>MU158718.1:1795354-1925997 GCA_015888305.1 Antheraea pernyi
TATTGGCAACTGTTCCATTTAACGGGTTCAGGAAATAAATCACCTAAACGAATAATTACTGTGCTGTCACTTTTTTACGTTGTCGACACGGCTTGACTCGGTTTTATGGTCTGTATGGTAGCAAATTTAAAGATGTATTAACGTTAAAATAAAGTATCAGTTGTTTACATAATAATAATAGGTCAACATTCCCCAGTATATCGTATGTCTTCTTTCTGTAACGCTGTTCGCACAGAGATTGATATATTTTCAGGTGTTGTTACCTCTATCAAAAATACTCTTAAATCATTTAAATAATGTAATTTCTAGGTTGTTAGTTGTATGATATATTTATTTTGTTTGTGTACCGCCTAATGTCTGTTCTCTAAATTTTATATGCATGCTGTGTCTACATCTAGAAGAGTACAATCATAACATGGTTTTTCTATACTACTAAATTATGTATGTAACTAGATTGTAGTCAGTTTTGTAGATCAATAAACTAAAAAAATAAAAAATAATACCTAATGTGCACGAAACGGCTTTCTAAAATACTTATTTTCTATATATATAACAAGAATGTAAATCTAAGGTGTCCTTCCTTTTTTAAATTATATTGTAGATGTCTAGGAATTATTCCACGTTATAAAACAAAGTCCCTTACCACGTCTGTCTGTTTGTCTGTTCGCGATAAACTCAAAAAGCATGCAAGCGGTGTGGTGCTTCGGTTTTTTCCTATGAACATAGCAAATATATATAGTTAGTATAAAATAATACTCCTTTATTATTAATAATTACGTTTTACGTTTGACGTTCGCCTTCAAAACATCTAAATTAATTTATAATTTTGGAAAAAATTGTTTTTGGCAATAAATAGCGAAAATATTGGAATATTTCATAATAAATTCCCTTATATACCGACATAGTGTGGATTGATATAATAAGGAATAGTACGGAGTGCATAAATTATCATATTGAGCAAGGACCGCTACTGCCATAAGCTTTGTGCTGCTAAGAAGCAATAGTGGAAAGGAAGTTGCATTTTATTTTATTTTATTTTATTTTATTTTATTTTATTTTATTTTATTTTATTTTATTTTATTTTATTTTATTTTATTTTATTTTATTTTATTTTATTTTATTTTATTTTATTTTATTTTATTTTATTTTATTTTATTTTATTTTATTTTATTTTATTTTATTTTATTTTATTTTATTTTATTTTATTTTATTTTATTTTATTTTATTTTATTTTATTTTATTTTATTTTATTTTATTTTATTTTATTTTATTTTATTTTATTTTATTTTATTTTATTTTATTTTATTTTATTTTATTTTATTTTATTTTATTTTATTTTATTTTATTTTATTTTATTTTATTTTATTTTATTTTATTTTATTTTATTTTATTTTATTTTATTTTATTTTATTTTATTTTATTTTATTTTATTTTATTTTATTTTATTTTATTTTATTTTATTTTATTTTATTTTATTTTATTTTATTTTATTTTATTTTATTTTATTTTATTTTATTTTATTTTATTTTATTTTATTTTATTTTATTTTATTTTATTTTATTTTATTTTATTTTATTTTATTTTATTTTATTTTATTTTATTTTATTTTATTTTATTTTATTTTATTTTATTTTATTTTATTTTATTTTATTTTATTTTATTTTATTTTATTTTATTTTATTTTATTTTATTTTATTTTATTTTATTTTATTTTATTTTATTTTATTTTATTTTATTTTATTTTATTTTATTTTATTTTATTTTATTTTATTTTATTTTATTTTATTTTATTTTATTTTATTTTATTTTATTTTATTTTAGTTCTTAAATTTTATTCCGTATATAGTAAATAAATATATATTTATTTCAATATTTATCCTACTAGTATTATGATTTATTGTATTTAGGGCGTTACGTCTTAATCCCAAGGAGGGTTGATGTCAGGCAGGCGGCCGATCGTAAAAATTAAGTCAAATCGTACTTCACAACATGTTAAGTATGAAAACTAGATTAGGGTTTACTCAGGGTAGGACTCAAAGTAAGAAAGGAATTCGGGATGTACGGTTGAGATTTGCGAGTTGGAATGTGGGAACAATGACTGGAAGAGGAAGAGAATTAGCTGATGTCTTGCAAAGAAGACGCATAAATGTGGCTTGTTTGCAAGAGACGAAATGGAAAGGGACGAAAGCGAGAGAGATTGGTATAGGATATAAATTCTACTACTGTGGGAGTAACGGTAAGAGAAATGGTGTAGGAATTGTATTAGACAATGAGCTTAAGAAATGTGTGACGGATGTAAAAAGAGTAAATGATAGATTAATATTGGTGAAATTATTGATAGAACAGATGACGGTCAATATAATAAGTGTGTATGCGCCGCAAGCTGGGTGTAATGAGGCTGTAAAAGAAAAGTTTTGGGAAGATTTTGATGGGGTGATGATTGATATTCCACAGAATGAGGATATCTACATCGGAGGTGATTTTAATGGGCATGTGGGAAGAGAGAGTGGAGGTTATGAGAGAGTGCATGGAGGCTGGGGTTTTGGGAATAAAAACAAAGAAGGTGAAAATCTCATTCAAGCTGCAGTTGCTTTTGACCTTGCCATAGCTAACACTTTTTTCCAAAAAAGAGACCAGCACTTAATCTCATACAATAGTGGTAATCACACTACCCAAATTGATTATTTTCTCTTACGAAGAAATAATATTAAAATAGTGCAAGATTGCAAGGTTCTGCCTGGAGAGATATTAGCTACTCAACATCGTCTATTAGTGTTAGATTTAAAAATAAAATTAAAACTTGCTGGAAATCAGGCGAATGCTCCACCCAAAATTAAATGGTATCTAATAGAGAAAGATGAGTATGTGAAAGAATTTAGAACAAAAGTTGTTAATAAAATGATAGAAATGGAAAATATGGAAGCGAAAACTGTTAATGAATGTTGGAATGAAATGGCAACATGTGTAAGGAACGTAGCAAAGGATGTTTTTGGTGTAACGAAAGGAAGAGGAAAGATAGATAAGGATACTTGGTGGTGGAACGAAGACGTACAAAAGGCTTTGAAAGAAAAAAAAACTGCTTTCAATGAATGGAAATGTATTGAAGACCAAGATAGTACGATTAAAGAAAATAAGAGAATAATGTATGTAGAATGTAGAAGAAATGCAAAAAGGGCAGTTGCTATTGCTAGAGCTAAAGTACAAGATGATTTGTACCAATCACTAGAGAGCTCACAAACACAAAAATATTTGTATCGATTAGCAAAAGTAAGAGAAAATAATACAAGAGATATTACACACGTTAAATGTATAAAAGACGATGGAGGAAAAGTTTTGATGAATGATGAGGACATAAAGAGTCGTTGGAAGAAATATTTTGAAAGACTGATGAATGAAGAAAATGACAGGACCGGAGAGTTAGAGACCGTACCGTCAAATTTAGGCGTTGTACAAGAAATAAGTGAGGATGAAGTAAGAAAAGCTGTGAATGGTATGAAAAACGGAAAAGCCGTTGGGCCAGATGGCATACCGGTTGAAGTATGGAAGTTTTTAAAAGTAGATGGGTGGATGTGGAAAATTTTTTTATTTAATAATATGTTACTAGAGGAAGCGATCCCAAATGAATGGCGCGATAGCGTAATATAATCTTATAGAATAAGGGTGATGTGCAGGACTGTAACAATTATCGAGGAAAAAAGCTGATGTCACACAGTATGAAGATTTGGGAAAGAGTGATAGCGAGACGAATAAGAGATGAGACTGAAGTGACTCCGAATCAATTTGGGTTTATGCCTGGACGTGCGACATCTGATGCCATTTTCGCACTTAGGCAACTGTGTGAAAAATACAGGCGTGTACATAAGAATTTGCATATGGTGTTTGTTGATTTGGAGAAGGCATATGATCGAGTACCCCGAGATGTTCTGTGGTGGGCACTGAAAAAAAAAAGAGTGCCTGAGAAGTACCTACAACTTATTCGTTGTATGTACAGTCAAGCCAAAACACACGTTAGGTCCGAAGCTGGAGTTACCGATAATTTCAATGTGGCTGTAGGTTTGCACCAGGGTTCAGCTTTAAGCCCTTATTTATTCCTTCTTGTTATGGATGCGTTAACATCAGACATACAGGAGGAGACACCCTGGTGTATGCTGTTTGCTGATGATATTGTTCTTGTAGGCGAAGATCCTACCGAGGTCCAGAGGTACCGAGAGGCTGGTAAAATGGCGAGAAAACTGGAGAATGTTGGTTTGAAAATCAGTAGACTAAAAACTGAACATTTGTTTTGCGACTTCGGTGGTCCATCCAGCTTTTCTCCTATAACTTTAAATGGTATATCCTTACCATCCTGCTCTGATTTCCGGTATCTCGGTTATCTGATCCAAAACGATGGTTGCATAGACAAGGACGTGAGGAATAGGATAAATGCAGGGTGGATGAAATGGCGAAAGGTGTCTGGTGTCGCTTGTGACCCACGAATGCCCTTGAAACTCAAAGGGAAGGTGTATAAAACTATTATAAGACCAGTAATGTTGTACGCATCTGAGTGCTGGGCGACTAGAGAGACGGATGAGAGAAAACTACATGTGGCAGAGATGCGAATGTTAAGGTGGATGTGTGGTGTAACTAGAATGGATAAGATTAGGAATGAATATATCAGAGGAAGTTTGAAAATAGCACCAGTAACAGACAAGTTAAGGAGTAATAGGTTAGCATGGTATGGGCATGTTATGAGGAGAGATGAAGACCATGTAACTAGAAAAGCTTTGAGTATGACGGTCGATGGATATAAGAGTAGAGGAAGACCGAAAAAAGGATGGATGGATTGTGTGAAAAATGATATGTGTGTAAAAGGTGTGATGACTGAGATGACATCTGATAGGCGAGCGTGCATCTTCTTCTTACCCTTATCCCACCTAAGTAGGGTCGGCACAACATGTTTTCCTTTTCCACGCTCGCCTATCAGATGTCATCTCAGTCATCACACCTTTTATGCTTAAGTTAGATATATGATATTTTTCTTCTTGGTTGTAAATATGAACTACCTATATACTTATATATACCTATGAACTTTTTAGAATTCGTGTATATGTTTTAATTTGTAACACAAAGTCCTTTGCCACGTCTGTCTGTCTGTTCGCGATAAACTCTAAAACTACTGAACGAATTTTTATGCAGTTTTCACCAGCATATAAAGTGATTCATAAGGAAGCTTTAGATATATTTAGATTTGTCAAGGTTTTTTTTATTATCAGGGAGGGATAACTGAGCCTGCTAGTTTATACGAATTTGAATAGTAAATTCTTTTGTACAGGACTGCTCAACAGTAGTAATTCAATGAAATATAAAAATGGTTACAATTTATGGTAAAACTAATTTACGAACATTTGTCAAAGCAACGTGTTGCTTCAACAAACATTTATTTATAACTCGTTCGAATTGTTTGGATAAATTACCGAAGGCTTTACCAATTCCGGCCGTTACCGATGTTTCACTTTACTACCGAGGAAACTTTAAAATTTGGGTCGGTCGGTTTGTTTGTTTGGATACAGTTTTTGGGTACCGGATTTCTGTACGCGAGGGGGGGTTATTCTGTCTCCCAATTTAAACTAGCAGCTTTTATTTGTCGTTTAGTGCGACATTTGTCGTACCGCGGTCTTTTCGGGCCGGTTACCCTTTGTTTGCGGTTTGGTAATTTATTCGGCCCGTTGTAGGTATTCGTTCGGTACAGAATTCCGGGATAATTTGTCCCGCGTGTAATTGGAGTTACGTTTTATTTAATTCGGGATACCGGGATGTCGTGGCCTTAAATTTTTCCTTGTTAATTATGCCGAATTTGTATATATTTGTTTGGAGTTTACCTTTTGTTATTAAATTAGTTTTTGGGGTGATTGTTGAGTTGCTGTGTGTTTAGTGGCTGATTGGTAACTCTTAGTAGGGAATAGTAGGGGACTGATGTGATTTTTTATCTATTATTGTATGGAATAACGATTGACCACAATCTCACCTCATTTATATGAACATATGGTGTAATATAGCAAATATGCTAAGCCTACCTGTAGGTGCTTAACGATAAATTTTCAACCTGAGCCTGATCGCTAGCCAGACGAGTTTAGCAAGCCCTACCACCAAGCTATTGATTCATCGCGATGGTTTTCTTTACCGAAAGTTTAGACTTATTACAGAGATACACATCTATGTCGATCGACGCGATGCTAACCAAGTCATCATCGCTTCGCAAGTTACATATCGCATTTCCTAGTAATTGGTCTCTAAATGAATATGATAGGAACAAAATGAATGTTCATTTATACAAAAAATTCACCCGCAGATACAATATATACATTAGTATAGAAAATTAACAACTAATGTCCCTAAAAATCGATGAACTTTTTAATATTATTTTTAATATCTCGTATCTATTTGTAAACGAATCCAAATTTACCAAACAAAACCATTTCATGGTATAACCATTGTTTTTGAAATGTTATGTTGCAGTGATGATAACTATGATGGTTTTCCTGTATTATTCCTACGGCCGCAAAAGGGCCTCTTTACCATAAACAGTTACGTATTGATCTGTCTCTAAATAAGTCCAAAATTTAGACAACAAATAGCTCAGCGATATAATCATGAACGTAAGCCGAAGCTCTGCGATCAGTAAAACTCAATATATACATCACTGAAGTAGTCCTAAATTTTACGATGAAAATAATTCTAAGAATTCAGTTTCTAAATTTGTCCGTATTTGTGATCCGACCACAAATAATTAAGAGTGAAATTTTAAATAAGCAAACACCGAAAACATCTAGAAAATTTCCGAGAATAGAGACTGTGGTATTCGTGTGGCCACTTTGGGGTATTAACGCAGATTCCTCGGCCACTTGTTATCCTAAATTCGAAGTCACAACAGAACTATTAAAACACAGCACGGCACCATATGGTAATTTAAAAAGGCATTCATTCATTAAACAAACAACTATAAAATTTAATGAAGCGATGCCGTATACGTTAACGAATTTCCGGTTTTCATTATCGTCCGGCGGCACTGTTCTCGTATCCCATTCTGTTACATTCGTATCTATAAGGAAGGAAAGGGATGGAGTTTCGATTTGAAAGAATGGGATATATCCATCGTTCGGCGATACGTCAGGAGCATGCGTTTAATGGGTTGAAATTAAAAGCGTCACCAGGGGCCAGACCGAAATATCGCGGCGTAAAAATGTCATTGTGACATGTTATCAAATTGTTTAACACGTTCTTTTGGAGACCATTTTACGAGTCCTTGTGTTTATGACGGCTGTTTGAGCGATTTGTGATATTAAAGCTTTTGAATCGTCGACCGGTTCATGGGAAGCCAATTATAGGGGACTGTTTAACCTGAGCTTTGTTCTGGTTATTTAACTATTTTATTGTAACCAACGTTATTTATGTAAGAACGAATTTTGTATGTCACATGTATTATCCGTGCATATTAATTATATATATTTAGATAGATAGGCGAGGATAAATCAGTACAGGACACTTTCTTTTTCTGTTATTTCAAGTGAAGTTTTGTGAAGTAGGTTTACTGTAATCAATAAAAAAGCTGGGAAATACCTTTATGCAACAACAAAGTTTGTACCCCTTATTATAGTCTAAGTATACCATTGATAGCCATTTCAATCCACCTTTGATATATACACAACAGTTTCGACTCAGTTCGGAAGATCACTTGTCGCTAAACATGCTATCTGTATCGAAACGACTTCTCTACAATAAAAATAATTAAAGACAATTCCAAAATTTGAGTTTATTTAGTAATAATATAAAAGACTTAAAATTATGTGTTAAATTAAAGTTATATGGCATTTCTATTAGAATTTTGTTGTCAAAGTTTTATTACATAGTAGACATAGACATGTACGATAGTCCTTTCATGAAGTACTGGATATCTGTTGTAATATAATAGTAATGTTCATCTTTTCATTCTATTTCATATTCATTTGTATAAAACATATTAATATAGTTACATAATTTTAATTTTATTTTTTTTATTTAATTTAATTTACTACCATTTTATGTATTAGTATATAATTTGTTTTTGTTTTTGTGGACCCTTGTTGTCTTATGAATAAATAAATAATAATAATAATAGTTTGTCATTATTTTTACCTAAATACATTTAAAAAAAAAAGAAATTGTTTGGTGTTGGAACAACCTTACAATTACATTACATGAAACAAAAAATGAGACGAAAAAAAAATACAAGTGAAAAATGAAAAAAAAAATGTCCAACAATTGGCAAACCCATTCAGTCAATATGTGCAGTACAGTAGTAGTACTGCAGCGCTGATTTTCGATGAGAGTCCATATGACAATAAACGGACGTTGAGTCGGTTATAATATTAGAAAAATTAAAGACCAAACCTAATAAGTACAAACAAATAACACAGACACATAACACGTCACAGATATTCACATTAAATAGGTATAGATAATGTTTCTCGAATGTGGCTCTGTCTATATCTTTGGCTCATTCTATAGTATCTAAGTAGTCGATCTGTCTGATGGATTCTTTAATACATTGTATATATCATTTAATATATTGTCGTTAGATTCATTTTAGTAGTATGAATGATTAGGCTATACAACAATATTTAAAGTTTATGAACAACAAACTTTTCAATTAGATTTGTTTCTTTCTCTCTATTCATATTTCGCTCGTCTTTATATCTTCATAAAACATTCATAAATAAACTATCAGAATTAAATCAGATTCAAACTTGTTACTGAATAAATACAATAAAAAACAAACGGTAACTGTAAGATAAAAACAACTGGGTTAATTATAAACGTCGTTAACGGCAAGCTCGTCGCGAATTTTCACTCACTATTTTGCACGCGAGAATCGCGGTATTAAGGTTCTCGTATTCATCCATCAAGGGAACGCCATGAAATTTTGTGGCGCTCCCTTCCCTTAATCCTCGGAACGAATATCTCAAAGTAACCGAGCGGCGGAGAATAATCGTAGCGTTGTGACGAACCGAGTAGAAGAAGAATAATTCGTCACTTGATCCCGTATTCACGGAACTTGTCTAAATGTCTTAGGTATGACGTATCGTAAGGACTCGAGAGTTTTTATATACACGCGCATGTTTAAAGATAAGATGAATTAACATCCCTGGGTGGTAACGCCATAATTAATTAAAAGTAGCGCAGTGGATCATCTTAGTAAAGTGAAAGTTTTCTTGACTTCATTTAAATCATCCAACCTGTCCCCTGTTATATCAAACCTTTATAATAGATGCTTTGGAATAAACATTTAACTTGAGGACGGTAGCTAGCCAGTCGGTCATCAGAATATGATTAACGAGAATGCAAGTATTCCATGGTATCTCATCTCATTCATGGTATATCATCTGGATAATTATCACTCTCAAATTGCACATCTATCGCCATAGAGGTGTAATCCGGTAGCTGAATTTGAGAGCCAGTCTTCCAAGCATACCATGTTCACCATCTTTGGCCATAGCGTAATTTTACCTTGGACAACATAATATACAAAGTTTAGAAACATGTTACTTTTTAATTATATAATTTGATTGCTAAGACAACTTGAAGCAATAAACCTCAGGGGCATCTAGATAGTAAAGGAAGAGTAAATTAAAACTGATAAAGGGTTTAAGATTCCGTGAAGAATAACAACTGTAAGTAATATCAGAGTGTTTGCAATGCTCAACTGATTAATAGTTCGTCGAGTAGAGGAAGTTTTGTCACCTGTCTCTGTTGCAATAGTTCTATGTAATATTAAATTACCATTACAGACTACAAGAAGATACTTACTTAACATCACGTAGCAGATTGATAAAGATGCGATTTATACATAGTCTTAATAAATCATCCTATCGCAAATATTCTTCCTAGGTCCGTTCCCTCGGCGTGGAGCCCTTGAGTACACTGCTCGCGCGATACAGTGACACAAAATCTTACATCACTGCGACAACATTACACATATCACCTCCACACATACACACATACATGCACGCATACACGCTTACACATACAAGTGGAAGGGTTTTATCTTTTTTCCCTTATCAAACTGAAATAGTTTAGAATATTATCCGATACGAAATATATATAAGAGTTGTTGAGTTATGTATGCTTGGTACACATATATGTTTCAACAACTCATATATGTATGAATAGTTAGCTTAGCTCACATATTGAGTGCCTTAAGCGCTCTCCTTAGTAGTCCGGTGAAGCTGTTAAGATCTTGCTTGGCCAATAGCGTATTATGTTGGAAAAAAAAGCAAATATTCTTAACATCTAAAGCATTTCCTATCAACACTCCTGAACTGCGCTCTCCTGGACCCCATTGTTCAGTTGAATACGCTCTCGAATTTTCGATAAACATAAATTTCGTCACTTGCGTCTCCGACGAAAGCACCTGGATTTATCTAAACTACATTTAAAGAACAGTATAAAGTTGTTTATTCTGTTTTATACATTCTTCTGAACTTGCAAAACGTATTTTCGAAAACAGTGGACCATACATACTTCGAATTTTAAAAGTTTCTCTTATTATTGTAAATTTAGATAGTTTAGTTCAAACAAAGTTCTTTTAGGAGTTCTTTTTCATTTTAGGAGTTGTTTCTTATATTATTTTATACTATATATACATCTTTTTGAATGATAATATTTGGGTCGGAGAAACTTAATTCCAAAAACTATATCTATAATTCAGTGTATTATATCATTAAAGATCATTGCGTCATTGTTTATGGACATAGGAATCCTTCTTACTACTCGCAGTTATTTTACCGAGGTTTTTAAATCGTTTGTCCAACACAGATATCATTCTCTAAACGATTAACGTATGTAACAAAGGACGATCATACTACTGTAGCGACAATAGACCAGACTCTTACGGTACATTGAACGTAAAAATTTCGCCCGAAACGAAGAGAAATATAAGAGACGTTGTAATGCGTAATGAACTGAAGATTTTCACAACGGACATTAAGATTTCACTGTAAGTCTTAAACTTTAAGCGTTTGAAGATTAGCTAATATTTATGGACTTATTTGTTTCCAATTGAATATAATTCCTCGAACAAAATAGCAATGGGTTTTGATTGATTATAGTCGTACTATTTACCCAAAAGCAACGTACCTCTGGGTTCTGAAACGTTTCCTTGCGTATTACTACGGTAATGTATTTATTTATATATGAAAATTCTAAGAACTTCAGTACACATGTTTTTTTTTGGGGTTCCTACGTAGATGATATTATTATTTCTAATGCGTACCAATTGAACATGTATATGTTTACGTATGTATGCAAATTTTTCTGTTTAAATTACAGACTCACTAAAGGCAGAATTCAACGTTAACTAGCTTTGTCCTGTGGTTTCATTTGTGCTTAATTATTCCCGCGCTGCATCACCCTACTCACCAGTACTGTAGCCCCGTTCTTTCTCAGCGTACTGTCTAATCTCTACTTTGTTGTTTGGTATTCACTCTAATCCTAAAGGTCGTAGCGGGATGTCGTATAGTCTGTAATCTTCCCCAATAAACAGACTATAAAATGGATCATTTTTCAATCTTAGAAATAGTTTGGACGATTTAGTGCTTTCAACAAACAATGATTTCTTGAGTTTTATGATATTAAAGCATATGTATATTTTGACCCGAACATATTTAGTGTATTTAAGAAAAACCTCTATATTACATTTTTGCTAAAGATCAAAATATTTCTTGTGTATATGTCATTAAAAGAATGATAAAAATGTACTCGTTGTGGACTTATGAGTTTCTTGGGTATATTTTTTATGTTTGACAAATCCATCCAATCCATGTCTTATATAAATGACTTTAAATGTTCAACTAGAAATAATACTTACCTTCAGAATTTGTATCTAACATTAAATGTTTACTGTTGGTCAAGTTGACCTGTTGCTAGCCAACCTTGAAAGTTAACTATGAATTAGTAAAATAGGGACAAATTTACCGGAATTTTCTAAATACATTTTGTGTTCTAAATTGCTACTAAGTACTATAATTTTGTAATCAACTCACGTACGCCCAGTAAGGTTTATTAATATGTAAATGAATAGAAATGACGCAAGTCTATTATACTAAATAAAAAAAGAAATTTCCACAAGGAACTATTTTCAACAACGAATAAAGATTTTGGCATGCGTTAAAAAGATTGTTTTTCTTATTGGGATGGATGGTTGTAGATGGCTATTTAGAGTGTTTTATTATCCAGTTGAGTTAAGGAGTTATTATTTCGTTATTATCACGTCTGTTGTCATAAATGGTGTACCACCTTTTGGTAGAGTTGATCTGACTCTGTTTCGACATCTTAAACATAATAAATATATTTTAATTCAAAAATTCTCGAGACTTGTTGTGGATAATAAGTAAACATTACAAGGAGCTTTCTCCCAATCCATATTATACTCGACGTCAAAGTTATAATAAATAAAAATAAAAATAAAAATAAAAAAGCCTTTTATTTCATGCCACATATTTAGTTTATACACTATAAAAAAGATTAAAAAATAATTTTGCGAATTTGAAATGAGCACGAACCCCTCATGTGAGGGTGAAGGCCTCCTCCAAACTAATCCAGCTATTTCTATCTTCCGCTTCCGTTAGCCAGTTTTTCCCTGCGACCTGTTTTATGTCATCTTCCCACCTTGCTTTAGGTCTTCCTCTTTTTCTGGCTCCTTTTGGACCTGTCCATGTTGTTACCTGTTTCAAATACGCCATAACATAATAAGGAACCAAACAAATGTGATAGATGCTCTTACTTATTCATTAAAACTGAAGTGGAAATGGGCAGGTCATGTTGCTAGAATGAGCGACGATCGATGGACGAAACAGGTAACAACATGGACAGGTCCAAAAGGAGCCAGAAAAAGAGGAAGACCTAAAGCAAGGTGGGAATAATATTATTTGGGTAATATATCGATATTATAATATTAAAATTTGGTTATCGGCCGTCGATATTTTTTGTTATATACATCATCATCTTCTTACCCTTTTTTTTATTAACGTGGGGAAATTCATTATGGATACGACACCCTCCAGGGGGAGGGAGTGGGTTCTGTCCGACTTGCACCGACTAAAACCCTACAGTGTACTGTCCAACCATACTGTTGGGGCGGCAAGGGATTGAACTTTCTCCCATATAGAAATGTACTTTGTGGTCGAGCTGTTCTATTCCCCTTGGATAGCCGCCACGACAGTCCGCCATGATTCAATATATCGATATTCCTTCAGCAGTCCTAGTAGGTACGTAGTCTGTGACTTGGCTCCACAGAGAACATTTATATACTACTAGCTGACCCGTGCAACGTCGTCTGCATCAAATCGGTTATCACCGGTTTTAATTATATTTTTAAATGCGAAAAATTTTAAAACTTTAATAAACCTAAAATTTGGGCAGGCAGCGGCGGGGCTTTCCTCTCGTTCGTCCCGTGAGGGGCACTCGGGGGACCGCATCAGGGTTACCCCGATTGCCAAAGAGTGATGAAAATAATTTATAGAGAGATGGAAGTAAGCTAATTGGACGGTAGTTACTTATATCCTTTGGATCGCCTTTTTTATAGAGCAGTATCATTTCTGACTGTGACCATTGATTAGGAGTAGAGCAGGAATCCAATACCATGTTGAATAGGCGAGTCAATGGTCTTACTAATTGGTGTTTAGCTATTTTTATTGCTTCATTTGATATCTTGTCTGGACCAGAGCATTTTTCAATTTTTAATCTGTCTATTTCTCTAATAATTTCTGCTTCACCGAACATATCTATCCCCTCATTTTCATTTATTAATTCTAGGTCGACGTTGTTATAATTAAGTTGTTCTGTTGTGCTATATAACTTCTTATAGAAATTTGTTGCTATTTCAATAATATCTGTTCTGTTGTTTGTTTCTTTGTTTGATTTTTGGAGTCCTTCAATCCATATCTTATACTGATTTAACTCTTTATATGCCCTTTTTAAACCACTATTATTGTTAATATGCTTTTCTATGATACGTGCGCGGTGGTTTATATAATCTCTCTTTATATGTTTACTTATTAATTTATACAATGCTTTTATTTCGTTCTTCATAGCGCGTGTTTTGGGTTTTTTTCTATGCAGCTCTTGTCTGCGACGTATCAAGTATCTTGTGTGGTCCGATATAACAGAGTTTTTTGAGTGATCATTTGTAGGTACATATGCAGCCTTTAGACTGGCTCCTATCGAGTTGACTATTCTGTCATAGTATTCTTGGACATTGCGGTTTTCATGCGAATTCATAAGATCTTCCTTGAAGTTTTCTAGTGACTCCTTATATATTATTATTTCGTCATCACTTTTTAATGAGCTTTTCAAATTATTCATGTACTGAGATCTACTTTTCTTGCTTACTTCTAGTTTTATGGATGCTCTTAAAAGTCTATGATCCGTTGGAAATTTTGGATTTATGACATTAATATTTTTTACATTTTTATGTAGGTTTGTTAAAATATAGTCGAGCTCGTTTTTTGTCTTGCCGTCCGGAGACCTCCAGGTCCACCTTTGTCTTTTAGGTTTTTTGAAAAAACTGTTTAAAATACTCAATTTGTTTTCATTTGCAAAGTCAATTAGTCTATCGCCCCTGCTATTTCTTTTACCATAACCATAATTTTTCATTATTAAGTTTTCCTCAAGTTTTGGCTGCCCGACTTTGGCGTTAAAATCGCCCATAACTATAACATTTCTCCCTGACATTCTTAGAGCCTTGTTAATTGTTCCATAGAAGATCTCGATATCGTCATCACTCGCGACCTCTGTATACGAGTATACTTGTATTATGTCTATTTGAAATCCATGTATGATTAATTTTAATAGAGCCACTCGCTCCGTCAAACCGGTATAGCTTATAATATTTTGTTTAAGATATTTTTTTACAATGAATCCTACCCCATAAAGTCCTTGTGTTTCACCTGTGTAACAAAATATAAAGTCTTCATGTTCTTCAATTGAAGTTCCGAGACGTCTGATTTCTGATAGTCCTATTATGTCGTATTTTATACTTTTCAAGGAGTCCATTAACTCTATTAGGCGTTCGTCGGTTGACAGAGTTCTGACATTGTATGTTGCCATACTGAAACAGTATAACAGTATAAATTCAGTATAACAGTATGGCAACATACAATGTCAGAACTCTGTCAACCGACGAACGCCTAATAGAGTTAATGGACTCCTTGTACTGTTATACTGAATTTATACTGTTATACTGTTAATAAATACTTGTTTCGTATGAGCAACGGCTTAGAAGTAAATCCTCTTATAATTTGTACCAAAGAGACACAAGCCCCGGTACAAAAGCTCCGACCTCCTTAGTTTGGTCGAAAGCACAAAGAGGTTGGTATCACTCGACCGATTCAGCAGACCCGAAAAACTCCGGACCCTTTGAGGAGGACCAATCCTTTAATACTAATTGAATCATAATTTGAAACGCTGGAAGTTTCTTTTTATGTAAATCTTTTGGACGCTGAGAGCTCAAAGGCTTGAGAAATGGAAGCGTAATAACCTTACGAGTTTGCAACATCTGCTTTGAGATTGAGGTTTCATAGTCATTATTAAATATTATTAATGTTTTTTTAAAATAATTATTGTATTTTATAGTTAATTCAGTAATCTCGTTATATATCAGTCATAAATGGGTATTAAAATGTGTTTTTTTTTCAATTGCAATAAGTTTTGTACATTATCTTTATTTTCAATAATAAACCAATTTAATATTTAATTATAATCAATGTGTCCGCAGCTATGCTGGATGAAGTAGAAAATAATTCTTAAAACGTTTTTAATGCTTCACATTACATAACATATTTTTAAGCGGTTTTTATTCTAAAGAACGAACTACTACTGTATTGTATTGGTCAGTGTTAAATGATTTGTTTAAAAATATTGTTACAGAATAGTAGTTAATTTAATATCGATTTAATTTACTTTTAATATTACAATTTATTTGATCGTATATTTATTACTTACGGTTGAAAATAGATTCACGTAAATCTAGTCAGTGGTTATCGATATATAAACACACTAACGGAAAGGCAGACACGTTGCTTTTTTGAAGTGATTTGAAGAGATTTGTTTCTTATGGGTGGGCTTTGAAATTCTGATCGGCAAACTTTTCGTGTGACGACAAGTGATGGTGGTAAACACTGTGTCGGGTAGAATGTTGAAAACTCCGGTTTTCGTCCGATCGCCGAAGTGAAGTAACGCCGGCGCGGTTAGTACTTAGATGGGTTACCGCCTGGGAATACCGCGTCACGTTGACTTTTTGTTGTATTTTTTTCAAATTAAAAAGTTTCCCTTTAATACACAAGTTTCACTTATATTGTATGTCTTTACGACATACGATGTTTTTATTTTTATAGGTATAGTCTGTAGGTCACAATCTCAGCTGATGTTAAATGAAGATGTGGTCTATGCTGGTAAACTTGCTAAATCTAGAAAGGACTAGTTCTGAAGCGAACTGCCGGATCACACCAATAGGTTTTTTTTTAATAGTAGCACGGCAAAATGACTGCACTATGCCTGATGGTAAGCTCAGTACAATCCAAAAACAATGGCGACCACCGAGTGACACACTATCCATCGCCGGTAGCCGCTGTCATGCCGGCCTGCGAAAAGCTGGATATGCACAGGCTGATCCAGAAACGCGACCCGCAGAAGCGAATCACTATGACGGGCTTTTTCGCCATATACATGGTGGTTCCGACCCAGTCAGGCTGTACACCCTACCACCCCGCTTTCGCCATTGCCTCGTTCGTTATTCAGCAGGGTGCACCACGTGCAGGTGACGTTGGCTTGGGTGTTTCAAGTCTTATGATGTTATTCAACACCCCTTACACCCCAAAAGGTGTTAGTCTACAGATTATTAACTTGAATACATATAGCTATTAAATCGTGGCGGTAGAGCACTAGTACCAACAGATTTTTCACAATTCGCGTATGTTTACTCATTTAAATTGCTAATACTATCCGTTGACGGTGAAGGAAAACAACGTTAGGAAACCTGAACCTGACAAATGTTCTTGTAGTACCACCGTATGTGGAAACATAGGAAACTGGATTTGCCAGAGCTTAAAATTGCCAATACGTCGTGGACTGGCGTGGTGGTTATGTCCATACATTCTTTCGGGAAGAGGCCTATGACTCTGTAGTGAGACTCTTACAGGCTAAATAATGACGAATGATGATGAGATATAGTTATTTAATCATTTCTGATGATAGATATCAATAACCGCTAAGTAACTTGTTAATATAGCTGTAAATGCTATAATAAATAATGTTCTAGATTTTTAAAAGAAGTCTAAGAATTGTAAATAACTTACAACAAGAAGTTCGACCCTTCTGACGATGCAAAATCGAAAAACAATCTACGTACAGGTGTTGTAGCGAGGTGCGGCGATAAATCTCGCGAGACAATTTTCGAATTTTTGCCTCTCACATAGATACGCAGTTGCCTCTCATCTCGGCTGAAGAAAATCGCACGTACAATCCCATTATCGATCCCTATTCCCGTGCAATTTGCGAGTTGTGTCGGCGAGCGCGAGCAATTTTCAAACTTAAATGAAAATAACGGTGAAAATAGAAAAGCTCCGTCTTCGGTTGTCTCCTTTCGCGCGACTTCGATCCGAACTGTTCGAAGGACTTTTGTCTATGTCGCCACAGTTGTTTGTTTCTGAAGTATTCACTGTTGCCAAGTCTGATTCTTATTTACATATACATAAAGAACGATATACATAGAGATTAATATATGTTAATTTATAAATAGAATTGATTTTGGTTGATGTTTGTATTTTGTTGTTGTTTGATGTTGTATTTACGTTATTCGTTTTAGCGTTTGAAACCCCTACTACGACGCTATCAATGGCTTCACCACGATGTTTTCCTTCACTGGAAGCTCCGACTCAGCTGCAAGGATCCAAAACTACGTCCATCGATGTTGTGTCCGAACATACTATCTCAACTAAGCCATCATTTTGTACAGTTAGTGAGTCAGTAACAAGCCAATACCTGCGTATAATCAGTGTATACGTTTCCTCAAAAACAAAAACACGGTTCCGACCAACGGGTTATTAGATATAATTAATACATACCATGTTATACTGCTGAAGCACCGTGACGAGTACAGCCCGAGTAAATTTCCATTAACGTGTCATACTGTAATTTATTTATTAAAGAATGCGATAATATATTGAAGAAAGAACATGTTTTATCTACTTAGTAATAATGAAACCATACTGTATAACAATACACATACACGACAAAAAGTATTAGTTTACTTTTATTTTTAGCAACCAATCTTCTATATATTGATTATTACTGCCATTGTCGAGTAGATAATGATATTACAAGTTTCTTGCGATCATTTCAATGAAATAACAAAATGGTGACCGCCTTGTTAGTGTTTTTGTGGCAAGTCGGAATCCATGACCCGTGATATTATTTACACTTGTGCACAATAACCAAACTATACTACGTAAAACACCACCATTATTACAAAATATAGAGCTAAATAATACAAGATTATGAACAAAATATAAAATCCCCTACATGACATTCCAAGATCCCGCCACAAACTGTGTAGTTTCCGCCCTGTATTTGACTGTAATTTTTGTCAAATAAACTATTGATTAACAAATCTACAACCATCCTCTAGTTTTATTCCCTAAAAATCATGTTATAATTTTACAGTGCTTCTAAAATAACAAAATTATATCATTCGATAAACATTGTTTTATAAGGGTTTACATCGGGTGCGCGCGTACACGATCGCGCCGTTTAATTTCGAGATGTTTTCGTTTCGTGTAAGTTGAGAATAATATAGAGTTAAAATATTGTCACGATAAACATTCCGAGCGGTATATCGGCTTTATTGGAGGATTCGGCTTCGCGGAATAATTTTATTGAAAGTTACGCATCGAGTTCGTATAATCTTTATTTCTTTAACAAAAAGCGAAACGATTTTATCCGAACATTCTATACCGTATAGAGACATCGCTGACGCTTTCAGAATTCCAACAAAGAATAAAGTATTATTATTTATCAAAACTAACTTTTGCCGCAGATTTGCCTGTGTTATTCAATCAATACCACTATCAAACAACTAATAGTGTAACGAGTTATCACTTCGCAATGTAAAACAAACAAACTAGCTGTTGCTTGAGTCTTAGCTTGTGTTAATGTTGATTTTGAAAAGAAAATAATTGTTATTGACCGATAACGTACTTTTCTAGAAGTTAAAGAATTTAAGAATAAAAATTCTGCTGTTGATTATCCGTTATTATTATTGTCATTGACAGTAATGCACCGGTATTATTGCAAATTGCGAATAAGTAAGCGTTATGTAACAGCTAACAGATGTGAAAAGGATAGCGTGTCACGTTGTCCACACACAAAGTGACAATACAAACCACGACATGCAAGCGAAGATGGTTCAGTTCGTAGCATGTTCGGACCCCGCGTCGATGGACATAGGTTCCAATCCTAAAAACTGAATCGGAGCTATCGGTGAAGGAAAATATAGTGATTTATTTAATCGTATGGCTGAAATGGAGTAATCCGTTCTATTTTATTATAAATGGAGATTTAATTCTCTCAGCCATTTTAGGGCGTCGTCAGTAAGAATGATCAGGTCATCTAGAGAACCATTATATTTTCTTAATGGGCATTGTTGTATGATGTGTGCTAACGATTGGATATCCGCACCGCAGTCACAGCGTGGCGAGTCAATCCATATAGTGATGAAACCACAACATGGTGGTAGGGTTTTGTCTAAGTCCGCCTAGCTGGCTGCCACGCTTAAGTTGAATATCAGTCACCAACCACCTGTCGGTGTGTTCCGACAGTTGCACTCGAGAACCAGTCTCTTTAAATTTAGTGTGTTTACAATCTTGAACCACATCGTCATTTAACATCAGGTGAGATTGTGGTCAGGCCCTAAAACCTAGAACGCATAAAAATTCCACTTTATTTTGGTGTCATTCCAACACGATATAAAACAAGACACTAAACCAACAGCAAAACAATTAAAAACAGATAATAAAAACGATTGCTTTAAAATAACCACAATAGCCTAATTAATTATAGATATATAGTTTATGAAATTTATCATTAAGACCGCCGAAGCCTTCTATGTAGTCCAAATATCTTTTTGTTTAGAAGAGTATATCGTTCCACATACAAGCAAAGTTTCCAACAAAGATGCAGGGTGACTGACAAAATATGTTACTAGACGAAATTTTCTTGGTTATCCCCAAATTTATAAAACTTTTGATCAACTCATAAAGTGCTTTGAATAAGGGTCATATTCCTTTGCTATTGTTGCGAAATAAAATTTGTCACTTGCATCGTGTTCACGTTTTTTCTTATAACACGGACCCGCCGAAACTTTCTAAGTGTTATAAATCGTTTATGTAAGTTTTTCGATTAATTTTTCGATGAAATACGATATAATGGTGCTTATTTCTGTCCTTCCAGTTGGGTTTGAAGTCTTTGGTACAAAGTTACTTTGAGAATTATTTACACCAGTTTCGTAGTTAATTTAAGTACCTAATTAAACATTTTACAACTAAATGAGGTTTAATGTATTAAGATTAAAATAGGTGGAGTTTAAAACGAATTTGCTGCTACATATAAAATATTACACATATTTAACTCGTACACAGCTCACAATGCAGTACGAAAGATGATGGGTAGATGGCGTTAAAACAAACCTGCCGGTTACAATAATCAAGTAATTCCTTTCTCTGCAGTTGATTTTACTTCCAATTTTAATTATATTTATGTAAATTTTACAAATAAGACAGTATCTTGAATTCCTGAATATGTAATAACTAATATGACAATACAAAGGGTGGCGATTGCTTTTACAAATTTATCTAAATTCTCATACCAATCACTCAAAAATGTTTGAGCATAAACTAAAATACTATACCACTTTAAAACCACCTAAACTGAATATATTCAACACGAATCATCTGAAGCTCCGTAAAACCAGAAGTTGTAATACCTATTGATAACGACTAAATCAAATTCTATACAACGCGGCGCACCTCTGAAGGCTCTGAAAAGAAGTTGTTAACAAAAATACGCCCGTACTGCCTGCAGCCACCTGATAAGGCGGAGGGATCCGTGCTAAGCACCGCTGGGAAGCGCTGCGTCGGCTCCAATGCAGGAGAGATAGCGTTCATAACGCTGTTACGCTGTTTCCATTTACTTTCAAATGCTTCGAATATTGGTATATCTCTTCTTACCTTTCTATCTATCTCTTAATTACCTTTGTTATTTTTTACTATATGTTACAAATACATTACATATATCATTAGTAACCATCACCGTACTTTTTCCAGAAGCTTTTGTATATAAATGAAATTATAGTGTCTGTTATTTGTCTCATCCATACTCTGAAACGATCGAGCGTTTGTCGGTAGATCGAGGAGTTTTAAAAATATTATCAAGGCTAGATACCATTATGTTTTTCCATAAAGGTTACGCAGTAATAATCAACATGCAATAAAGAATTAAAAAGGCATTATTTTTATTTATGGACATAGAAATATATCGTTTTATAATAACAGAACTACCACGAATTAACTCGCGAAAACTAGCTATTTATTGAGTACCAGCGGTACAACATAGAACGGCATAGAGACAGCTATCTGTTGTTCCTTTGAAATGTCACTTACGAATGTTTTCAAACTATTTTTTAATGCATAACCAAGATCAATTTAACCAGTTAGTTCAATTCCATGACACATTTTTTTAAATTTATATCTAAATGAAGAATGAGAAAGAAAGTTAAATCGCTAGTCTATTTTAACTTACACCAGTACACGGTTAGGTATTTACAAACTGTTCGAGGAATAACCAAAGATTTCCCAACTCGAATGTTGGTGTTTTCAAAGAAAACGTGTATTGATGAGTTAATTAATGGTCGAACACCGTGCCGAGATATAAAGCCTTCGATACTTGTATAAAATTTATCTCGCAATATTTATTTTTACATTTGCCTACTGCTACTCGATTTTTGGTATGATTATATTAAAATCTTTTATAAACATTGTTATAAAATGATTATACCGAAATTAATTGTAAATTGATTCCAGTGTTAAATTAGTAAAATATTGACTTATTTAAGCATGAACCCAAAGATAAAATTAAGGGAATAAGTGTTATTAAAATCACGAAAGTATTATTTTTTTCATAACGTTCACAATTGCTGGTCAGTATTTACTAGAGCGGCGATTTGTAAGTAAACCTCTAGCATAAGACCTTAGTTGAAATATATAATATTGAAGCCGCTACTAGTACTAACAAAATTCTATAAAAATATATTATGTATAAAATATATATAGTATGATTAGATACCAGAAAAGGACAACTCACGGGCAGAAAAGATCGGAGCTTAATTTAAAAAATTCGGTATTACTGTCAAATCAATTGGATAAGCTTACAAAATCTATATAAAGCATAAATTTTGCGTAGTCATTTGTCTACTACTAATCCGCGACTAATCCGCGCAATATGATACTTCTCTTATATTAGGCATTCACTGTTCGGCCTATCTCGGTAATGCTAGGTTTTCAGTGCGCTACACGTTCTTTCTGTGCTATTATTTTATTGTCGCTTAGTGTACTCTTTACCCTATATTTGCATAATAATAATTAATCCGCTCCTAGCGGTAATAGCGTTATGTTAGATATCTTATAATATTCTCCAATAGATCTATACTAATACTATAAAAAGGTAAAATTTGTGACGTTGTAGGGGGTAATCTCAGGAACTACTGGTCGTATTTGAAAAATTATTTCAGTGTTATATAGCTCATTTATCGAGGAAGGTTATAGGCTATCATCTATATCATATATCATATCATCACGCTAATACCAATAGAAGCTGAGCACTAATGAAGAATATTTAAAAAAAATAGGGGTTTTTTCCTCTTCAGAGCTTCCGTTGCGTGTTAACGTTAGGCCAAAATACCTACTCCACGCGGAGGAAGTTGCAGGCAGAGGCTAGTTATGTATAAGATGCAAAGAAAATACTCAAATGAATGATGTTTTCAGCTTTACCATACTGTAATTTTACGTACTAGCATAAATTGCTGACTTCTATTAATAATATTATTTTAAGCATTAACTTAATTTATAAAACTCTGGAAAAGTAACACCTAAGGTTACAGAAAGGATCAGCGACTGATCCTGATTACTCGTCGAGAGAAGAGACTTCTAGAAGTAAAAGGGTTCATTAATAAGACACGTCTATGAAAACTTATAAATAATTCATAAAACAATGAAACCTTACGTGTGCACCGGATTCTATTAATGTTTCAGTAACTCGCCTACATTTTGTTTCGAGTTGCCAAACAAAAGACTGTCGTGGCCTCAAAAATTGAGTTAATCTCATAACTTTATGTATAAAGTACAATAAAGAAGAGAGACGCAACACAATGAGCAAATTAAATTACAACTTGATTTCTCTTGAAAAAGAAATGCTCAACAAAATTTGTTGAAAATTTTCACTTTCCTTATTTCATTTTTATTTCTTGAACTGAATTAGACTTCTAGGTTCTTATAACGTATAAGAAACGAGAGAGAAATTTATAAACTGTTCTTTGATGTTTAAACTTTGGTTTTGATTCGATTTGAATAAACTTTAAAAGTACATCTTTCATAAGTTAATTTAACTGTTTCATTTTGACTTTTATTATGAACGCTAATATACAATATAGTTGAATTTAATGGTTAATTTGTAAAAATCTCATCACTCATCAATTTGCTCTCAAATCATTATTGGCACAATGTACGAGGTATACGGTGCCACTATAACCTACTACTATATTTTTGAACTCATTCACACTATCGAAGTATTTTTAAATATATGAAGATCGTGAGAGCAGTGAACATTGCGGCGACGTCCCTCCCATACGTTGTCATTACAGCTCTATACAATGCAACCGCCTGTCGTCGACAGTCTGATTCTGACAGTTCCTCCTATAGCGTTGGTTGAAAATTATAACTTTGCACTCCACATTTAAGCACGGTGCAATTGTGGCGGTTACATTGTTATTTTTATTATTAACTAGCTGTGCCCCGTGATTTCACTCCAGTTTAATATTTCTCCATACCATGAGCCACACTACTTCCGCCTCCGCGCTGTAGTATTACTGCGTTTTTTCGCTTAGCTTACTATCTAAGTTTATAGTTATTATTATGTTAAATAGTCTATAATCGTTCTCATTAATTTGTACCAGAGATTAAAGAATTCACAATTTCTTAGATTTCTATTACTTTGAATGTGAAATAAAATTCGTGGCGGTCTATTGCAAAAATACAGAAATATGGCAAATTTAGATTGTTTAGCAGTCATTAATAAGCCTTAGCAAGGCAACAACAGTGCTAATTATTTGCACATAATACTAAAACTTCATCATCAAGCGCGGCGAACCTGATACGGGAGCGCAACAGCGTTAGTCAATTTTAAAAACTTCTTACGAACAAGTCTCTAGATAAGTGCACGTTTTGGTTTACTTTATGGATCGTACAAAATTTACATTTTGGTATTCACTAACAACTATTAATTTGGATATACTATGCCAGAAAACACCGTGAGACAATGTACGAGTCGATAAATATTGTTGTAGTAGGTACCTCAGTGTAGTGAGAATAATGAGGAACTGTGGATTTTTAATCGTTTGACATCATCCACGTCGTGGACTAGTATACTCATTAAGCTATATAACCTTCCTTTCACGAAAAGCATTCACAGCTAAAACAACATTTGCAAAAGAAGATCAGATTTAAATTCCTCATTTAAAGTTACATTAACGCCCACTTTTCAATAGTACCTTGAACTAAACTTAACTTTTCAAACAACTTCTAATTCATTGATCAAATTACATGACTCGGCACCTTGAGAAAGCTAAAACAAAAACAACATCAAGTGAAGCAACGCCTTCGAGTAACTTTAGCTGTTGAATTTACACACAACGCTCATCTAATTTGATACCGTTGAAGGGTGAACTTATTCAACTATTTCAAACGTTAAGTTTTTATATTAACGCTACATTTACATAAAACAACCTTTTACTTACGAATATACTCGCAAGAATTACGTCAAAAGACATTTGATGATGTACTAAATCATGTTAAGTCTAGAAAAATATAAAATTATAGTTGCAATGGCAGCTGTAACTGATTTCTTATGGCATATATGATTTCTTCAACTTGAAGATTATAACTAGCCAGTTGCCAGGCGGCACTGTATTAGTTACATCAAACATTTTACCTTTATTGTAACCTAAACAATATTATTATGTTAAAACTCATACAAGACATATCGTACTATACCAATCTAAATGTAATTTCTAGACGACCTTGTATTTATTGCAATTAAATTAAATTAAATTTATAGGGTTGTCTGTTTTAATATATCTTTTATGTTTCAAAGTTTATTCCAACATGTGCAAGTAGATGAAACTTCAGACATAAATCTAATCTAAATAAGAAGCGAATCACACCCCTCGAAAAGTTATACACCAAAAGCCTTTCACAATACGCAGCCATTGCTCCGATACATCAGTAGCATTATAACACAAATCCTCGCTAAATTTCTGTCAATCTCACACCTCGGGAGCAAAGAACGCGAAATCTGGATCATCCTAAATTAGATACGAGAGGCAACGGGACTGCTTCCTGAACCACAAAATAATGGGCTTTCTTTGCGAAAGGGAAAACCAATTTCGTCGGTGAAACGTCAAAATATCTAAGTGAAGGTAATCCTATGGTTGAGATAACTGATTGCTATTTCACGTTCTTTGTGACAGAGACTATTGAAGATGAACTATCAACGCGTAATAGAAATAAAGTAAGCAAAGGAATATGATTTATCCACATCTAATTTGTTTTGTTCGCTATAATTATTTATTTTCTAATTAATCCTAATTTTTTCAGAAATTTGCGAAAGTTATAAAGCCTTTGAATCTTTAGTACAGTAAAATATAATAGGAAAATGCTAATATACCAGGTTATTCCAAATGCAAGATTATTTATGGAATTTAATAAATAATAAAACTAGACTATACTGCACTTTGAAGAACATAAAAGTGGAAACGAAAATGATTAAACATAACGCGAAAGGTATAAAAATAGTGAAAGGTACGTGGATTCGGGCATAAAACACGTAGACGAAGGAAATGTAGTTTCAGTAAAACGTAACGGCGACGTTTTTACGAGCTATACGAAAATACGTATTCAATTTATTTACCATTTTCGCTTAGACATTGTCTCCCTCCAGCTCACGATTACGGTATACGTGATCGAATTTTGAACGGTGGCTTTAAATCTGCGAAATCAGCAGATTATGCACCTTTCACTTCGTCACTCTTACTGATAAAATATCTTGTTATAGCTTCATGTATCTAAAACTTTGTTTGTTTAATGCTTTTATCTTAAGCCATATTGCGTGCGGTCTAATTGTCTGTTGCTAGTTTCTACTTTGTATAAATTTACAAAATATTTTTAATCGATTTGCTCACTCGCATTTGATTTTTACACTATTAATCCGTTCTCAGTTAGTATACTTTCTGACATATACTTTGTTATAAAACTGCTTTGTTCCTAAGGGTTGTAGCTGTTGAGTAGCCTGTAACATTTCTCAGTAAATAGACTACATAAGGGTTTTTTTTAAATCTGATTCTACTAATCAGATCAGATTCCGGGTATAATTGCGTTCAAACACAATTTTTTTCTAATTTTCTTAGTCTTTACTGTATTTCTTTTTAATAATGTATAACATTGTTTTTATACTAACTATTTTATTTATGTAACTATTATATAACTTTTATATTAACTAGTAACGGCCCATTATTTTCTCCGCGTTAAAATACAATGTAAAATTATTTATTTATTTAAACTTTATTGTATGTACAATGTAATAATATAAAAATTAGAAATTTGTTATGTTGGTATTTCACTCATCACTGAAGGATTACTTTATAACATATCTAGCTCATTCCTGCGACTTCGTCTGCTTTTCTCTATTGTTTTGTTATATCTCAAAGGGATTAGGCAGCATTTTCGATGTCAACTCCTAGGAGGCTTGACTTTTTCCGATACTTCCAACAATTATCATTATACCTATTTCAGTCAATTTACAAAAGAATTAACGAATTATATACTTAAACCTTCCTCGTAACGCACTCTAGCTATTAATGTAAACCGTATGAAAATCCGCTCAATAGTTTTTAGCTTATCGCGAACAGACAGACAGACGCGCCGGAGGACTTTCATTTTATAATATGTAGTGATTACGCACAGATTTTTACACTGGTTTGAAAAAATCACGTTAACCTCTTGATGCTTTCAAATTATCTGTTAAAAGTAATGAATAATCATTTAGAAGGTAATATTTACTCGTAAAATATTCATTACCCAGTACAGAAATCTGAAATGGATTCGTAATAATGTATATCTGTAAAAACATCCTTTCTGGAGGCACAATTGTATTATCGCAGAATTTCCAATACGATAACCTACAGCAAATATTTTGTGTATTTTTTTTTCTGCTTCTATACCCGATTCGGCAGTCACATATGCGGATTACTAACGGATTCCCCGAATGTTTTGATAAGACGTACAAATATTATCTTCTTCGTCGGAATTAGTTTCATCTGTAGCAGTAACCAGTAAAATAAATAGAACGTACGTCTACTGTATTACCATATTTTTCGCTTTTACCGAGCGCCATTGCATTATTTATTGGGAAAAACTTTATATTTTCACAACATAACCAAACAGATGCCCGGATCACCTGTGGAAGGGCTATTAACATACATCTGTTTAGAATATCATCTATATCACTATCGGTTTAGAGTTTACTTTGGTCTGCTTTGTATTCTAAGTGGGGTTATGTTTTTGTTTTATGGCTGCTTGTAATCTACTATAATTTTCGTAGAAGAATAAATTGTGTCTAGCTGAAATGTTTTATTCAAACGATATAGAGTTATCTACAGTGTATTTGAGCTCGTCTAACATTCGTTTATGCACGGCAATGGGGCAGGTGCATCGCGTGTGTAACTTTTTATGCATTTCTCGAGCTACCTACTCATTTTTACAATTTTCAACGTTTCCCTTTTTAAATATTGAGCTCGTTAAAGCAACGTCCAAGTGTTTCCTCTTTTATGGACGCATTTCAAATTGTATTTATTTGCAACGCGAAGGTAATAAAGTAGTCGTTTCATAAACCTTCTGTAGTTTCGGAAAACTTTATTCTTTTTATTTTTCCGTCTATTTCATCATCTTTGTATCTTGAATACCTTTTTCCATTTCGTTTGTGATATAATTATTAACAGATAACATTTTATATTTAATGATTGTAATAAGTATAGGTCGTGAATTACTTCAAACATATTCATACATAATATCTAAAAGATTCGGGCTGTAAATTATTTTATTTTGGAAATTTAAATGAGATAATTCAATAAAGACTTTCTAACTGATAGACATTAATAGCTTTAAATAAATTATGTAGATACGATTCAAATAAACTAATGCCACCGTTTGAAAACATATTAACAAAATGGTCCTTATTTAATAAAATTACTTATATGAATTTCAATGTAAATATTTATACCAAAAACATTTAACGGATAAGCATATACTCAAACTGAATTTATAATCGTTAATTAATTGCAAACAAGTGTCAAGGCGATGATCACAATGTCACAGACACAGACAGTTAACCGCAGCCGTTTGACGTACAAGGAAGGACAATAGCGTCTTGTCCGGTGGACTTAACCTACAAAACACCGCCCAGTGAAACGCTTACAGATCAGTAATAGATAACTCGATGTGACACAGAGTCTTTCATTGCACGTGGACTGAAATCGTATAAGAAATTGGAGCAAAACTTTATGATAAAAATTTTTATGTTGGGAATAACCTTGTCGTAGATTGTTACTGCTATTGTCGAGTGGGTAATGATATTACAAGTTCCTCACGATCATTTCAATGAACTAACAAGGTGGTGGCTCTCTTCTTAGAACTTTCCAGGGAGTTTTTGTGGCAAGTCACAATCTACGGGTATTATTTCCCATCCACTTTACTTGTGCACAATAACCAAACTCTATTACGTAAAACACTACTAATATTACAAAGTATAGAGCCAAATTTGGGGTGTAAGGGGTGTCGAATAACATCATAAGACTTGAGACACCCAAGCCAACCACACCTGCACGTGGTGCACCCTGTTTAATAACGAACGAGGCAATGGCGAAAGCAGGGTGGTAGGGTTTTACAGCCTGACTAGGTCGCAACCACCATGTATATGGCGAAAAAGCCCGTCATAGTGATTCGCTTCTGCGGGTCGCTCAGCCTGTGCATATCCAGCTTTTCGCAGGCCAACATGACAGCGGCGATCGGCGATGGATATTGTGTCACTCTGTGGTCGCCATTGTTTTTGGATTGTACTGTGCTTACCATCAGGCACAGTGCAGTCATTTTGCCGTGTTTCTATAAAAAAAAAAACAAATATTATGAAAAAAACAAAAAACAAGATTATGAATAAAATATAAAATCCACTACATGACATTCCAAGATCCCGGTAAAAACTCCTGCTACAACAATAGTGTGGTGGTAAGTCATTTCGCAATATTTGTCAGGTGATGTGGTTCAAATTGAAAATATATTATTATGCATATAATCAGAAAGTACATGGCGTGTTACTATGGATGTGTAGGTGATGGATATCGAAATACGAGTGTTACAAGTAGATAAATAAGAACTACAAATGGAACTCGTCGTGCATTTGGTATTCTATTTTTTATTTTTAAATTTAATAGTATGCCTAAATTTAATATCTATCTTTTATTATCGTAGCTTGATCGATTACTCTATTTGTCGCTGCAAGGTTCAATTTATGTGAAACAGTGCAGTGACCAAAATATTGTTATTCTTTAGCACCACCCGGGGAGCACGTGTAGGGGAATGAGAGGTACACTTCCTGCAGGCGCTAGTAACATTAGCTCCTAATTCTATCCCTAGTCTAATAGAAATTTGGACACTCCTTATGTATTCTGTTTTACTCACGACATCTACGTGTGTTAATAGAAAGAACATTGGTAGTACCGTACTTTGGGCAAAGCAGGAAAAGAAATTCCATGCAGTGGAGTTGGGGGTTTGTGCGTCGATAAGAGAGCCTTAATCTATATTTCGATGACAACTTCGAAACACTGCCTGAGGCTCCTCGTCGTGGATCATCATCATCAACCTGTAAAAGACGCACTGCAGAGCCATAGGCCCCTTCCCGAAGGAAGGCATGGGCATAATCACCACACCAGCCCACGACGTATTGGCGATATGAAACTCTGAGAAATCTACAGTTCATTTCTCAGGTTCAAGTTTCCTCACAATATTTTCCTTCACCGTCAGTGAATAGTGAATAGTGTTACCAATTTAAATTTGTAAATGTACGCGATTTCCAAAAAATTCGTTGGTACATGCCGGGGTTCGAACATGTGAACATCGGGTTGATATTCGTCCAGTCAAACCACTAGACCACCACGACTTATCTATATTAGATATCTTTATAGTAAATCCAATTGTAATCCATTTCTAAGTGCTCTTTCCGAGCTATTTAATGCATTATGATATATTGCACAAACCTAGCTCTATCTACGCACGACCTCCATAGTTCAAATTATTCTCATTAATTAGAGTTTAAAATAATTAAAAAAACGATTATTTCTAAATCGTTCCGTGTAAAGTTATCCGCCAGTGGAAGTAGAGCATCCGGGAAATGTTGAATAAATGAGTGGTCCGCAGCAATCCCGTTAGCTGTGTAAACACGATCCCGGGACACAAACACAGCTCCGGGACATGCCCCAACTGGTGTACGCCAGCAAAATATCACATTAAACATTCTGATTGACGTCATGTGTTATACATGTATTTTTTTAATATATTTAAAATACTATCTGACAAGGGCAGGCGTTGCTGTGGCTCAGTTATTATATGTTGAATTAAAGTTTTCAAAATTAAAAAGTGGTGCCATCTATGTTTTATCTATAACAGTCGGTCCTGCAGTTTTCTTTGAACAAACTTATTTAAAGCGCCATCTGTTCAAGACTGATGATGCTTACAATTAATAACATTGATAATAATTTAATCTGTAGTTCAAAATATTGAAGCCATTAATCGAAATAAATTATCCTATCTCTCAAGTTGGATCAGATTATACATGAATGCCCACTTTCATGAAGATCGGTTCAGTATTTTCTGAGTTCATCGTGGACAAACATCATGACACTGGAATTTTATATATTAAGATAAACGTGTACGTTACAATTAGAAATATCCGAGGCACCTTTTAAATCTGTAAAATAAACTACTTGAAAAGATCTCGTCTCTGGATTCAATCAGAGGTCAGGCTCTACAAATATTTAGATTGGGATTCAATGTAGTAATTTTAGAACTAGCGATGATCCTGAAAACAGTTGCATCCTAACCTTCATTCGGTGACTTATTATAAAAAAAAAGCAATAGTTACTTTTTCGAACTTGACTGCATAGACCTGAATGGGGTTACCAGTTGTTAGACGCATTTTCATTGCTATATACTTTGCTTACTCAGTTGTGTATCATTTGGTTCCATCATCAAAATACTATTTCCTTCTTTCGTCTTTCCATATTTTAATTACGTCATATAGTAGGAGGAAATCATTCATACGGTGGAGAGATTGTGTTGTTACTGAAATGTCATCCGCAGAGTGCCTACAATATTGTTTATATTCATATAACTTTAATAATAAATCGGTAATGTACGTAGTAATTCAACGAATCTATACTAATATTATAAAGCTTGATGGGTTGTTTGTTTGGTTGGCTAATCTCAGGAACTACACACTGGTCCGATTTGAATAATCGAGGACGGTTATAGGATATATAACATCACGCTAAGACCAATAAGAGCGGAGCGAAGTCGCGAGCAGAAGCCAGTATGAAACAATTCTAATATAAATATTTTATGTATTTACCGATAATAAAGTGTGTTTGTTACGATGTCAAAGGTTTAACTAATATTGTTATGTTTGTACATTACATTTTATTGGTGGGGGCAACAGTGTAAATAAACGGGTATTAGCTGTGCAGGCGTGATTACGCATCGAACACGATGGAAAGCGTTTGCTATATATCCTACCTTTTATTATTTATTGAATGTTTACTAATTACCTTTAATATCATTGAATATTTTGGTAACCAATATTCAGTTTGTTTTGTAAATACATTCCTCGCTAATCTATTTCGCCGCTCTGAATATAGCTGTAAGTTCAGGCTTGTACATAATATCGTCAAAAGTTTAATACAGAACAATGTTACTATATTATTACAGAAATCTGCAATTATTTATTTATTCTTGAGTTGTCTCCATGTCATACATATAATATACTAGCTTCTGCCCGCGACTATTTACGCGTAGAATAGTTATTTTGGACCACCGCTAACACGTAGAAGAAGCTCTCAAAATAAAAAAATAAACGATTTTGGAACACTCTTCATTGGCGATTCGCTCATCTTTGTCTTAATGTGATTATATATCCTTCCTTGATAAATGAGCTATCTAAGATTTTAAGATTCTTAAGATTAGCGCTTTCAAGCAAACAAACTCTTCAGCTTTATAATGTTAGTATAGATTATTTATTTATACCTAAATTTGTGTTCTGCGCATCTATATTTAAAGCGGTAAAGGAATTTGTCGCTGACTTTACTAAATAGCTGCATACATTTTACCTATATAAGGATCTATTGACAGTGACCGTCACTTTGCCAACCAATACAATTGCAATGGCAAAAGCTAAACTGTCCATTAGCTGGTCTTATCCCCAGTTCAGTGAATTAGGTCACAATAATGAAGCTAGCTCGGGTGATTCAAAATAGTACAATACGATTCCTCGCTTACTGACATAATTACAAAACAAAGCAAGAATCTTCTCTCGAATCTACACGTAGCTTTAAAATCCTCAGAAGGCCTAAAATATGCCAAAAACTAAGTATATAATTTAAACACTGTGGTCTTAATTTTAAACAAGAATGTTTCTTCTTTATCCATGGATATGCAACAAATACATTTTGTAATAAGTCATAATTATTACATTTGGCCTGCATTTACTGATTATTTATTATTTACTCTTTGCATATATTTGCTCCTAAATCTTGTTCTAACCAGAGCTGTGACTTTGTAAGTAAAGGTTGCTTATAATTATACGAAAAATATCATTAAAGGTTAAATGGAATAAATGTCTGGTTGTAACCGACGCGACGGTCCTTGTGTAAGGATTCTCTAGAAATAGTACTTTACGTTTATTTAAGAATAAACCTCTTCATACATTTTCTACGTCATGTCTATGTTATAAGGTTTTTAATTTTACATTTGACAACCAATCGTTCAACTTCTATTGCCATGGTCGAGTGGGTAATAATATAATAATAATAACTTTATTCAATAAGATAACCTATAATACAAAATGTTTATCTTACGTAAAACAATATTACAGTATTATTGTAATACCAATATTACAAGTGTCTTGCGATAATTTCAATGTTCTAACAACACGGTAGCCTCCTTATTAGAACTTTCCAGGAAGTTTATCTGGCACCTCAGAACTCATGCTCCGTGATATTATTTCCCATCCACTTCATTTATGCATAATAACCGGGCTATATTACGTAAAATACTACCAATATTACAAAGTATAGAGTAGAATAACACAAGATTATGAATACAATATAAAAGTCACTACATGACAGACTAAGATCCCGTCAAAAACTCAAAAATAAGACCTTTGTTCATGGAAAATATTTCGAAGCAGATGTGTATGTACCAGGTTTTAGGTTAGTCGCTTACAATATTCTAAGAGATGATAGTTCATGGTCACATTTAACATATAATATAATAATATCAAAACAAATACTTATAAACAACAAAGAGAACCGAAGTTAAAGTATGTTGTAAGACTATCAAAAGTATAAAAACAAAAGTAATAAATTACTTAAAATACTTATTAAAAAGTATGTGAATTAAGACCAACCATTATCATCATTATATATCATCACGCTAAGACCAATAGGAGCGGGGCACCAATGAAGAATGTTTAAAAATGATTTTTTTTTTCTAGGGAGCTGATATTTAAATAACAAGGCTTTTAAATAAATTAAAAAATAATCGATTAATAAACGTAACTGTTATTAATTATTTATTTCACGAAGCGTTCCGATATAGACAGGTTATCATGTACAATTTTACAGGTGAAATCAAGCGTACTAACTGATGTTACAGTGATATCGTATTGGATATTAACGCATTGGTGTTTAACGTCGAATTGCCAAAGGATTATACCGGAGAGGGAGAGATAGGCGTTTGATCCAGGCAGTTGCAGATAGCGAGCGCCCATACCGTTCATATTCAATCGACCAATATAACTGAACGTTATATCAATCTATGCTGATGTTTGTTTATAATAGCAGAGATTATTTTTAGTACTTTAGGTACTATACATTTGCTATCTGTACTCTGCCTGCGTGGAACCTAATGTAAAAAAAACCGTACTAATAAAATCATCGGAATATATTATACTAGTCTCTGCCCACAACTTTAATGGTGGTAGAGCCACGCTGAAACTGTTACTGGCTTCAGCATGAATGGGTCGGCTCGTCCGGGGTAGTACCACCCTCTCATAGAAAACCGACGTGAAGTAACAGTGCTTGCATTGTTGCGTTTCGTTCGGTCAGTGAGAGCACCGGAGGCCCACCTCCACCCACCTCTCCTCTCTCCTCGCCCTCTCCCTTCCCCCCAAAGGGTAGCAACGCACTTGCGACTCCTCTGTTGTTAGTGTCCATGGACGGTGGTGATCACTTAACATCAGGTGACCCACCGGTTCGTTTGCCACATATGACATTTAAAAAAACAACTTCGTCCACGTCGATAGTTACTTTGGGCTAACGTTAACACGCAGCGGAAGCTCCCAAGAGGAAAAACACCCCCAATTTTGAAAGATTATTCTTTAGTGCTCCGCTCTTATTTATCTTAGCTTGATGATATATAGTCTATAACCTTCCTCGATAAATGAGCTATATAACACTGAAAGAATATTCTCAGACCGGACCAGTAGTTCCTAAGATCACCCCCTAGGACGTCACAAACTCCCAAACTTTATCTCTTTATAATATTAGTATAGACTAGCGGGCCCGGCAGACGTTGTCCCGCCCTGATTATACAAAAAATCCTGGATAAATTATATATCAAAACGTTCCTCGTGAATCACTTTATCCACTGGTGAAGACCGCATACAGATCCGGTCAGTAGTTTTTGAGTTTATCGCGAACAGACAGACAGACAGACAGACGCGGTAGGGGACTTTGTTTTATACTATTTAACGATATATTAAGTCCATTTACTTATCTACTTTTCTCTCGTACTTAAGTCGTGTCGTCATTAACGTTACAATAACGTGTAGTTTTATCGTGAAGACGGTCCTTTAGCAGTGATGTGTGTATACATACAAACAGACAATCAGACATTAAAAAAAATAATTGAAATGAATTTTATTATTTATTCCAAGACACTTGCAGCAATTTTTTCACAAAAATTTAAAAAGTTCAGACACGTTAGATTTACATTTTTATTAAAAAAAATATCTCGATAATTTATTTTCGTTGTAAAAAAGAAATTTCTCTTTTATTTTTAAATAATCCCACTGAAACGTTTATCTCTATCTTGGCATTGAATTGATAGCACACCAATCTAGACAACACTATTTTGCTTCGGTGTACTGTAAATGTTAGAACAATGATTGGGAAGCTATGACGTCACGCGCTATGATTGGTGCTTCTGTTGACGTGACAACAAGTATGCGTTATTAATGGTTCATTTACTTATTGAAAATGTATTTTGAACGTGTTATATACTGTACGAAATACGGTAGAAAACAATAAAAAATGTTAAATTTTTCATTTATCGTCTATGACCCTAATAAATTTAAAAAATGTCGGCATAGGCAATGTACGCATGTAGTGACGGTTGTTTTTTTATATTTTCTTTATAATTTTGTCATTAGTATTATGTTTAGTGTCACCCTATAATATATAATGTTCCTAGTATTTGTTTACTTAGTAATGCAAATAATTATATTGTGTAGCTTATAAGTGAAGAGTTATAAATTGTTAAATGTCAATAATTATATATTAATATTATTAAAATCAATAGCTGTTCAATTTCCTTGATAAAAGTTTATAGCTATATTCTTTTTTGTTACAGGTGAGTGGCAGCTATAAATATTTGAAACTGAATTTACCCAGAAGTAAGAGTAAATGTAAGTACAGATATAAGGAGCTTACATATATTGGTAATTATTTTATATAATACATCATAATTCATTATATGTTTATATATACAAAATCATTTGTAATAATATTATCAGAGCCAAACAAACAGCCAAACCATTGAAAGAGTCACACGCGGCTCGTGAGTCACGATTTGGCGACCACTGGCTTACAGAAAACCGCATTGATATGTATCCTAGGTGCTTAGCCTACACCCACTACCCCTTAAGGGGTCTACCATCTCAACTCCTCAGAGCGTAGTCGGGGAGTAGACGCAGTGCTAGTTGTCAATACCTGCCCTCTGGTCAAGGGTGTAGGCACTATGGGGTTTTAGTCCGTGCCAATTGGACGTAACCCATCGTCAGCTGCCAGGTGGGATGGGAATCCGTTAGGGATCTCTGCATGTAAAAAGAAAAAGGGTTAGCCTATGATGAGTTATTTGCAAATATCATTAATATGGGTTTATATCTCTCAGATATTAACAGACAATAGACACTTCAGTTATCATATGCATCAACGTTAAGTAATAATACTCAAAAACTAATCAGTTAAAGGCGACGTCAAAAATAAAAGAACCTCTCGTAATTGGAACGAGTTTTGTAGGAAAACATAGAAATTACATTCTGTCGGGATTTTGATTCGTCGTAATTGCACATGTACGGATTTACCCCGAACAAAGGTTCAATTCGAGTCGTCCCCAAATCCGGCGCTGAGGGGAATCGGGAAATAGAAACTGGATTAATCTTTTTGATGAGGATATATTCGTAGCTGTATATGCTCCTATATCGTAATGTTAATAAAAACAAATCGCAGGAATATTCATATTATTTTTTACTTAATAATATATATATAAATAACCAAATCGTGAACACACGTTTAGCTCAATCTGGTTTAATAATGTACCAGGGCTTTATGATTTTATGTTTACTTGATTTAAGTCGTGTTGGTCTAGTGGTTTGACCGGTGGAATATAAATCCGATATCTGCAATTTCAAACCCTGGCATATACCAACAAATTTTTCGGAATCCGCGTACTTATCTTAAAATTGGCAACACTATCAGCTGACGGCGAAGGAAAACATCGTGAGGAAACGTGAATCTGAGAAATGTTATTGTATTACTGTATGTGCCAAATATATAACTGTGGATTTATCAGAGCTTGAAATCGCCCAATACGTCGTGGGCTGACGCGGGAAATATGCTCATACCTTCTTTTGGGAAGAGGTCTATACCCTATACGTACTCTTACCACAATCCTGTATTTTGCATTGCATATAGTTGTCGCGATACAGTCCCATGGCGAATCAGGTTTTACAATAACAAAACTAAAGCAAAAGTGCACTGTTCTGGTTAATTCTAAACTCAGATGGTTAACTCCAGTAATGCCAGTATTTATTCCCTCAGTTTAAAGGGCTCACAGCGCGCACATTTGTGTTTCTGTACCAACCATATGATGTTAATTGATACCACTTACACCCCAATTTATTATTCCACGGTATGAGGAAAGTAAACGCACACATTAAGAAGTTTTTACGAATCGCTCGGTCTGATTAAATAAGATATTCGATCTCTCGAACGAATTTTCGCGCGTAAATGAAATATCTCGTGTAATGGAATCCTTTTGTTGTTTGTAAGTCATCCATTCGTTGAGATTGACATACAGAATTCTTCTGTCTGATTGGATATCGTGAGATCAGATCTTTAGACTCTTAGCGGAGTTATTTAATGATACGGGTTGTTTTTGTTGTTATTACATCTCGAATTTTAATTAATTCTTCTAGATTTTGATTATAATTAATGCCTTATAGTTAATATAATAATAATAATAACTTAACTTAATAACTTAGAATTTAATAACATTCGTTCCAATTTTTTTTTAATTCTCCGTTGGTAATTTCACATGATATTATGGGCCTAACTTCGTTTTTAAACAGAACAAAAAATTTTAAGGTTAAAAGAGCCCATCAGACTTCGTAACTATATAATAATAATCATACATACAGTGGTACAACAAAACAATCCCAAGGAGGGTTGATGTCAGGCAGGCGGCCGATCATAAAAATTAAGCCAAATCATATACCACAACATGAGAAACATGTTGTACCGACCCTACTTATATGGGATAAGGGTAAGAAGAAGAAGAAGAAGTTATGGACTAATTTCGGTAATACACTAAGCTTAGCGGGACTGGCTCTTAAGTGCAGGTAGGTTTTTTGTGACAGATTGCTAACGTGAGCTAGACATATAACAATTAGAAAATCTCCTATCAATATACCAAAGTTTTATCGTGATACTTTCCTTTGCTTTTTGTAGCTCGTTGGAAAATTCGGGCTTATATCTATCTATTGGTTCGGTTTCAAAGGTTTTTAATGTATAGTGTATGAATTCTTACAAACAAAACAAATATCCGACGAACGCATACAAAATCGCGGGCAGTTTCCAATAACAATATATGTAAAAAATCTATAGTTAATATTTTTCTTGTAGTTAGTTAGATGTAATGTACGTGACATTTTGTATTACTATATGGGTGGTTACTACCCAGACTTAAATAAATAGAAAAAAATATATTCGCGAAAAGTCGCTCATTTCAAAATGAAGCTTTGGGCTAATCTCTTTCGCAATTAACAGTTTTAAAACTTTCATAATTAATATTTAAATACGATAAACAAATACAAACGTGCGCTCTCGTGGCGCTTTTAACTAGTTAACTGGTTAAATTAAACTTAATTGGTTAAAGTTTAGTTATTGACATTCAGTTAACTCAGCGTCGTTGGTGTGATTAGTCGCATCTTGTTGCGCTTTGCTAACGCTACTACACCGGAATTATTTGCATGGAGTATAAATGTATTATGAAAGTAAGTTTTACTTTTCAAATCGCTTAATAGAGCCTCAAAAGGTTTATATGGATTTCGTATAAATTTATAACCTTTCCATCGGTATGTATCAACTAAACCTGCGTTATTGATATATCATTCTTTTTAAATCTAGGAACTCTGATTATGGAAAATAAATCATTAGCTTTTTATTTTTTACTTATAATGCACATTTAAAGTGAATTCGAAATTATTTCAACAATGAAACAGAACGTGAATTTGGAATTTAATTTCGAATATGATTAAAAAAAATATATCCTTAAAAACAAATGAAAACAAAGACGAAATAAAATATATACATATTATCATACATACATATTATAAAATAATGTCCTCTACCGCGTCTGTTTGTCTGTTGGCGATAAACTCCAAAACTACTAAACGGATTTTCGTGCGGTTTTCACCAATAGATAAAGTGATTAATGAGGAAGGTTTAGGTATATAATTTGTCAAGGCATTTTTTTAATATCAGGGCGGAACAACGTTTGCCGTGCCCTCCAGTACCATATAAAATTATAAATAGTTATTTTACGCGTATAAATTCAGTTACGTTATAGTTCAATATAAAGTAAATAATATAATCAATAGTTCATTTCACTTAATATTTTATTTAGAGATTTCTAGTAATTCCCAACTTTTTTATGGATTTCGCTGGTGAACGGAGAAACGTCCTCAGTTTTAATTACGTCGCCAGACCGGCACGCCAACGGCAGGTTGACCGGCTTTTAATTTTATTCTGTAATTAGATTTTTCTGGAAAACTCAGGATATTAATCTAGTAGTCGATTTGTTTAGCAAACTCGTTTGAACCTTTGCCATGGAACCTGAAGTGACGTTGTCTGAAACAGCTGGTTATTCTATTAAAAATATTAAAGGATCTTCAAATAAATGTATTCATTGTAAATTGAAACTTTGAGGCTGATATTACACTCGTCCACAGGAATTTTACCACTCCATTTTTTTTTCTCGAACTGACTACGCTATTGACCTGGCAAGGTCTTAACAGCTTCACCGGACTACAACCTCTCTTTCTACTGAAAATAATTAAATTTTTGGCCGGTGCACTGTTCCATATAAATTGAAACTCGCAGTGACAAATAGAGTAATCAATCAATCGACGATAAATACTCTTATTAGCCATGTGATTTAATAAATTGACACTGTTTTATGTTTGCTACTAGCTTCTGCTCGCGACTTCGTTTACGTTGTAGGTGAAAATATTTTTAAATAATATGTAGGTCAAGCTCGATTTTGAAACATTCTTCATTGGTGCTCCGCTCCTATTGATCTTAGCATGATGATATAGCCTATAGCCCTCTTTCATAAATGAGCTATCTAACACTGAAATAATTTTTTAAATCGGACTAGTAGTTATAGTACTCTTATATTAGCGCGTTAAAGCAAACAAACTCTTCACTTTATAATATTAGTATGGATTAAAGTATACATGTGCTGCGTTGATGGAAAAATAGTGGAAAATAAAAAGTTAAAAATACCAAGATAGCACATAAACCACATCAAAACCTGTCTGTCTATCCCTTGAAAACTGTTTCATCTAAACAAAGTACCAGGATACCATATCCGCGCAGAGGTCTGTGGTGTATTACATTTTCAATTGCGTCTGTAGTCGCACCGCGGCCGACGGCGATGCATTAACATAATTGCAGCTACTCTATTGATTGGCCAGCTTGCGGCCGAGGTGAGCTACCGAGCTCACCGTAAGCACAAAATCTGTAGAGTTCTATGAGATGTAAAATTATTTTACTGCTGATCACTTTTGAATTCCTATATTTGCTTACAAGTTTTATCTAAAATTGTTTTGCAGTGAAACTTCTAAAGCCGCTGTAGGGAAAAATTTGCGTTACTCGTTAAACGTTATGTAGGAATGTACTTATATATATATGTGTAAGTATGTATAAGTGTTTCTCTCGGTTTATATAATAATACACCAAAATGAATAAATGTATAATTGAGTATTTATACTGTGGAACTTTGTATAGTACATAGTTTATGAACATTCTCCTATATATAATCCAAATTAGTTACACATTGTGCGCATGTTACACACTGATACACAGACAGACTTTTTTAATAAAATTTGCATCCGTTCCATGTATTATTGATCTTTATATCAAAAATCCTTGTATGTCTCCAATTTAATGTCATACAACACATGTTAAAAACATTTATTTTCTTGTAACCATCGCTAATGAATTTTTTATCCCTCACCAAGGGAATTATCAGAATTCCGCTTTCAGGGAGCTCTTCCTATATGCGGTATATTTAATAATAAATTTTTAACATTGTTGTCAATCGTATGAGAATACATTTACATAGCGTGAACTACTCTAAAGATTCCTCTATCCAATCTAGATCGGTAGGCGGTATATTCGTCAGTAGCCAACGGTGGCAGGTCTGAGATATGATCACGACTAACATTATATGGGCCGGCGGCTTAACACAATAACTGCACCGGTCCCTTCTTATCGGATAATTGAATTATTTCAATAGCTGGTGTAGGTGTTGTTTAATGCAACGGTACTGTTGGAAATTGAGCGTTAAGTACTTGATTTATACTTATTTTGTTGCATAATTTTGAAAGAATCTATCTATTAGAAGTAATTTATCTCGACCTATATGTGACGAAAGCTATAGATTGATGTCACCAGCCTCAGACATTTCTTAGCATAAAGAAGTACTAGTATTTTTTTTTACAACTTATGTTGATACAGAATCAAAAAAATCAAAATCAGTTTCTAGTTGAATTAAAATAGTTATATTTTCTACAACTTCTCCTAGTCTCTTAAACAGAAGTATGTCACTTACGAATATACTTTGGAGGGGAACGGTAATTCATAGGCACTCTTTGCAATATCAACAAAGGCTCATATGCAATAATAATTTGTTAAAAGGTAAAAATAGATGCTTCCTCGTGCTCATAATCTCTTACTGGGCCATTGGGTTTAGTGAAGGATTTATCGCACTTTGATAATGCAGAGTTTAATCAAGGGTAACTTTAAATAAAAAAAAAGGGCATGATTAAATTTGAAAATGTTTTTCAACATAGCGATATATATATACTATACTATACTATAGCGATTTTTCCTTAAAAAGTGCTGCGACGAAAAGTCGTTAAGAAGTAAATTCCATTTAAACGATCCACGTTCAGTGATGATAAGCGAATTCACTGAATCTGCAAAACATTACCGTAATAAGAGGAAAATATATTGAACTCGAGATCTCAATTTCTTACTAATTATTGCCTCCATGAACTCTTACATTCCATTCATTTCAATTTGTAATTAAATACAAGGGAACACTCTAGGACGAAAATGTCTATGACAGATTTTTATCAAGTTTTTGAAGTGAAACTTCTTAGGCGCACGAGGGTAATTTTTTTACAGATGTAACGTCACGCAGGTATGAAACGGAAGTGACGTCATTTGCAGTAAACGCAGATTAAATAAATAAACTTTTTATTCTTTTTTTTTTTCTTGTTTGTATAAATATAAATAAGACTTATAAATTAGTTCGCCAAAGAAGTTTCACTTCTGACATGTGTACTTTGTACGCACGCACTTTTTGTTACCAATACTGGCCGGAGTCTTTGGCGGGATCTTGTAATGCCATGTAGTTCATTTTATATTTTATTTATAATCTTGTGTTATATGACTCTACGTTTTGTAATATTGGTAGTACTTTACGTAATATAGTACGGTTATTGTGCACTAGTGAAATGGATGAAAAAAATACCACGGAGCATGAATTCTGAGATGCCACATATACTCCATGGAAAGTTCTAACAAGGTGGCGGTCACCTTCATCATTATAATTATCACAAAACATTTGTAATATTTACGTACTCGATAATGGCAGCGAAATTTAGAAGATTGGGGGCCAAAAAAATGATTGGCCGAATTTTATGACGCAAGACTATACTATAATGTCACTTCCATTGTTACTATTGCTCTTTTATTTTTTTGACACATTTAATAAAAGTAGTAGTAGCTTAGTAGTCGAGATTTAACCAAAATTCTTTTTGACATTCAATAAGACCATAGATGGTTTCATAAAATTATTAAAGATGAATTTTTATCAGTTAATTATTAATGTATATTATGAATTTACATATTATATTCTTAGAAAATTAACCTACGATTTGACCGGTTAATTTCAAAGGGCATGTAAGCTATAGAACGTAAGTCATGTTAATAATATTAAATATAGGATGAAAATTATATAATGTATTTCTTAAATATTACATGGAGTTTCATCATCTTCCAGTTACAAACTAATAATAAATAATATAATAAACTAACTGGTGGGTCACCTGATGCTAAGTGATCACCATCCTCCATAGACACTAACAAAACCAGGCGAGTCGAAAGTGCGCTGCCAGCATGTGTTTAGGGGAAGGGGAGGTAGGCCTCCACGCTTTCACTGACCGAACGAAACTCAACAATTGAAGCACTGTTACTTCACGTCGGTTTTCTATGAGAGGGTGGTACTACCCCGGACGAGCCGACCCATTCAAGCTGAAACCAGTAATAGCTTCAGCGCGGCTCTACCACCTATTAAAATACTTTTCTTTGTATCATAACCTTTTCAGTAACAAAAATATACACAAATTTTACCAATCTCTGAAAGTGTTTCGAGACGTAATATAAAAAAGTAAAACGGGCTTAATTAACAAAAAGAGAAAAATAAAGTCGTAACTTGTTGTCCACCTTCGAACAAAGAAAATACAAAGTAAACACCACTTTGCCAAAGTTTCACACTAAAAGACAGAAGGAAACTCCGACACTGTTACAATATAATCCGGGAGAGTAAACAAACGAATCCCGCAGTCATAAAAATTGGTATTTGTCATTCAAAAACGTCGTTCGCATTATGCCACGTCTTGCCGAGTCGTAACGGATCCGATGTTCCCTTGTGGCGGTGGGACGCGACTTGAATTTGCAATTTTATTTGATTTCCGATTTAAAATTTATTTACGTACCCGCTTTTTTCGACAATGAATGAGCTGAAAGTTGTCTAAAGTTGCAAGATTATTTTTATCTTTATAGTTATTTCTGTAATTTATCAAAGTGTTCTTCCCGTATCGAGTAAAGAACGGTCGAGTACTACACATAAATAAGGCTAATTTACATCAGACGAGATAATTATGAAAAGCTGCTCACAGAATAAATAGAAGAATAAGCTAACTTTAACTCGCGACTTTGTTTACGTAGAAGGTGAAAATATTTTTAAATAATACGCACGTTAACCTCGATTTTGAAACATTCTTCATTGTCGTTTCGCTCCTATTGGTCTTAACGTGATGATATATTATAGCCTTCCTATGTAACACTGAAATCATTTTTCAAATCGGACCAGTAGTTCATGCGATTAGCGCGTTCAAGCAAAAAAACTTTTCAACTTTATAATATTAGTACAGATAAGTATAGACTGTATCATAATAATACGCACTATGCCATTTGCATAGCTGAGTTTTTACAGTGAACAATTTTATATACGTGAACCGAAGCCGGTAAGCAAGTGACGACATTTGCAACAAGCAAGGTTGCGGGGACTGAAAGCTCGGATATCTTTTATCGCTGCTTTTATTTACCAAGAATGGTAAAAGTATTTCAGTGCAGCCACTTTTAGGTTACGAGTATTTTAAAACCGTCTAACAACTGATTATTGCCAATAAAGGAAAACGGTGTAATTGTCAAATGATTGTATATTATTATAACTGTGAAGTATATATGGTATGGTTCAGTATGTGGACGAAATTTTTAAGAATTTGCGAACAAAAACAACTGTGAATAATTAAATAATTGCTGCAACCGGTGACGGTGTAGAACGTAGTAGATGGCCTACGTCCTAATATAGGAACATACAAATTATTTTTCTATTCAATTGATATGCTAACAATATTACAAATGGGAATATTTGTGAAATGCTAAAACTAATAGATGGATTTTGATGAAATGACAGTATTATAACTTATGATTTAAATTGGGACATAGTTATACTTTAAAGGAAAAACATTGAAGATATCGTTTGAATTGGCCAAAATATAACGATAGTATATAATGTTAAGTAAATCTTGCCATCTGACATCTACCTAGTTAATATGTCGTAAGCCAATACGGATGCAATACAATTTGTTTCATTATTTATACTTTTTGAGTCTCGTAATATTATACAACAAAGAATCACACACACAATGTTTTTCGGGTGTACTCATGTATGTATAACGTGGCTTTAAATTTGACTTTATTGTGGGAGTGACATAATTTATTTGAATTTTAAATATGACGTATGTTACAATAAAAGAAAAAATGTTTTTTTTTAATCGCAAAACAGGAATGAAAAATTTTTTGAGAGTATTTGAAGCGATGTTGGAATGTCATGTAACGGATTTTATGCTTTATTCATAATCTTGTGTTATTTTACTGTATATTTTGTAATATTGGTGGTGCTTTTAGTAATATAGTTATTGTGCACAAGTGGGTGGGAAATCATACCACGGAGCATGAATTTTGACTTGCCACAAAAACTCCCTGGAACATTGTAACGTGTCGCCTACCATCTTGTTAGTTCATTAAAGTGATCGCAAGAAACTTGTAATACCTACTCGACAATGGTAGTAATAATTTACTAGAAGATCGGTTGCCAAAACTAAAAATAAAAAACCTTCTTAAATAGAAGTATCTAAAAAACAGTTTCTGTATTTTTGGGACTCCGCTTATATTATTTTTCTTTTAATCAAATCTAAGAAGTTTTATCTTGTATACCTGTATTAATTTATCACAGTTTTTAATCAAATCCGCATAGGTGTCGAGTTACCCCAAAATCCTCCCCGTTTCATAACAAAAATTAAACCGACTAATATAAAGTTGTAGACAAATATCCGGCCCCCTAAGACCGATGGGTATATTTAAAATGGAAGAATAAGGTTTCGCGAGGCAATATTTTAAATTTATTTGCGTCTGCCATGCAAATTATGGTATAGAGATGGTTTTTTTTTATTCCTTTCCCTCTAATCGAATAGGGGAGCTATTGTTAATGCCCTCCGCTTGTGAAATGTTTACTCTGGCAATGCACGATGCATATTAAGATGTTCTTTGATGAATTGAAGTTTACATTTTCGTTGAATTCAAATGTTATTATTACCTTTGGTATGGTAATTTGTTTTCAAACGATATTTTAAACATCGCGTACCTCTGTCGATTTAATTGGTTTTTATGTTAGGAATTGTGTTGCATTTTGCCAACATATTTATGGCAGTGATATCACCGTATTTGAAGTTCTGCCTATCTTAAGTATGTATTTACTAACGAATCTCTCGGCTTCCCACTCATCTATTACACAGTATCGGATTTCGCTTCACCATTTTTTATTCTCATATTTACTGATTTCTAATAGAATTGTCGACAAATCTTAAAGCCTATTAAATGAGTAATACAATAATAAGTCACCCCGTTTTTGCTTTCAAACCTAGTTATATTAACCAATAGAGAGGCATACAAATGAAATGGCATATTCTTGGTTAATGTACCTTAGACCTTTTCGAGCGACTTCCGAACATTTCAATAGTGAAAACTAACATAATAACGTAACGGTCCCGAAAAAGAAATGTTTTCTGGACCACCCTAATATACATAATAAGTAAACAATAAATGCGTAACATATAACCAATAATAAATAATAAGAACAAGAAACTAATCTAACTCGTGCTTGTAAAGATAACGGGGGTCGGTCCCGCGGGAGCGAGCTCTGTTTAACCGCTCTTACAACCCTGTCGCACTAACTCGAATCGTCTCCAGGTACTTTTGCTTATTCGCGGTTAATGCGACAAGGTTCTTCACGCCCCTAACCCCGGTCAGGGTATTTACCCTCTATAATTAAAAGTAGCGTGATTAGATATCGCTTCACTATTATTGTTTACGTTCATATGTTCAATAAAATTCATAGGAATGTTCTACTGAAATAAAAGAGAGACATATGTTAAAAAAATCGAGGCAGTCATAAGGACTGCCGGTAGAAGTGAAAACTCAAAACAATGTAATAAACCTGTTTTGTTTTGAACTTTCATATTAATTATACTGTGAATGCCAATATTTAAATTTCAGAATTTGTTTATTGAAATGATTAACATTAAATGATTGGTTTTCATATCTATTGGCACTCGGAGCAATAATTATGTACATTTTTATAAAGTGTATTAATCAATCAAACGTATGATGAACTGTATAATATCAATATTACATGTACACAGGCAATAATATTATAAGTAATATTTATAGGGGCCTATACTACGTGTCGCTAGTCTGACGCTAACCGCGCAAGGGCAATACGGCAGGTAATGCTGACGTAGGATGTCATGACGCCTAATTATAAATTTATCTCCTGCCAAAAAAACGCTCAAATGGCTAAAGAAGTTTTCATTTAAAAAATATATTTTATTCAACAAAAATAATTAAGTATAACAGTTGACGATTGGCAAATTTTTATGTCTTTGCCCATAACAAAGTGAAAAAACACCAAGTTCCCATAGAATCGTAGTGATTGTATGAGTATTGTTAAACAAGAAAGGTTAGGTTGCCCCGGCAATCTTAATAGCGATCGCTTGCCTGACCCGGGAACGACCTACTCGGTTACACTTGTTAACGTGGGGACTTGAGACAATTTAATTTTAAAAATCCATGCATCTGGCCGTATTAATATGCATTGCACCGGTGACGATTACTACATATTTTAACTGTAGTCTTTGATATAAAAAAGTATAACGTATAGTAAACACCAACAAATTTCGCTAACTTCTGGTCTAACCAGAACAAAGTATCTCTGGCCGGGGGGCCCACCTCCTCATTGCACGGGTCCGGCGGACGAGGGGAGGCAGCTGGTGTGTACCCAGCCTGTCTCCCTATTAGGAAGGAACCCGGTGGACACTTCCGCCGAGCGGACCGTTGGGGCAGCTATCCAAGGGGACTAGCATAGTTCGATCCCTTGCCGCCCCAACAATACGGTCGGACGGTACACCGTGGGGTTTTAGTCTGTGCGAGTCGGACATAACCCACTCTCTCCCCCGAGAGGGTGGTTTATCCATAAGGGATTTCCCCATGTTAATAAAAAAAAACCTCTCTGGTTACCTTGAACGATTCGTATATGCACATAAACTGAATCTCGCAGAGACAAATAGAGTAATCAATCTATCGACGATGGTAAAATATATAGTATTTATACCCGGTTTCTGAGGTACTTTAATTGTAGTTTATCTTTACAATAGCGTTAAGGGTTCGATAACTTGTCAAATTGCGTTTGTGAACACACAATCATACGATAAATGTCAGTAAAACTCAACGGGCCATTTGACAGTTTATCTTATGGATAACTTTGTTGAATCAATAACTATTGGTAGTTTAACCGAGTATCTCAGAAACCGAGCATTAGCCATATGATTAAATAAATCAAATCATCATCTTCTTACCCTTATCCCACCTAAGTAGGGTCGGCACAACATGTTTTCCTTTTCCACGCTCGCCTATCAGATGTCATCTCAGTCAACACACCTTTTACACACATATCATTTTTCACACAATCCATCCATCCTTTTTTCGATCTTCCTCTACTCTTATATCCATCGACCGTCATACTCAAAGCTTTTCTAGTTACATGGTCTTCATCTCTCCTCATAACATGCCCATACCATGCTAACCTATTACTCCTTAACTTCTCTGTTACTGGTGCTATTTTCAAACTTCCTCTGATATATTCATTCCTAATCTTATCCATTCTAGTTACACCACACATCCACCTTAACATTCGCATCTCTGCCACATGTAGTTTTCTCTCATCCGTCTCTCTAGTCGCCCAGCACTCAGATGCGTACAACATTACTGGTCTTATAATAGTTTTATACACCTTCCCTTTGAGTTTCAAGGGCATTCGTGGGTCACAAGCGACACCAGACACCTTTCGCCATTTCATCCACCCTGCATTTATCCTATTCCTCACGTCCTTGTCTATGCAACCATCGTTTTGGATCAGAGAACCGAGATACCGGAAATCAGAGCAGGTTGGTAAGGCTATACCATTTAAAGATATAGGAGAAAAGCTGGATGGACCACCGAAGTCGCAAAACAAATGTTCAGTTTTTAGTCTACTGATTTTCAAACCAATTTAAATTACAAATAAATTAAATAAAATAAATAAATCAAATATGAAAGAGTATTATTATTTCGCATAAATATATTTATCGCTATAGTATATGTATTATAGTGTGTTTAGTAACAAGGACAGCGCTGTCACTGTTCTGGTACGAAATAAAAATCGTGTAAATTATTTTTTAAGCAGCAGTTCACTCTATCAGTAGTTGAACTAGCGATCGAAGCGGTAGAACAGCGGGTCTGCGTCGCTCGTGACGGCCCCATCGTGACGTTGCTAGCAATTTCAACGTCTCCGTCAACGCGTCAGCATTCCGCCTATACACTGTAATTGCTGATGCACTAATGTCTGGAGAAAGTTGCCAGTATTGGATACCACCAGCGGTGTTTTCTTAAACCCTCTTTACAAGAAACCTATATAGAAGGACACACTGGGTACTGAATAACGATTAACGCAAATTCGCGACATTTAAGAATACAGTTTTCGTAACGTTGTCCTACCGTAATAATAAAAAAACCTAGAAATCAACCGCAGCGCCACCTACCGGATCTAATTGTGAATATAAGCCATCCTTGAACTCACCTTAACACACAAAAAATTTCATCAAAATCTGTTCTGCCGTAAACTAAAGAAGGAGTCCAATTACATACACACGGACAGAATAATTATATGTGGAAAGATTTTTATGGGATGTACGTCAGTTCCAAATTCAAGCACATGAGGTACTTGTTTATAAACCGGTGAGTATCTCTTTTTTAATTTTTCGCGCTTCGGCACTAGCCAGTTATCTGTAGATACAGTGCCGTTATTTTTGGATTGCACTGCCATTACCATTGGGTACAGGGCCTTGTCGTCCTACAGTAAAAAAAATCATATTCATTTATTTTATAATAAAGGAGTTTTGAACAGCGGCTTTGCTCGCGTCGATGTAGGTTTGACCTATCCCTCAAGAATAGTACTCTTGTTTGAATGAAAGGTACTCTCTATGTCCTTTTCTGTACCCTGACAATGTTTATGTAACATTTCATGATCGGTTTAATAGTTAAGTCTTGAAAGCGTAACAGGCAAACAAACTTGCATTCGAATTTTTAATATTAGTGAGGATAATAAAATATTCTAGACTCTTACGACATGATCATTTTTGTTTAGGTTTGTTATTAAGTCCTCTATATATTTAAGACTTTTTGTTTTCAGGCAAAAACTAAACTCATTAATACACCCACACTCACATATCATAGAAAAAAACAACAAAGAAATAAAAATATCGTTTTATGGGTTACTCAGGTCGACTTAATTCCAGTTTTTTTTTTATGGGCCAAGGATAAAGTTCGGGACCAAAACAATTTTATTTCCCTTCGAAGTGCTAAATTATACAGCTAAACTCGGCGGAGTCACGCTTTGTCGATATCATGGCGTCGGTAAAACCTTGGAACACGGGTTAACATGTTTTGGCACGACGCGAGGTACCTCACTACTTCCTAGCCCACTGCCCGATTATTATGATCATATTATTTCTATGTACTATGAAAAGAGTCGTGGTCATGTATAGGTTTGACCGGTGGAATATCATTCTGATATAAGGTACGAACCCCGGGATGTACCAATGAATTTATCGGAATACGCGTACATTTACTGATTTAAATTGATTACACTATCGGCTGACGGTGAAGGAAAAGATCGTGAGGAAACCTGATCCTGAGAAATGTTCTTCTAATAGCACTGTATGTGGGAAAATCGCCAATACGTCGTGGGCTGGCGTAGTGATTACGCCCAAACATTCCTTCGGGAAGAGGCCTATAGCAGTAGCAGTGGGTCTCTTACAGGCTGATGATGATGACAATGAATATGTACTAACCGTTTACGATACTTTATTAACATTTAATGTTGACTTGTAACTCACATTACTATTGAAACACTCATTCAGTTTTGTGGTCATTTGGAAGGCAGAGCAAAACTGGCCTCAAAAATATTAGGTGTTCTTAACAAAGCAGGACGGTATTTCACACCGGATCACCGCCTTCAGCTTTATAAGGCGCAAGTCCGTCCACACATGGAATATTGTTCCCACCTCTGGGCCGGAGCACCTCAATGTAACCTACTTCCTTTTGACCGAATCCAACGTCGAGCGGCTCGAATCATCGGCAACCAGGTGCTCTCCTTAAGACTAGACACTCTGGCGCTTCGTAGGGACGTTGCGTCGCTTTGCGTCCTCTATAAGATCTACCACGGAGAATGCTCTGAAGAACTGTTTGGATTGATACCTGCTGCTGAGTTCCGTTACAGAACGACTCGTCAGGGACTGAAATTCCATCAGTGTCATCTCGATGGTTGGAAGTCGTGCACTGTGCGCTTCTCACGTGCGTTTTTTCCGCGTACGACAGTTCTCCGGAATGAACTCCCAGCGGCAGCGTTTCCAGAACAATACAATCTGCCTTTTTTCAAAAAACGAGCCTATTCCTTTCTCAAAGGCCGGCAACGCATCTGTGATTCTTCTCGTGTCGCAGGTGTCCATGGACGGTGGTGATCACTTACCATCAAGTGACCCGCATGTTCGTTTGCTGCCAACAGTATAAAAAAAAATGTGCCGATCTCGGTAACACACCTAAGAATGGTATTAAAGCGGGTATCACAGACGGTTTATAATGGTATACGTATTTACTACACACAATAACCGTGTACGAGATAAATATTTTTGTAATGATATATCTACTTACCTTAATATCTCAAGACAGGTGCGTTAACGTTTCGCTATGGCGTATATTACGTAAACTGGTATATATTCTAAATGCTAATATCATACAATTACGCTCCCTATAGCGTTGCATTTCTCAGTCGCGTAGGGTTGTCGACTTCACTGTAATTATCATAACGATTGCTTGTTTCATTTTTTATGATTTTACTGTTGTGTATTTGTGTACAGAATATTCTTTAAATAGGAAATTGTAAATAAAACTTTTATGAATATAACTAAACCAGTAAATATTGAGTTTAGTACTAATAAATATTGAGTGTAGTCTTGTATATATAAATACGCAAATATGTGCGTCGTGTTTGTCTATGGAAGTGTTTATATAGCCATATAACTTTTAATTCTTGTGTACCAATGATGTTAACACAGAGTTAACATCATTGGTAATGTGCAAATTAATTGGGGTAGACCATGAAATTACCGAAAGTTGTTATGTTTCGCATTTAGATGGTATGGCCGTACGCCGCGGTCGGTTAGTATAAAGTTGTATCATTCCATCACCCAATAGCGACGTGCTACGTTACTTTGGGTTGAATTTGTGAAAAACATAAACGCGTTCAAATGCGAAAGCAGCAATACAATTAAGCCAGCTTTACAGCTGCAGTGATAACCTATGTATAAATCGATTCACAAAAAATAATTGAATATAAAACTTAGGCAACCCTACTTATCCCTCTAGTATTTTACACCGTTATAACAAATTGTTGAGGCTCGTCCGCACCTGAGTTTCGAGGTGTAAAGCTGTTAATTTGTGCACAATTGTTGGTACATACGTCGTTATTCGTACTACGCTCAGAAATGTAACGAAATATATTTTAATTGTATGAACACGCCAGTAGCTAGATGATGTACTATCTAAGTAATGTATAGCGATATGTCAGTACATTTTCATATTTCTAATTTAATTTCTAATTCTATTTAGTGGTAATGTTAAACATATTTAAAGTTCGAGAGATAGTTTATTTTAACGTATAAATATTATGTCTTTACCTATGAAATTGCGTTTTGTATGAAAAAATTTAAACGATTTTTTTTAATGTATTTTTTATTTGTATTAATCAAAGTAATTACCCATGCAATCAATGCATCTTTGCCAACGCAGTGGCCGTTTATTAATGCCATTCTTAAAGAAATCATCTGGATGGGAGGCAACAAATTCTTCAAAGGCATTTTATACTGCTTTTCGGGTATTGAATTTTTTTCCCGCCAAGGAGTTACCCAAATTCTGGTAAAAGTAGTGGTCTGTAGGCGCAAGGTCTGGTGAGTAGGGCGGATGACGGAGAACTTCCAACCCCAGTTCTTGCAACTTGGTGGAGACCGTCTGCTGTGCAGTATGAGGTCGTGCGTTGTCGTGCAGGAGCAGCGGAGACGAGCGATTGACCAATGCTGGTTGGAGATGTGCCAGCTTCTCCATCATTGTGTTCAGTTCTTCACAGTACACATCTGCAGTAATGCTCACTCCGTTTGGTAAGAAGCTGTGATGAATCACAACGGCGCTAGACCACCAAACAGTGACCATCACTTTTCTAGGGGTAAGTTTTCGTTTAGGGCATTGTTTAGGTGCTGAACCAGGATCCAATCAACTTGCTGAGCGCTTGCGGTTATCAAACAGAATCCATTTTTCATCGCAGGTAACAATGCGGTTCAAAATTCCTTCATTTGTGTGTCTGTTGAGCAGTGCAAGGCACGTCTCGACGCGTACTTCGCGCTGGCGATCATTGAGTTCGTGGGGCACCCATTTGTCAAGCTTTTTTACCTTGCCAATTTGACGCAAATGGACCAATATTGTTTTGACGCTAACGTCGAAAGCTGCTGCTAATTCAGCCGTAGATTATGTATCATCAGCTTCGACAATTGCCTTTAATTCATCATTGTCGACCAAAGTCTTCGGATGACCACGAGGTTCATTTTTCAGGTCGAAATTCCTAGAACGGAAGCGAGCAAACCAATAACAGATGGTGCGTTGGTTTGTAGTGTTAACTCCGTAAACGTCGTTGATGTTGCGTGCCGCTTGTGCCGCGTTGCTGCCACGACGGTACTCATATTCCATAATTACTCGAATTTGTAACGTATCCATGATGACAAAAAATATTGAAATGCGATGAAAATGTAACACTAATCAATAAACAAATGACTACTTTTGGATAAAGAATTACATATTTTTAAAATAAAATTAATTTGAAATTAGAATTCTTAGCCAAACAAAAATTATTTTGATTTGAAATGGCCAGTACTGCGGAACGGCAATTTCATAGGTAAAGACCTATTATCTGGAAGTACGAGGCGGATTAAAAGGTTATTGTTGAATTTTATTATCTATTTATTAAGGTTGATTCTAGGCTGTCTAACATCACGATACTACCCTTAAGAATGAAGCAATAACCACACAAAAATGTAGGTCAGAAAGTATGCCAAGCGAGAACGAAGTGTAATAGTAAGGCGGGTCGTGCAGCGTGGAGCGATATACCGGCTAGTAGTCGCAGCTAGTATAGTATAGTATATAATACTCATTCATTTTGCTTATGCCAGAGTTGAGAAAGGGCAGATATATAAACGATTAGATCGAAAACTGGACGATACGGTGCGTCGCATTTTTAAATTAAAGAGCATATAACTTAATTGTTTTCTTCACGATAAATTCATATGCGAGTAGACTATGACTACCACATGACGCATGACGCCTTAATCTTTCTATCTGTAACGTACTTTACACCCGTTAGATTATCTGATAACTGAAGAAGATTTTATTTAAAAAAGATAATATTTCGTTTCTAAATCGGTAAAAGCAAAGATCCACGATTTCTCGCGCATCCTCTGATCTTCAATTTATGTTCAAACTTCTAGTAAATTATACATGAATATGAAATCATCCCCATATGTATATTCCTAAACATTACATTTGCATGACAACTCAATCGTTGTCAGACACTGAACGCAAACAATCTTAGAACTTGAACAAATTAAGTAAACAGTATAATCCTTGTGATGAAGCGCCGGCGCCATGTTTGTCCGCCATATTTGGCCCGCCATGTTTGACAGAGCTTTGAGTTAATTAGATAATTGCATGAGACCGAATGCCGTTCGCGTCAGCCCTGGGACGTGTTTACACGAATCGAAATCGACATGGTAGGGATGGCACTTGATTGCTAAACTGACAGAATTAATATGATTAAATTGTACGTAACGTACGGGCACTGATTTTACTGATGGTTGACGTTTATGACATAGTTCACTGAGAGGTTAGAAAAGATTTTCCCACTATTTTATATATTCCCGAATAACGGTCACCGTCTGTAGAAGACTTCACCATAATATGTTGTTATTTTAAATATACCTAAACAATATATTATATTATACCGTTTAATTTTTAGTAATGACTGATCCTCTTACGTAGTGTGACTGTTTATGTCCCTTAATTTTTTAACCTTCCTATTGCTACCCCTGGTTTTTACAATCTCATAAATATGTAATTATTGGAACATCAATAAAACAACAATAAAAGACAGAATAATATTTTTAACTTCATCCCACCTAAAGTATGCAAAGCAATAATAAATAAACAAAAATAAAAAAAATTGCTTTCAGAGCAATAATAAAAAAGCCATCTTTTCAACTATGCACCCTACACTGCAATGAAAACTGTATTAGTAATCATTTAGTAAAAGTAGATTTATAAGCAAACAAATACAAAGACGTCGCCTTTAATATTAATAAAAGACTATACACAATGTACCCAGCTGGTATTGTTCGCTGGACCCTTAAAAATGAAGAATCAATTCTGACAACGGATTATGTTTTTTTTTTCAATCAACCGATTCATTAATCAAAATAAGGGATGCGGTTCGAGGGCTGTTAACTTGATAGTTCAACGACCTCGCTAATTGGAAGTGCTGTTGATCGGCAAAAGTATTTCACAGCTCGTTTTTTATACCAGTTGTATTGGATTAAAATATATTTTCTGCATTTTACGTTGACAGTAACTACTATACAATGTTAAGAAATTAATGTTGTCTGTGTATTTTTATCTCTATCGAAGTAAAAATAAATGCAAATATTTTATGTTGTCTGTGACTATTTCTTATTAAAGTGTTTTATTTGGTGTATCAATAAATAAATGAAATTAGCAGAATGTTCTTATTTTTCTATATTTCCGTCGGGCAGGCGGGTCTCCTAATGTTAATTGATTCTTTTAATACGTCCTAGGTTAGAGCGTTTGGTCATAATTTCATCTGATGTTAAGTGACGATTTGGTCGAAAATAATAATCACGGTAAACCTGAAGGGCGGCTGGATCTCAAGTGCAATCGCCGGAACAAACCGACAGGTGCTTGGTAACAGACTTTAAACTTGAGGGAGGTAGCTAGCAGACGGCGAACTTAAAAAAAATCTCTACCACAATGCTATGGTTTCCCCAAGATGTTTTCATTCATCAGAAGCTCCAACTCACTTGTAAGGATTCGAACCTACGTGCATCGACGCTGTGTCCGAACACGCTATCACCTAAGCCATCATCGCTTCAAGAGCACATTCCCATCGTCACTATACAAAAGGCCAGTGATGCATATCTTCTGAGTTTGTTTGAAGATTATGAAGTTTAAGTTTTAAACATCCTAGCGTCCGTGTAACGATTCTATTTTATTATCGCCTATAAATCACTACTATCAAACGCATTCTACAGAACGTACAGCATTATGTACACTATTTTAATATATAATGTAGGCCGATTTTGAGTAAACCTTTTTAGTTTCGAAACCTTTCAGCTTTGTATGTTTACAGAGCATTTTTATTGATAAAAATATTTATTTATTTACAGGTAAGCTATTCAGAAACGTTTAGAACGATTTGCCGTATTAATGTAAGTGGAATTCATTTTTGTGACTCAAATTCAACATACATGTTTTTATAGACGACACCAGAACTGTAATTAAGATACAATTATTATAAATATATTTAAATATAAGTGATATTATTTTACTTGTTCACTAATCAAATATTTTAAAAGTAATAGGAACGGATTAAAAATTTTTAAATATTTACTTTTTGTAGACGCCTTAATCTCTTTTCATTTTTTTTTTTTGAGTACGCTTAATCACGGTCTAATTTAAATTAAAAAATGACTGCATATTTTTGACTGTTACGTTACGTTGAATTAGAGACTGTTAAGGGCAAAACAGGCGCTAAAATTAATAAATATTCTCAGTATAAATAATATTGATATGCACATATATATGTTGTTTTTTGTACTTATAAAAATCATATGATAAATTTTCGCCTCTATTGTATGCATATGATAAGAATGTAAATCTAAAGGTCTGTACTTTTTAGATTTTTGTGAAAAAAATATAGCCGGTATCTAGAAATAAGTAATAAAATACATTTCAATATCTTTTAGAAACGGCTCTATAAATTTATCTGTCAATTTGTGTCGACACGCATCACTGTTAAAGTATTACGTTCACGATAAACCTCACCAAAAAATCATAAAGCATACACTGAAGTAATATTTAATCTCTGTTTAATTAAAATTGGTCCACTCTATCAAACGTTATTGAATAATTTGAACGACGGCTCGAGATAAGTACAAGAAATGAGTAGGTGAGTAAATGCAATTCAATCCCTTACAAAAACAGGATGTTATACTATAATGTATAAATAATATCTAAGACACAGTAAATTTACGTTTATATCGTTGTAATATATTGATAAAACATCGAACAGACAGTAGTACTTATTCAAGGTATGGTCTTACTGTACCTTGCATTAATGCAAGGGGCATTAACCAATTTACACCCCCTGATTCGAACCATGCCCTGGGTATATAAATTACACGTAACTGACGATACGCTTCCGGTGTGCGCTTTGAAAAAGGGGCTCGGACTTGTTCCGTTGAAAATATGGCCGAATCGTGATCGCTTACGATTACTCTTTGATTTAAATTTAAATTCGTAATATTATAATTATGTTTTAACGCTGACTTAATGTTTGTTTTCTTTTTACTTTAGATTATTACTACCATTGTCGAGTGGGTAACAATTTTTATTTATTCAAAGTTCACAAAACTGAGTTCGGTGATCAGAAATGGACACGAACTTTGCTAAATGTGAACACAGCGTGTATAAAATAAGAAGTCAAAGACATATTATTAAAACAAAGAAAAATGAAATTAAACATTTAAATAAATAAAAAATCTAGTTGAGGCCAAAAAAACAAAAAAATATATCGAATTTGAAGCGTAAACTATTACAAGTGTCTTGCGATAATTTCAATATTCTAACAAGATGGTGGCCATCTTGTTTGAACTTTTCAGGGAGTTGATGCAGTATTTCAGAATTCACGCTTCTTGATATTACTTCCCATTCACTTCACTTATGCACAATAACCGAACTATATTACGTAAAACGCCACCAATATTACAAAATATAGCGTCATATAACACGAGATTAAGAAATAAAATATAAAAGTCACTACAGGCTGACAGACAAAGATCCCGCCAAAAGGAAACTAACAACGCTTTGCAGTTCATTAAATGAAATGAAAATTTAAAACAAAAACATAGTACAAAGAAATCTATCTACTCCAGAATAAATACACTAGAATATCCTTGACTATAGTTGATATCTATCTACCTAACCTTCGAATGTTATAAACCTACCAATATCTCTCGATTTTAAAGATAACCTGGTGTATCTTAGAAATCAAAGATCCAATGATACCGAAAACAATGTGGGACCCCTTGTAAAACCCCCTTTCCAATCAAAAAAGAGTTTTCTAAATCCTTTTATAGATGAAGAACTTCTGAGGTGTCATACATAAAATAAAAACAACCGAAATGAAAACCTTCTTTTAGAAATAATATATATATGATGTACCTGATCAATTAATTTATGAGAATTTGTATATTCCCCGCTCGTCCCTCGCGGGATACCAATTTTAAAATATCTGATTCATAGTTAATACACATTAAACGATTAACAACTTTAAAGTGGTGTCGAATCGACAGTGGATCAAATTAATTAAATCTGCCGAAATTAAATTAAACGAGTTTTATTCTATTCAATCTCGTCTCATGCTAAGACGATGCAACCGAAGATGGAAACACGCTCAGATTAGTAATGGATCCGGTTCTCATTTATGGTTAGCGGATTGCAAGTGTCTTATGACAGAATATTTTTTATCTGTGACTTCTATCACATTTTTTTTTTGTTTCATGCGAACTTCAATTATATCTACATTTGTTTTACCTGTAGGAGATGATTCGATGGCTCGAGTATGTCATCTTGGCAGACTGGCTGAAACTTTTTAATTTATTGTAAATCAAATATATCATTCAAGCTATTGAATGATCTCTTGTAATCATACATACCATATATGGAGTTGAAAATATACAGTCTATTTTACGCACTCCGAGTTATACCATCACACTCTCCATGTCAGTCTAGGCTCCTAGAGCGGTGACCCCGACGTGATCCCGAGGCACCTACATATGTTTTGTTTTATTTATATAATTTTATTTCAATATAATTACTAATTAGTACTTTGTAAATTTCAAATAAACGCTGTATCATTGCTACTTAACCGCTATAGAAAAGCGTAATGATATGCAACCTACATAATACTCATGAAAAGACCTCTATCTGCGAGTAAGTGTCATCAAAATAGGTTCAGTTGTTTCGTAGATTACTGGGCGAATAATAAACAATTTAATTTTATATATAGGGTTACTCGTGTCTTGGAGCGCGAGTGGTTTGACCAGTGGAATTTCAATCCTAAAAGTCAACCGCAGCACCACGTACTGAGTCTCATTGTAAATCTAAATCATTACTGAATCCAACTGAACACACACAAAAAAAAATCTGTCCAGTCCAAAGATAGACTTTATATATATAAAGACTAACATCTGCCCGCGACTTCGTCCGCGTGGAATGATTATCATTTACGCAGCGGAAGCTCTAAAAGGAAAAATACCTCGATTTTGAATCATTGTTCATTGATGCTCTGCTCCTGTTGATCTTAGTGTGCTGATATCCTATAGCCTTCCTCGATAAATGAGCTATCTAACACTGAAAGAATTTCAGTTCAAATCGAACCTGTAGTTCTTGAGATTAACGCCTTCAAGCAAACAAACTCTTCAGATTTATAATATTAGTATAGATTTAAACGTACTCCATACGTTTACTGTAACCCAATATAAATTTAAATAACAAAACATGCGACCCCCCGACTACCCTCTGATTTAGTTTCCGATAAGTCGCATAGTCGGCAGAGGGCGATAGTGTCGGCTTCCGGTAGCGTCTGCGCGCGGACCGGATGCCCCTTTGTCTGGAGATTTCAGAACAGTATGAGAATATATACTCTATATGTGATGGGAGTACTGGCCCTCAATTTAAAATTTAAGCTATTATTTGTTATGTTGACGGGTAAAAATTATTGTTAAGAAAGTTATTGTACGAATTTCGAATTATTGTAATTGAAAAAAGAAAAGAGGTAACGAAAAGAATAATCTAGAAAAAAAGTCGTTTCACATCAATTCCTAGAAGTTAAAAAACAATTCCGTATTCCAGCAAAAATAATTCTCAATTAAAACTCCGGATTGCCTTGTTAATTAATCATTAACTCGTGGTAACGCCGCCGCCAACTTCCAAGAACTCGTTCCGTTGGGAGCGAGTTCGATTCCCGACGCGGAATTGTCTTGCGAATTTATATGTAAATGACGGTTCGACTGTCTCGTCCCGAGACTTTGACGTTTATTTGTTATACTTATCTTTTAATCGTAAAATGAACTATTCTGTTCGAAAACATCGAAATTAAAATCAAAAATACTTTATGTAATTTAGGTCCTGAGAAGGCGCTTATGAACGTCAAAGCTACCCCCAATTGGGTTGTTTTCATAACTGGTCATCGAAAAGAACCGGCAAGGAACTCGATCTGGTTTATGTTTTCATAATATATATTTTTACAACAAATAGCTAGTTACATTCGGTTTTAGTGGTTACACAGAGAGGGACATCTTTTCCAGACGTCACCATCGTTCACATATTGTTGCACCCTATGATAACCAATAGACATTAAAACCCGCCTGACATGATGCCTGAACTCACTATCCTTCAAATCGGTAATATGCTGTGGGAATTTAATCAAGAAAAGATTTATTTAAGTTGATATTGATGTCTAGAGGCGTCCATTCTTACCTTTTAATGTATTTATCATGAGGCGCTTTACAGTAAGATTCCACAGTCAATAATAAAAAAGTTATAAACCTACTTACTCATTTACTCTGCAACCTCATCCATTGTCCAATAGTCCGAGTAAAATCACAAATCCTAGTAATGTCCGTTCTTTGACAGATCGTGTTTGCCGAACTTGCTTCACCTGTTTGCCCTCCCATAGGTTCCCCCATTCCCTCATCGCCACCCCTCTCCCCCGTGTCAATTCAATACAAAAATCCAATTTCTTTTACGCTACAACTTGGCTCATTTTGTTACGATGAAACGGCGAAGGCTTCGCGTATGAGTTTATCTATATACTCGTATGGTAGTGACAGCCCTGAGGCTATTATTTCGAAGTCCCCTGATTATTGAGTGAAATAAATGTAAGGATGTCTCTATACAAAACTTGTAGGGTTGCCATGGTTACTGTGAAATATAGATTATTTAGTATGTAATATATAATTATGATAAAAAATACAACCGCGATATTTAAATTCGCTTATATAATATACTTTTTAATAAAAAAAAATTTTCATAAATCAATCACTATATTTTACTCACAGCGTAATTGTTACATTTAAAATCTTACACGTTTTGTCGCCATCTTAACTTTCACTATTACAGATAATGCATTCGACATTTTTTTTAATGATCTTGCTCTTACATTGGTCACCCTTCTTAAACAGAAGTGCAACCCTTTTGATTTTAATTTTTCACTTCTATCTGTGGCATTCAATACATAACTAATGTGAAATAAGACCGATTGCCAAGTTTGGTCAGTCACTGGTAGCTAGTAGCTACTTCTACCAGAAACTGGTTTGGGATTGCTAGTGTCTCGGCATGTGTTCAGACACTAAAACGCAAAATTATTGCTTTACTTCCTCAGTCGAAATAAATTCTACTACTATTATCTCCCTAACTCTGCCCACAATTTTTTTTTGTACTATGTCAATTGTAAATAATTCTAAAAATTGTCAAGAATTACAAAATGGAGTGTTTATTGTAAAAGTAACTGTTAGTATGTAATGTATACAAATAAACACCGTAATAATTATAGGGCAAAGCGAGTGATCAGGACATGTCCCAAGTTAAAACTAAATCATGGAGTCAATAGCATTTAGCTTAGAAGGGTTGACATAGCGTATTTGAATTCGTGAAGCAATGTCTTATGATAATAAAAGCATTGAATAAGCAACTTGATGAGAATGGGAAATGGCGCCCGGAGAGTACCTAAGGGTTGAGGGTTCGATTCCGCTTACAAATAAAACAGTTTAACGTTCAAACACTGTCACAGTAACGCTTCCAAATCGCAAAATGTGCACTCCGAATAATAATTATATACTTTTAAATAATTTATTAATTCATCAAACATGATGCACAATTTAAATAATAGCAATGTTAGATGTACACAGGCTCTTATACTACGCGTCGCGAGTCTAACGCAAGCCAATACGTCACGAGCATGTCGAGGTCATCGGTGACGCGAACACATAGGTTTTTCCCTCTACCAAAAATCGATAAATGCGTCTAAAGAAGTTAATAAGTACCGAGAAATATTAAAATAATTCCTATTTTTTAGTAAGTATATCAATATTTTCACGCTAGTTTTGAATATTTGTAAGGGTTTTGGACGGGAAATTTCAACAATTGATATCTCGGTACGTTCGGTGACGTGTAGGAAGGAACCCGAGTCGCAATTTAACAATGGCGTCTCGCTTTGGGTGCGTTCGACAGCGTCACGCCGCGCCACGATCGAGGGGTGAGAATTTTGAGACCACTCTGGCTACCGGTCGTTTCGCTAATGAATCGATTCGGAACACTCCCGGTAACTTATTTACAACACTTATTATCAATTATTTAAAAAGCTTTCAATAATATAATTATCGTAGTTATTGATATTGCAAAGGTACAGATATTTTATTTGATTTATGTTTCTACCGGTCAGTATTTATTGATAAAGGTTTACTAATACGTTGACAGCCACGGGACTTTTAACGAAATTCACCTGGAAAGCCATTTTATTTTAATGATATTATTATTTTACTAAAAGTGGTAGTTATAGTAAGTAGTAGTAATCAAGAATTTAAAAAAACTGTTGTTTTTAGAAGACAAACGTAATACTAATTATCTAAGTATTTATTAGTAGTAGTAACTGTAACACAGGAGTTTATGTAAGCCAAACCTGATTTTCTCTTTTATATCTTTTTCAAGCCGATCTATATTTACACTGATAAAATACGATTTTGCTCGTATCTGTACAAATATGGCAACTACGGCGATATAACTCGTACTGGGCAAATCTACAAAGTACAAGATATCTCGTTGTTATCGGTTTATGTGTTAAATAAGTATTATACTGATTAAGGTACCTAAAATAAATAAAATTCACATGATTTGTGAGTATTTCATAATCGTTTGAGATATATTGTTAAAATAATTATACGCCCTAATAATATTCGCGGTATATAAACTTACGTTCTTTCCATAATAATTCTTTTTTTTTTTTTTTTTTTTATAGTAGCACGGCAAAGTGACTGCACTTTGCCTGATGGTAAGCATAGTACAATCCAAAAACAATGGCGACCAACGAGTACTGTCCATCGCCGGTCGCCGCTGTCATGCCGGCCTGCGAAAAGCTGGATATGCACAGGCTGATCCCGAAACGCGACCCGCAAAAGCGAATCACTATGACGGGCTTTTTCGCCATATACATGGTGGTTGCGACCCAGTCAGGCTGTAAAACCCTACCACCCCGCTATCGCCATTGCCTCGTTCGTTATTCTGCAGGGTGCACCACGTGCAGGTGAGGTTGGCTTGGATGTCTCAATTCTTAGATGTTATTTGACACCCCTTACACCCCAAAATAAATCTAATTCGCAATAATAAAACTTTATTATTATACTGTCGGTTTTATAAATAAATACACAAAAATTTTGCTTCCTACTGAACCTTAGGAGAAACTTACTGAACCTTATCGTGTATATATGTATATATATATATACTAAAACCTGATTTCACATGTGTATAGGGTTTACGAAAACAATCATCTAAATCGGTTCTGTAATATACATATTAGAAGCAAACTAACAGACAGATAATGAAGCAAATGTTAGCTATTACTATGTCTAAGGATGAATACAAAAGTTTTATCTAATAACTCTAATTAAATCAAAGACAAACAAAAGCAAAGCATAATCACGACATAAAGTTTGAATACTTTTTTACATCTTTCGTATAAATAATGTTTAACAATAAAAAGAAATTTGAGATAAAAAGCATCTAGAACTTTTCCTTTATCTCATAGTAAACCGTTACACCGGCCGTTTCGTGATAACAACAAAAAGTATTCAAATGAATCTATTAGATAGAGATCGCGTAATAAAAAACTTTGTTGAGCATTATCCGCGCACGAGACGCAAAAACAAAAAGCGATGCAAAGTTTCGCACTGAATAAAAAAAAGAACAAAGGAAATCGGACGGCCTATTTCATTTTCAAAATTAACACTCGCGTAGTGTTTAATGCCGTTCGTAATTGACTACACGATTACGTAACGATTTTTTTTAAATATATTGAATCAATTATAACGTATAACTACCTAATTTATAATAATAGTAATGGTGGCCTAGTGGTTTGACCGGTGGAATATCAGTCTGATGTCCATACATTTAGTGATTTATGATTGGGGTGTAAGGGGTGTCGAATAACATCTAAGACTTGAGACACCCAAGCCAACCTCACCTGCGCGTGGGGCACCCTGCTGTATAACGAACGAGGCAATGGCGAAAGTGGGGTGGTAGGGTTTTACAGCCTGACTGGGTCGCAACCATGTATACGGCGAAAAAGCCCGTCATAGTGATTTGCTTCTGCGGGTCGCGTTTCGGGATCAGCCTGTGCATATCCAGCTTTTCGCAGGCCGGCATGGCAGCGGTGACCGGCGATGGATAATGTGTCACTCGGTGGTCGCCGTTGTTTTTGGATTGTGCTGTGCTTACCATCAGGCACAGTGCAGTCAATTTGTTGTGCTACTATAAAAAAAATAATTAAATGGGCAACACTATCGGCTGACGGTTAAGGAAAGCATCGTGAGGAACACCTGAACCTGAGAAATGTTCTTGTAGCCGAAATGTTCCCGCAGCATGTGGGAAATATATAGAACTGTCGATTTCTCAGAGTTTGAAATTGCCAATACGTCGTGAGCTGTCGTGGTGATTATGCCTATACATTCCTTCGGGAAGAGGTCCGTTACCTAATAATATTTAATTAATATTATAATTTTTAATTTATTGTTGGAGCATTCCGTGGTTGTTCTAAATATGACTACATTTATAATGTACTACAATAGCCCTACTTCTTATATATTTACTAGTGTACTGTCATGTTGGACGACCCTATAATGAATAAATAAATAAATGGTCCTGCAGTGAGTTATAGTCCGGTGAAGCTGTTAAGACCTTGCTGGGTCAATAGCGAAATCAGTTCAAAAAGAAAAAAAAGCCCTGCAATGAGACTCTTACAGGCTGATGATGGCTTAACTAGTGTTGCCAGTAATATGAAATTATAAAAAAATGCGCGTGATTTCATGGCTTACAGCTAAGCAGAAATAACTAGGACACAAAGAACTTATATCTTAACTTCAAAAATAAGTGTTATATTTAAAAAAAAATATTTATCACTGGATTTGCGTTTAACGTATCTTAACATATGGGGTGTGGTTAGATTTTTGTGAATTATAGGTATGATATATAATATTTAAGTATATCTATATGCAGAAGTTTTGGTTTTATGATTAATAACTAGAGGGTCCGTAGGATGTTATCACGCCCTAATAATAAAAAAAACTATACCTTCCTCATAAATCACTTTATCTACTGGTGAAAACCGCATGACAATCCGTTCAGTAGTTTTTCAGTTTATCGCGGACAGACAGACGTGCCAGAAGATTTTGATTTATAATATGTAGTGATTTATCAATGTTAATGTGAAATAACGTCCCTGAAAGCACTTAATATCGTTTCGTATACGTATCGCTGCGTATAAAACCAAGGGCAGATAGCGGAGGCTAAAATAAAATTAAACTGGGAGGCGAAAAAAAGTTTCCAAGCAAGAGAGAGCGGACCGCGCGACAAAACACATTGCATGGATTAAAACAGTTGACAAAGTTTTCTCGTAAATGAGAAACGCGGCGGCACCGAGCGAATGTTGAGGCTTAACCTTTAAATCTGCAGATCTAGATTTGTTATGGAACTAGTGAAATCTATACATATAATAAGAATGTAAATGTAACGTGTCTAGATTTTTAGATTATTGTGAAAAAAATTGTTGCTGGCCTTTGTTTGAACACGCATCACTGCTAAAGTACTGCGTTCACGATAAAACTTCATTATTGTAATTTTAAGGACGCCGCGATTTGAGTACGAGCGATAAGTTGATAAATTAATGTATTCAGATGATTTCATAACTGTTTTTACATTAGGATATATATACAATATATATACATACATGTACTCAAAAATCATTAGCCACCTTCTGCATATCATCATCATCATATATATTAATACATGGAGCCTAATCTTTGTACTCCTTTTTAACGATATTGCGCGAACGGATGAACGTGAAATTTGGCATAGTTAAAGTTTATATGGAGGAGAAGTGCAGAAAGCTTTTTTTTTATAAAATGCATTACAAGCATATTACATTAATTAAAATATACATTACTCACACTACTGCTTTAATTTTACACAACATATACACATATGCAAATAAAAAAGACATTTTGACATCAGTCAATAAAGGACTTCAAAAAAGGTTGTGAAGGATGTTGCTATGCTCGACTGTATGTATTCTTTTACTCTTACGTTCCAATTACTCTTTTTTATTCTACATTCAACAATGATATTATAACAAACAACTATTATTATAATATTTATCCCTTTAAAAAATCAATGAACTATGGTCGAATATCGACCACTGGGCGCCCACTAGTTTAGATAAATATAGTATAGAGTATTTCGATTCCAATTATATTCCGATAATAATTGGTGTATTTTTGTAACAAAAAATACACACTGATCATTAAAGATTGGTGTTAAATTATCAGACATTCGCTAGTTATATAACATGTACACGAATTCATATATTCGTTACAATAAGTCAAGACTTAAACTTGTCTCTACAAATAATGTCCAGCTACGAGCAATCTTTCAATAATATTTGCTTTGGTAATTTCTAAGAAACTGCCCAAAGCACGCAGAATACTTAAATAAAAGTTAAGTTCACATTTAGAACCTTTTAAGTTAATAACCGTTGAGATAAATATCTGCCCTCAAACAGAAGGTCGGGGTGACATTACGTAAAAACATTTCATTGAAAGTATCTCGGTCATCTTGGTTTTAATTTTTCATCGATGATATTGTGTGAAAGAATTTCTTATATCTAGGGGCAACGTCTTAAATCGATTCCTTGAAAATCCGTCTAAAACTTGAGTTTGTTCGGCTTTCTATCAAAATCTTGAAAATACGTATTGTAAGTTTTTTTTTATATAGTAGCACGGCAAAATGACTGCACTGTGCCTGATGGTAAGCACAGTACAATCCAAAAACAACGGCGGCCACCGAGTGATACAGTATCCATCGCCAGTCGACGCTGTTATGCCGGCCTGCGAAAAGCTGGATATGCACAGGCTAAACCCGAAACGCGACCCGCAGAAGCGAATCACTATGACGAGCTTTTTCGCCATATACATGGTGGTTGCGACCCAGTCAGGTTGTAAAACCCTACCACCCCGCTTTCGCCATTGCTTCGTTCGTTATTCAGCAGGGTGTACCACGTGCAGGTGAGGTTTTACTAAATACGGTTGTGATCATATCTTTGCTAGCAATATAACAAAACTGACAAACTATTCTAGTAGATACGAAATGAACTAAATAGAAAATTTTATTTTAAATTTTAAACTTAAATTTTCTATTTAGTTCATTTCAAATATACTACTAATTGTAACTAGCAAAGATATAATCAGAATCTCATTTAGTAAAACACATCACATTTCGATGACATCTTTAACCACTTACAGAAAAACTTATCGAAACAATGACCAGTGACATAGATTTTTAATTTGAAGACGACAGCTGCAAGCACAAGATAATGAATCGCCAACTTTATAGTTTCTTCCATCACCGAAAACTCGGTCCAAATCGCTTCATGAATACAATTTTCATATAATATATTCCTTTCTCTTTGGTGAAAGTCATGTTAAACAAAATCACCAGCACGCCCTAATTCATAATTAAAAAGCGGTTATCTAATATGGAGTCTTTAATTGAGGCAGTTTTGCTGTACCGGGGTCAGCGTAAAAGTTATAATTAACGACTTCAATTTTGGATCCGAAAAGAGACGGCGGCGGACCGTCCGAAATTGTCTGGTATTTTCGACGCTTCATTTAATCATGTTTCTAAACACGAATCGAAATAGAATTAAATATTTTTGTATATGAATTTCTGTACATCCTAATCATTTGAGAAATCTTGGTTTTACGTCACTGGACTGCGTTATGTATACACATACTAATGTAATCACTTTTGATGTCCCTAAATCGGTACAGACCGATTCTTCCTTTATAATGCTGGAGCAATCTAATAAATATCTTATATTGAAATTTTTGACCATTATTTTTACATTCATAACTTTTTATATCAAGTAGTACGATACAGCAATTGTTTTCTATTCTTGGAACGGCAATTAAGAATATCTGCACCTGACTAAGTCTCAACTACAAACCCGTCATAGTGACCTTGTTTTAGTTTTTCCTGTTTCGGTATCAAACAGTATATGCCCAATAGCTGAAAGTTTGCAGGTCGGCATGACAGTGGTGACTTTTGGCGAATCGTTAGATCAGTCGTCGATTATTAGGTACACTGACTACTTATTCGTGTTATAATTTAAAAAAGTAATAATTGCAATTTTTCACACGTATAATATATAAGCTAGTGAATAAATAATTAACCCTTTGGGATATACAATAAAACCACCCAACATGCATTTTAGCTTGACAACCTCAATCTGACCCCAGCAAGCGGCTATCCACCGCCCTACGGCCCATTTAACGCGAGACATTCAAATCACACCCACAATTCTTTCCCACCCATGGAGTAAATAACATGTAGAGTAAATTAACCGACAATAAATTAGAGACCCCTAGCTCAGGCTCAGGTGGCTAGGGACCCACATAAATCTTGACCTTTAAGGGTTATTTCAATTGCTGATTAACCACTTAATATATGGACTGGGGTTAGACGAGTTACTTAAGGTATCGCTAATGTGGCCTTTGTTTCAGATACTCTTAGTTCTGTTCGTTGAATAATTAGAGTAGTGGAATATTGATCCAAATAAATCTTATGATATATAACGCACTAGTTGATTCCCGCGAGTTCGTCTGTATCCTTTATTATCTCAATTGAATGGGTCGGCTCGCCGGGGGTAGTACCACCCTCTCATAGAAAACCGACGTGAAGTAACAGTGCTTGCATTGTTGCGTTTCGTTCGGTCAGTGAGAGCGCCGGAGGCCCACCTCCCCTCCCCTCTTCTCCTCCCATCCCTAATACCTTCCCCCAAAGGGTGGCAACGCACTTGCGACTCCTCTGGTGTTGTTAGTGTCCATGGACGGTGGTGATCACTTAACTGCAAGTGACCCACCTGTTCGTTTGCCATTTAAAAAAAAAAGCGACTTGACTTTTTACGACACTTTGAATATTTACCGTAATATTTAAAAAAAAATCAAAAAATCTTCAACAATGATATACCTAAACCGTCCTCGTGAATCACTCTATTTATGCTTTTGAATTTATCGCGATTTTTTTGACGGGATCTTAGAATGTTATGTAGTGGATTTTATATTTTATTCATAATCTTGTGTTATATGGCTCTATATTTTGTAATATTGGTGGTGTTTTGTGTAATTTACTTTGGTGCATAAGTGAAGTGGATGCGAAATAACATGGCGCATGCTTTCATTCTGAGATGCCACAAAAATTACCTGAAAAGTTCTAATAAGAGGGTAACTATCTTCTTAGACCATTGAAATAATCGCTAGAAACTTGGCTTGTTACCTACTCGACAATAGCAGTAATAATTTAGTACAAGATTATTTGCCAAAAATAAAAGTAAAGATATAAAATTTCGTACAATTTATTTTTATTTTTGACGAGTAAAAGTACATTACTTTCATATCAATTAATCTCTGAGAATCAAGGTAATTATTATATCGCAAATACAAAGAAAATTCGTCGAATGTAATCTATTCTTAGCTGATATTGACGTTGGAAGATAAACTGCTGGAGTTCGAAGACAGTGGCCGCGCTCACCGCAATTACAATTAATCAATGTTTGTGGTTAAACTTTCTCACACGTCCTGACATGTCACTACAATCGAGGAAATAATTCGGCCGATGTATCGAGCGACGCGACGAGACGCCACGGTTCCCTTGCGGGCAGCCTTCGAAGTTAGCTGTATTACCACAACTAGAAGGCGGGCCCAAGTCATAAGTGTTGACATGAACTTAAGAAAAAAATGTTCTTTTCTCAAGCATATTTAACTGTAATGCTTGCTTTTATTTATTACAAAATGCTTGACATTTATAATTTCGCGTCATGACATGCTACGTAAGCAGGACCGGCCGTATTTTGCTTGCGTGGCTTACGTCAGACTAGCGATGCGTAGTATAGGGCCTTGTGTATATATAATATTAATATTTTGTAGGTCATCATACGTTTGATTAATTAATATACTTTATAAAAATGTATATAATTATTGCTCTGCTTACGCTTACGCTATAATTAATATGAAAACTCAAAAGAGAGCTCATTTATTTCATTGTTTTGAGTTGTCACTTCTATCAAGAGTCCTTATGTGCATCGGCTATTTTTTTATCACAAATCTTAATTTTTATTATGGAAATGGAGTTACAAACGACCTACATATGTGGTCTAAAAGGTCTTGCCCTCTCAAAAGCTATCATAAAGTCCGTGTAGGAGAGATTATTGATGAGCATTGATAGTCTCTTTACATTTACACTCTTCACTTTACTTTTTAGACACTTGGTGGTTATCCAAAGAAAAAGATAAATTTAGTATACATTTATTAAAGTTTTAAGAAATTATAATTTTATTATAAGCATCTATATATTTTTCGCCGTTAGCTAGGGGTAAATGATGTGGTATTTATGTATTCTCTTCTATACATGAACTACATTTTTAATCAGATAGTATCAAATATTATAATACAGATTAGTTGTCTCTGCCGCTTGTAACTTGGAAGTTGGTTCGTTTATGAAGACACCGTCTGACATAGAGGTTATCGATTTTCACAAAATATATATAAACTTTATACAATATAGACGGACTTCATTCGTCTTTAGTCTTGTGAGCTAAATGACTTATTACATGGAGTCTTGTTTTATTTTTTCTTACTGTGTATACGTATGTTCTTCTATTCTTGGGTATTGATCGGTACACACAAAGTGATAAACTGAACATAACGATTTGGTTTAGTCTATGTTTTTAGTACAATATCTAGTCAAATATATATATATATTTCTTATAACTTTTAGTACAGTTTTTTTTGTTTTGGTACTGTCACTTTTAATTTCTACGTGAACTTTTTTAAGTTTAATTTTAATTTTGTACTATTTAGTTACCATTTTTAAAAACTGCTAATATGTTAACCTACATAAGATCTCTTTCTCTTATAAGAAGATTCACTTGTTACTCGATAATAAGGAAAAATTTATATCTAGTCAGGCTTGTGCTGGTATTTGCCTGAACACTATAGTGGACGTTAATTTGCACTTCCGGCTGGAATTGATCGGCTGCTACCACGTCTCACTGCAACAAAAAACATTTGATGTTATTTACACGAGGTATACCTGAAAAAGATAATTCTAAAACTAGTAAGCGAAGCGAAATATTAGTAACTAAAAATACAAAAAAAATAAAGAAACGTGTTCTTGGTTGACGGTTGAACATGACGGTGGTTGACACGTTTAGTATGTGACTGTAAAATATATAAAAATATAATTAATTAAAATATGTTGAAGATTAACTAATGACCATTACTTAGTTAGGACAGCGCGTAGATCGATGTAAGACATAGCTACTAATCCTGTGATGAGACGGAGAGTTAGATAAAAGGAAATTTCGAGATAAAACCATACAGCATTGTGAAGTATTTTATACCCACCTCGCTAGTTGCCGTACTCGAGCTGAAAATCTACCACCTTCAGACGCATTTGAATGCCAGTCCTCTAGGTTTAGTTCGTTAACATCCTAGGCCACATCATTCTTTAACGTCTAGTGAGAATTTGGTCGATTACCAAAACCTAAATGAAACAGAAAAAAAACACGAAAAACTTTTAAAAAATCTATGAGACGATAAGACAGATTATCACAGAAATTTCATGCGTAATACTCGTATGTAGTTCAGTCCATAGATTATATATTTTTCTCGAAATTTTGTAATAGACTAATAATTCCGAACTAGTGGGCGCCAAGTGGTCAACATTCGACCATTGATTCCATTGATTTTTTAAAGTATGGACTTTATTCGGGTTCTTCTATTATCAAAGGTTTTCATCATGGCTACTCAGTTATTTGCCACTTTTTTTAATTCTATAAACATAAAAAGCGGTTACATAAGGTGGTAAGGCTCTCAAATTCTAAGTAAAGATAACCTTACGAAAATAAAGAAATTTATCGCAACTCATGACACAATTATCAATTAATTTTACACGATATCATGGGTGGGTGGTATTTCTGGGTGATATTGAATTAAATGTAGTATGTATATTATAAGAAATAGTGATACACCCAGTATCATTGTTTGGAAAAGTAATGGATACACAATAGAATCAAATAATGAATCCAAAACAAAGAAGATTTTAATACTACCATTAACTTTTGAAAATGAATTCCATTTTGTTCAAAATTTATCATCAACTGTAATAAATATAATTGCTACATCAAGTTGAACTAAGAATCTAAGTCGTGAATTGTTTCACGAGCAAACAAATTTTCTTATTTTGATTTTACAAAGTATTTTTGGGTCATTTTTTTATTGAATCATTATTTCAAGTGATTTCACCACAAAAAAAAACTAAACATAAACATACTAAATATTGACTTGAATTTGGTAATATTGCTTTACTCTTATGACAATATGAAGCAAAGTGAAAGCAGTCCGGTCACCTAAAATTTTCAATAAGACCAAATAGAATAATCATTATTTCAGTGGTTACATAAATTTACTAAACATAATTATTTAAATTATGAATTTACATATAATATTATTATAAAATTAACCTACAATTGACCAGTTGATTTCAAAGGGCATGAAAGGTATGCAACGTCAGTCATCTTAAAAATATTGAAAAGGTAAAATATTGGAACGTAAGAGTGACGGACATCTTGACGGGTGTCAAAATGTCTTTTCCATTTATATGTGTGTATATGTTGTGTAAAATTCGAGCAGTAGTGTGAGTAATGTATATTTTAATTAATTTAATATCCTTGTAATGCATTTATATAAAAAAAATAGTTTTCTGCACTTCTCCTCCAAATAAACTTTAACTATGCCAAATTTCGCGATCATCCGTTCGTCGAATTCTCTTAAAAAGGGGTACAAAGTTTTAGCTTCACGTATTAATATATATGATGATATGATATTAATATTCTTTTCGCGTAACTGTTTGTAGGCCCCGATTTAACTCGGTAAGTCCCGATTTAACTCAAAATAGGCTAGACCGTTTTTTTAAAATTGTATTCAAGGAAAGGCTATATAATTTCTTAATTGATCAGATGCGAGAACTATTAAGAATACTTTTAGGAATTCATAATTTAAATAAAAATATTAAACGATCTTAATGAGATTTGAATATATTATTGATATAAAAGTTATCAGTTATACTCTTAGTAATCATAAAATACATTAAAATATTAATAAACAACAATTCAACAAAACAAAACAAGTCGCAAATAATTAGGTACTTCGTGAAAAATTGCGTAGCACCGCCGGCAGTTCTTAGCTATATATAAAATATTTTTAGCTATCCTTAATTCTAGTTTCCTGGCTCAAAAACCTTAACGGAGTACACAGAAGGGAGTCGCACAGTTCGGGACATCTTGCGGCGAGCTCCCTCTTGATTTACTTCGCCGCAGCTGACCGCAAACTAGGCGCCTCCCGTATTTATTGCCGCTACAGCCCTATTAATTCTCCGAGTGAGCGACTTTGAACTTGGGTCCCGTCGCCTTCAGCCGTAATCCTTGCAGTTGCCAGTAATGATACGGCTGAGGGTTGAACTGTTTTATTCTATGGTCGGGTGAAATTGAGAGATCCTTATCAAGGGACTAATATATTAAAGTAAGCACTACTGAGTCACGAGAGTTATTTTACTCGTAAACTATATAGGTTTTAGTCTTTGACCACAATCTTGTCTGTTGTTAAATAACGATATAGTCTAGGATGGTAAACGCGTCAAATTTACAGGGGACTGACTCTCATGTGTAGTTGTCGGAACAAACTAACAGATGCTTAGCGACAGATTTTCAACTTGAGAGTGGTAGCTAGTCAGGCGGACTTTAAAAAAACTCTACCACCAAGGTAACACCAGTATGGATTCGTCATAAAATTTTCCTACACCGATGGTCTCCACCCAGTTGCTAGGAATTAGGTTATATTATTCCAACTTAGACCAGGAATTTTTAGTGTTTACGTATCTAGCTGGTATTGCAAAGTAGTATAGAAGTGATTATAAAAGACACGAATGCCATCAAATAACGTTTTCTCCGAATCAAAACTTAAATAAGTAATAAGTTTCACTTTAATAATATAATATACAGTGCATAGTAAAATAAAACAAATTCAACTAGTCAGTATATGCCATACAGTTGGTAAAAATACTCCCGGATAAATAATTCTATAAGTCGTTGTCGATTCGTAACAAAACAATTCCACGGGCCAGTGAGTGAGCAGTTATCATCAATCGCTACTGACACGCCCATTAATATTTGTTTCAACGTAAAAATAGTCGGTCGGTATTATCGAGTCTTAATCTAAACAAAACGCCGCGCCCGAAAACACCATTAACACACGAGATTGTATTCCGGTAGCTAAACAGTGACGTATTTAGGGTACAGTAATATCGAATATTATCACATAATTAATAGAATTGACTCTCTTAAATCGAAGCATCAATTTTGTCATCAAAAGAGTAAGAAACCCACTGCAGGGCCATAGGTATCTTCCAAAAGGAAGATATGGGCATAACCACCACGCCAACTCACGACGTATTGATGATTTCAAACTCTACGCTAGTACTACAAGAACATTTCTCAGTTTCAGGTTTCCTCACGATGTTTTCCTTCACCGTCAGCCGATAGTGTTACCAATTTAAATTAGTAAAAGTACGCTAACTCTGAAAACATTATTGGTACATGCCAGGGTTCGAACGGGGTTCGGGGGTCGGGTTGATATTCCATCGGTGAGTACTGATCCAGAATAATTGAATATTAATTCCTCATAAAGGGTTAAATAAACAAAGGATAGTTCTCGAAATGTTGACTATAAAAAACACCGTTGTATAAATGGTTAGTTAAATATATATTCATTTTTGCTTATGCCTACACCAGAGTCAGTAATAAACTCAAATTTTTAACGGGATCTTAGTTTGTCATCTAATGGATTTTATATCTTATTCATAATCTTGTGTTATTTCACTCTATATTTTGTAATATTGGTGGCATTTCCCCTAATATAGTTCGATTATTGTGCGTGCATAAGTGAAGGGGATGGAAGATAATACCATGAAGCGTGAATTCTGAGGTAGCATCAAAACACATAATTCTAAGAACTTTGTTCATCTATTAAATACCCATACCTGGGTGAAGGGAAACATTTGTATTGGATTGGATTATAACCATCACACGGTCTCGTCACATTCCTAAGCTATTAAAAATGTATATATAAAATCTTTAAATAAGTTTAATTATGTGTTTGTCAATCGAGGATGGTCGTTTATACAATGGGTACACGCTGTCATATTTCAAGTACGTACCTGTGTTAGGCAGCCTGTAGTTAGCATAGATTATTTATTAGCAAAGCGACGGGCGTTTCCTCCAATCGCGGATGTGACCGCGGCCTTATTCAATTTGATTCATTGCACTAATGCGGTCCGATCACGCGAATGACTGACCGAAAAATTCGACGCGCCCGAGGGATGCCGGTCAATTTGAGCGGCACACTGCGATTTATAGTCGCAATATCCTTTCATCATATTGTACTTCGCATAAATATTCTGAAAGTTATTTTTCTTTTCAAATTATGCATAGATTTAGAGTTTAATAAATAAATATACAAACTTAAAGTTTGCAATGTAATAAAACAGTTATTATAGTCTGTCATTATATCTACCCCAATCAGACATATAGCGTCGAAGATTTTATATCAGACATTTTTAAAATCTACAGTTTCCTACCACATTATTTTTATATATCTCTTATGGTTTAGCCAGTGTTTCAATGTAAACGCCCGAAAACGCCTTCTAAAGGGTTCATTAGAATACATCGCTTTACTTTATATATAAATATACACGAATAATACATATACATAAATCATATGGATAAATCTTCTTTTAACAGCATACGCACAGGAGTATCTGCCTTTCATATGCTCAGATAGAATTATTCGCATTCTGTTATTATAAAATATATTGTAAAACAATATAATAATAATAAAACATGGCAACCAATAAGCTTAGGTAACCTCGTTAAAAACCGATTAAAAGGCTATCGTCAGTAAACGGCGGCGATAAAAAACTGAATAATAATGTGTTAAGAAATTGTCTAAATGATAATGAAAACTTTATCAAAATCCGTTGCGTAGCTTAGAAGAAATAAGGTAACAAAGATACCAAAGGCTACATAAAAATTATTTTTTTGAAATATGTTTTTTAAATAGTTCAATATAGATATAAAATCGCGCGTCTATAATAGAGTTTTAACTACCAATTTTCTCAAAGCTTTCCTCCATAGAAATCGATTCTAGGTCGGCGACTTGACCTCTCCTATTTTATGGGTCGTACCTTCCACTGTGCCTCGATGTTTCTCAATGGGATAATACGTTTTCGTAAGAGCCGAATTAGTGTCGTAATTTATATTTAATTTATTGATTGGATTGATATAAAAGTTTGATGCAATAATTTTGCTCAGTGGAATAATTTCTCGAATTTAACTTAGATAATTCATTCATTTAATTTCTGATATTAAATGCGTATTTCATATTTTTACAACGTATATTGTAGAACTCCGTTACGCGTTTTTATTCTTAGTTCACGTTATGTTATTGCTCCATTCCATAAAGTTATAGCGTGAAGTTATATCGTCTAGGGTTTTCCTCGATTAAGGAACTGTCTACATGTATAGAAAATAACTCGACTTGATATTATCAGAGATATGAGCATTCATCGTTTTTTTTTAAATTCACGAAGCACTATACATGCTGGCAGTACACCTAATGTTATGTGGTCACTACAGACTATATACATGCGCAAGAGGTGTGCGTGAGCAACCCCATAGTGACCGGAGTTTTGAAGCCAGTGATAACAGATTGGTATACGTTGCCTACCTAATCATTCGAACCGACGAAAAAAACAGCGGGAACACTGCTATATTGTATTATAAACAGTAATAAGTTCTGTAAGAAGTATAGATAAGTTCAAATTTTTCATCAAGATAATCATTCTAAAATCGTGAGTGATTGCGAGTATTTGAAGTGAGAACTTCTTGAGGCACGTTGTGTGGTATTTTTGGCAGGAGATGAATTTATAATTTCGCGTCTGGACATGCTAGTAAGAATGATTGAAGAAGAATGGTCGTATTGCGCTTGCGCGGCTTGCATCAAACCAACGACGCGTAGTGTAGGGGCCTGTTTTCATCTTATATTGATATATTATATTAAGATTGTGTAGCCCATCATATGTTTGATTAATTAATAAACTGTATAAAAATATTTATAATTATTGTTCGGAGTGCCAATAGACGTGATAAGCAGACATTATTTAATTTTAAATATTGTAACTAACACTATAATTAATTTTAAAATTGAAAAGTGAACACAGTTATTTCAATGCTATGAGTTTTTACTTCTGTCGCCAGTCTTTATGACTGACACGACTTTTTTTTTTTCAAATATTCGTCCAAATTTTCTCTTAAATAAATTATCTGTCGCCGTACACTCGTAAATGTATTTTCTATATATGTTCTAGCAGTTACAAATTTTAGTCCTTTTCTAGACTTAAAATTTTACTATCTTGAGCCACCAGATCACATGATTGTATCTAAATATATATCAACATCAGTAGATAATAAAATACAAATGCCACCATAAAAAATAACAAATAAGTTTTATCTCAACGCTTTAATTCACACAAAACCTTTGAAAGTTTTAAATAAGACTTTATTGCTTTCACAATAAAGGTCTAAGTGATATGTGATTAAGCTTTCCAACTAACGACACGAACGTTGCACCAATACTCTGATTTAGCAAAGACGGTGCACAGAGAGGCACAGTGTCACAGACAACGCTGCTTCGAAATAGGTCAGTGTTGTGACAGGATATTACGAAGCCGCGATGTCAGAAGCATCCGCGCTTATTCGTTGCCCAAATGAGAAATTGCAGGATGGAGCAGCACACAGCGTTTGTGTTCGCTATTACGCTTTAACATTTTCGAAAGTTGGTCGTTGTTCTGTTATTTTGAACAACTCTACATCGCTACTTCGTATTAAACTGTGGATTTCTTTATGAATAATCAAATATATTTGTATATTATTGTCATAGTGAAGATATTGAAGATTATTTGATATTTTCATGAAAATTTTCTTTCTGCTATCAATTTTATTATAACTTGCCACTAGAGGACGCTGCAACGAGTTAACTTCTATATCGTTCATGAGAATTGGTATACATTGAACAGGTATAATACAAAAAATAAACGTAGTCACGGGCACAACTAGTATATATATATATATATATATATAATAGTATATATCCTTTTACCATCGTATATATTATCGTCATATACATTTCAAGTAGAATATATGTATCTCATAAACAAAAAACGATATACTTTATTATCTTAAGTAAAACAATGATTATGATTTGGTTTCAAAGTTTATTTAACGAACAAATACATGGTAAATTTTAATGAATTAGAGAAAATAACAATATCCATTGGTATTATTTTTCCTGTTTTTTTTTTATCGAACTGACTACGCTATTGGCCTAACGGCTTCACCGGACTACCCTTTTTTTCTGTATTGACTAGAACTTCGAATTCGACCTCAAATAACTTTTGAATACCAGTGAAATTAGCTAAGAATCACTAGATACCCTTTTTATAGAGTATAGAGTATTTAATCCGTTCATTAGTTCACGACTTTTTTTTTTTTAGTAGCACGGTAAAATGACTGCACTGCGCCTGATGGTAAGCACAGTACAATCCAAAAACAACGGCAACCACCGAGTGATATAATATCCATCGCCGGTCGCCGCTGTCATGCCGGCCTGCGAAAAGCTAGATATGCACAGGCTGATCCCGAAACGCGACTCGCAAAAGCGAGTCACTATGACGGGCTTTTTCGCCATATACATGGTGGTTGCGACCCAGTCAGACTGTAAAACCCTACCACCCCGCTTTCGCCATTGCCTCGTTCGTTATTCAGCAGGGTGCACCACGTGCAGGTGAGGTTGGCTTGGGTGTTTCAAGTCTTAGATGTTATTTGACACCCCTTACACCCCAATTATAGAATTCCAAAGTAATAACATAACTTACCCATGTTATTTTCAATTAAAATTTGGCTGTGGTGAGGCACGGGTTAATTTAAAATTTGGCATTTTTTTTTCTATATATTTGGAACCTATTCAGGATTATCCTGAAGAAAAATTCGAACACACTCTAAATAAGGACCATCGTAATGTACATGTATTGTACTGGATTCAGGCGAATGCCTTCCTCCACCCTATAGTCTAAATTCCGAGCATCAAAAGAACCACTAAAATTTAAACATGATAAATAGGATAGCATACAGGTATATTCCCATGCGGTGGGCGAGCCCTTTCATACCGTCATACCCTATCACTTAACCCACAGTTTTCACAAAAGCCCATTAAAGACGATTTATACACGAGCGTTTAGAATTTACTTTAATGTGTATCTGTGGTGCCGTGTGATTAATCTTTTACTCACTCGGTGTACAGTAAACATTGGTTAGAGGTATAAACACACCAAAAGATATAATATACTAATCGTCTCTTAACAATTTTCAACAATGAATGCTTTTAAAATATTTTTATTGGTTAAGGTTACTTTTAATTCTATCTATTTCTCGTAGTTATGTGATACTTTTTTTCCTCGTAGTACATTTGTATATACGCGTTTTTCTCATAAACTACACGACCGGGTTTTTAGGTTATTTTACCGAAATACATAATATACTAAAATACACTTATGGTAACATTTTAGAATAGTAAACATACTGGTAACATTTATATTTACAGATTTACCCGTAGGTACTAGTAGGTAGTGGTCTTCGAGTTCTCAAAATTCCACCATATTTAGGGGTACAGAGTTTTTTACTTGTTAATATATAGATATTATTATCTGTATTTCTTTTGTGTTTGTTAATATTAAAAATGTATTCAATGTTATTAAAATATTGTATATGTAAAGAGCGTGAAGTATGATGAATATAATCTTATAAATAATTTTTGTTACTGGACGATTTTAAGACAAAAAAATTTTTTTTTTCATTGAATGATTGAAGAAAATTGACTAAAAAACAGTAAAGAAAAAGGTATCGAACTGTTTTATCTTCGCCTTTATTTACATAATAATTGTGTTTAACAATGAACCAAAAACTAAATTTGTGAACAAAAATCATACATCCTTCCTTTACGTTCCGTTACGAGTTATATGGATAACATATATACAAAATAAGCAAAAAATAATGTTATTTAAATGTACTCAAAATAAGGTATATTCTAAACTGAACACCAATACAATGTTGCAGTATTTTTCATTAAAGAATTAATATGGGCTAAATTAGTATTTCGCCGTTGTTTTGACATATCCGATTACCACATAAATTAAAATTTTCAACACTTTTACAATAACATAAACTGTTCGCTACGTACTCCAAGTGGATCGCTATCTTTATTCGAAACACGAAGGACATTATTTGCCAGCATTACCCCCGCCAGTCTGATTAGCAAGCGAAGCCGGGTAAAAATCTTAGTCCCCCACGTGATCTATACAATACTTTTCGCGTAAGCTCAAGATTAATGTATTACCATTTTGCTCCAGTTTACCCTAAATTAAGGCTCAAAGTGTAAGCGATCAGCGATTTATGAAAAATAATTATTTTTCTTTCCCTAAAGCTTTCTTTTTTGAAAATCGATTATTTTGAACGATTTGCTTCTTTGTTTTAACAGGTTTTTGTATCCATGAACCTTAAAGGAAGAGCAGAGATTTTTTTTATATCGAAGGAGGCAAACGAACAGGTGGGTCACCTGATGTTAAGTGATCACTACCGTCCATAGACACTTGCAACAACAAGGGAGTCGCTCGCAACGGACCGAACGAAACGCAACAATGCAAGCACTGTTACTTCACGCCGGTGTTTCAATGGGTCAGGTGGTACTACCCCGGGCGAGCCGACCAATTCATGCTGAAACCAGTAATAAATAGCTTCAGCGTGGCTCTACCACCCACAACATAGAGAATAGAGATCATTGAATTCTACATTTTAATCAATTTAGTACATAATCAAACATTGGTATTAGTTACTTTAATTAAAGTGATATTACAAGCCTAATTGGGATATTGATTTTGGTACTAATTGTACTTAGATAAACAACGCTTCAATCTCATGACTCAGAGCGCATCACACAACCTCGAGAAGTCTGTAAAATTAATTGTTACGCTTATGTCGCGTGCACTCCCCTTGCGAATCGCTTTGAAAAATCATCTACCCTGCTTACACCTCACCTACAGTTTGATTTATGACTATAAGTATGTTTTGGATTGAGAAAAATCTCGTGTTAAAATTTCACCTATAATTAATAATGTAATAGACAATTTTAAACCTAAGCATCAAATAATCTAGTTCAAATCCACAACGTTTGGAATACAGTTTGTGAATACTGTGATTGTATGGCATTATTTTATTTAGTACCACTTTCCGACCTAGTCTCATACTAGTCTCTTTATCATCGTCTAATGCCGCTTAACGACATTTGAAATTACCTTCAACCATCAACTATAATAATGAAGAATATTCTTGATAATCTAATGTATGTCCACTAAACTTAGATAACCTGGATTTAGTAAAAGACCGGCATAATTCAATAGATTAGAAACTAGAAACAATAACAAATTGGTCATTTAATGTTTCAGGTTCACTAAGACCTGTAAGAGTTTTTAGGTGATAATGTTAGGTTTTATAACAGTGCTAAGGCACACTACCAATTTGCCTGATAGGGAGTTCAAGCAGCATGTCACGCGGGTTTGATATCTAAATTATAGGGTGGATATTTTTTTATATTATAGGAGGCAAACGAAATCGTGGGTCACCTGATGTTAAGTGATCACCACCGTCCATAGACACTTGCAACACCAAGGGAGTCGCAAGTGCGTTGCCAGCCTGTGATTGTGGGAGGAAGGGGTGAAGAAGAGGAGGGAGAAGGGAGGGGGAGAGAGGAGATGGGCATCCGGCGCTCTCACTGACCAAACGAAAGCAACAATGTTGCTTCACGTCGGTTTTCTGTGAGAGGATAATACCACCCCGTACGAGCCGACCCATTCATGCTGAAACCAGTAGTAGCTTCAGCGTGGCTTTACCACCTACGGCATATAGGATATATACTATATGAACGACTGTGACGTCTGGAAATGATGCCCCTCTCTGTGCATCAATCAAAAACGAATGTCTGTCTATGTTTGTAAAAATATGTATCAAGAAATGATAAACCAGATCGAAATTCTTACCAGTTCTTCTCGATGTCTGTGTTGTTTTTCCGAACCGGTAGTAGACGTTGGTTAGTGCTTTCTCAAGGCTTAAATAAATGAGTATTTTTTATTTTGAATAAAAATTTATAGACGTATTAATATATCTAATTAATGAAAAATGCTAACTTTAACACTTCATTTAAACAGATGTTTTAAAGTAAATAAATAACTTAAGGAATCGTCCCTGTATAATTCTCTAACATCAAATTATCACTCCTCAATAAAAACCAACGCACTCAAAAGTAATAGCGCCGAAATAGCTATGAAAGTTCGCAGAGTTGGCAATAAAGAAGATTAAAACTATAGAGGTCGCCCATTACCATCGGTGCCACGCTCTTTTGGATTCGAAACGACACTATATCAGGAACGTTTAGGGTTGCTAGGTTAGAAAACCAAATCGCAGAATTTACTCAGAAGAATAAAGTGGAGAACGATTTACTAAGTTCTGTAACTTGTTTATATTCGATTTAATGCAATTGGGAGCCATTGCTTTTTAAAATCTTAAAAACCTAATCATCATTTAACATCAGATAAGATTGTGGCCAAACACCAAAATATATGAAATATAAAAAATATATTATCTGCTGTGGATTTCTTTTTATAGAAATCCAAATCAATGGTCATTGAGTTACAATCGTGGCTTACATTGCTTACTATTTATTATATAAAATGTTATAAAGAACGTTATGTATAATGGATCCTCTATATACTTTCTTATTCACTACTAGCTGGTGTCTGCAACTTTGCCCATTTAAAAGTACTCTTGGTTTAAAGCAAAAACGTATACATCTAGATTAGATAAAGTATATTATAATACTCTTTTATTATTAATTTTAATTTTCTCATTTATGTTTATCTCCCTACAAAAAGCCTAACTTCTTATCCAGTATTTATTTGAAAATTGAATTCAGATCTGTTTAGTAGTTTCGGTGTGATAGAACTTCTTACAAAACAATTTTCCGATTATATTATATGTGGAGGTTACTTTTAATATATATATAATTGTTATAAGTGTTTTTATATATAATTGTTAAAATTTAAAGTATCTAAATGGCAAAAATGATACAACTGGTAAATCCTAGAAGAGACAATTTTTATTTAAATATTAAATAAAAAAACCCCTTTAAACTTTTTTTTTCGAAGTTACTACGCTATTGACCAAGCGAGGTCTTAACAGCTTCACCGGACTACTCCCCTTTAAACGGTATAATCAATATCTTGTAATAAGATATTATTACAATAATGTAAATAATTTTTAATAGCTGTTGGTTTTATACTATAATTTTAGAGGCTTGCCGAATTTTTTGTTCTATATTGCAACCCTAAACGCAATTACACGAGCGGGTAAGCCTCCGCCGACACACATGACCTGAAAGTTCAGTACTTCATTATAGTACCATCGGTAACCCAATTTTCTTTGGCAAAAGTAACGCTCATAATTTTCGCCTGATGGCCCGTACAGGGATGGCGTTGGAAAGATAATGGGTGGGGCAGTAATAGCTTTATAGTTCCGCGCCTTTGATTCAGGGTCATAAACGAGTTTGGGTCGGCCAAGTTAATTTATGTTCAATTGTGGCATATTGAATACCGACTAATTTATTACATTAATTTTAATACTACTGTCCATAATTGTGCATTAAGGTATTTATTGTTAAACTTTAAGTATGGACGTAGAATCTTACTTTTGTTTTAATTGTAAAACTACCAACAAGGGAGGAGGTAGCGTCTCCCGATGACCACGTAATTGTCATTACCACGTAAGTAATGACCATCAAAATACTGACCGGAGACGAAGACCGGATTATTAGACTTGTCAAAATTTGTTATCTGAAGTAGGTATTTTGTGTTTTTGTTTCTTATATATTATATTTTGAGAAAAAATACTAATTTTGTTATAGGAGTAAGTTAGGCTGTCTTCAGTACCTAAAATGTAACTTAAGTAGATTTATATTGAAAAGTTTAGATTTAAATAAAGTAAGTAAATTTAAATAAAACATGTTTAGATAAAATAAAGATTTAAATTAAAAAACTGTTTTTTTTAAATAAAGGTTTATTATAATAGCACTTTATTTTATTGCTAAACCCCATAACTTTAATATTCAATCAGTTTTAAAGCGATCTTATATCAAATTCCCCCCAAAAAAAACGTGTGTGTATATAGGAGCCTGTGTGACTCCACGTCCACAGTAGTGCTAAGAAAAAAATACGTTCATACTTAAAGGTTAAATTGAGTAGCTGAAATCTATATTGACTACACAGCAAAAAAATTGACATTATCATATTTATTATCTGTGTAAAAAAAACCGTAATGATTAATATGAATGCTTAGTAGGTAGCGTGTTCAGCCACAGTACCGATGGACATAGGATCGAATCCTTGTAACTTAGTCGGAGCTTCCGGTGATCATCATGATAAAACCATAGCATGATGGTAGGTAGGGTTTTTTAAGTCCAAATGGTAAGCTACAATCCTTAAGTGGAAAATTTATCGCCCAGCACCTGTTGGTGTGTTCCGGTAGCTGCAGTTGAGAGCCAACCCCCTCTAGGTTTGGTGTGTTTAGCATCTTAGAGTCTAGACCAAATCGTTATATATGATCATATGAGATTGTGGTGAATCGTTAAAACCTATAAAGTATTTATAAAGTCGAGGCAGTCATAAGGACTGCCAACATAAATGTAAACTCAAAGCAATGGATTTTAAACTGTGTTCTCTTTTGAATTTTTAAATTATTATTTCAGTGTGAATTATTTTAATTCCATAATTTGTAAATTGGAATTATTATCATTAGTCTCTCATTCACGTCTATTGGCATTCCGAACAATAATTATATACATTTTTATACGGCTCATTAATTAATCTAACATATGATATGCATATTAGATATATAACAGTAATATATATAACAATACGAAATATCCATATTACATGTACACAGGCCCTATATTACGCGTAGCTAGTCTGACGCGAAAACAGACGGTCACGCTTACCAGCATGCCATGACGCGAGATTATAAATGTATCTCCTGGCAAAAATAGCGCCCAACGCGCCTAAAGAAGGTTTAACATAAAAAATGTTTTAACGCCCCAACGACGGCCACTCAGTACGTCCCTGTGCGTTTGTAAAAAGCTTTGTAAATTTATATCTAGATATATTAATGGACATGCCTTTGATTGCAACGAGTCGTAAGCCTGTTAAGAGATGACAACGATATACCTCGCATCTGGGAGAACTTTATTACGAAGTACGTAAAGTTGAGTATTCCGTAACCGTTGTTGAACGATGTTGGCTTTAATCGTACTAACCCTTCCCCTAATGAGATGAAAGTGATTTTTTGTTTTGTTTCGCAGCCGTTTGATATGATAATTTCAGTGACACAACTCGGGGAGTCGTGCGGGTGCATTTTGGTAGTCGATTTATGTTTAAAAGTGGTTTCGGGTAGTGCTAATCCGATTTGCGGTTCGGACACGCTCCGCTGTGAATGTTTGTTTATTTTAATTTAATATTTATTGCGGTTCTTGTATTTTATTGTTATTTGGATTTTAACACCTAGTATGTGTATTTATTTACAATTGTAGATAATGCGACAGTGCAATAGTCCGATGAATAATATAATAACAATAGTAGGTGTTGAGCCACGCTGAAGCTATTACTGGTTTCAGCATGAATGGTTTGGCTCGTCTGGGGTAATGCCACCATCTCACAGAAAACCGAGGTGAAGTAACGGTGCTTGCATTGTTGCGTATCGTTCAGTCAGTGAGAGCGCCCGAAACCCGAGGTGGCCCCTCCCCTCGCCCCTCCCTTACCCATTTTTTCCTCTTCTCCCGAACACAGGTTGGCAATGTACTTACGACTCCCCTGGTGTTGCAAGTGTCTATGGACGGTGGTGATCAGTTAATAAAAGGTGACCCACCTGTTCGTTTGCCTCCTATGATATAAAAAAACAATAGGGAGCATACTAGACTGAAAAACTACGTTTTATCACATCGATACAACTTGCACTATTAATAAAAATGAAAAATGTATCATTAAATAATGATTAATTGTTATATATATGATAATGATTAATGAGTAACATTTGAAAGGAAAACGAAAATTTGAACACGAATAAAAGAAAAAGTGAAAATGAATTCATCTATAACAACAAAAATTAACCTATGGAAAAGAATACAAAATGGCAGATATAACCAAGAATACTGAAATATAATTTACTAAATGTTGATTAAATAGTCATGTATTGATTAATAGTTATTTTAATATGTTTGGAATCATACTGATTATAAAAATCGTTTCCTTATTTCTAACTAGCTGTGACCGCGACTCCGTCCACGTAGAACCTAATGTAAAGAAACAGTAACTAATACAATCATTTGAATGTATTAAGTCCATTAACTTATCTACTTTTCTCTCGTACTTAAGTCGCGTCGTCATTAAAATTACAATAACCTTAGATAGAGTGAACCGATTTTAATGAAACCAAGACTAAATGTTACTCCAGGATATGCTTGTACCTGCAACAACTATTTTCACAACAAAGTACAGACACGTTAGATTTATATTCTTATTTTGTGTATAGACGATATCCTTATATTGTGCTATGTTTTCCTACGGGTTTGCTCGAATTAATTTAGATTCGAGTTATCCTTCGGGACACGTACATTTTCTTTACAATAAAAGGTATGTTCCTTTTTTGTACCCGTGACAACGTATATGCAAAATTTGATGATTGTCATTTGAGTATTTAAGGCGTGATAGAGTAACAAACTTTCTTTTCTATTTATAATATTAGTAAGGTTTTTTACGCACAAATACGGGAATACTTACAGATAGCAACTATATAATACTTCTATACACATTGGACGACGAATCAATCAATTAAACGAATGGACATTACCGACAGCGGGGGCGGAACGAAAAAGCGACAAAAAAAAGAAATCACACGGACTGAGTACAAACAAAACTCCTATCGTACAAATTAGAACGCAATTCTACCGAAAAAAATAAATAAACAGTACGTTTTAATTGTTAATTGAATTTGGAAATAAACTTGGGCGCACAATTCGACGGTTTTCGGGCGCGGGTCGGTCGCTAATGACCCCCCGCTGGATCCGGGAATCCGCCGTCAAAAGTCGGCTGGGTTTTGATTAACCGAAAAAATTTTTGTATCCGTAATTAATGGGTACCGCCACCGCCGTTGTGTAGGTATGTGTATTTTTTTTTTTCGGCAAATGATTTGTACTTTCTCTTTTTTTAATTACGTTTTTTTAGTCTGTATATTTGAGGTAGGTCACGAAAATTTTGTCGAACAACGGGATTTCGACCTCCATATACCTTTTTTTTAAACGTGGAGGGAAAATCCTTATGGACTGCCAGGGCCCGGGGGCCTGAGCTGAGTCGACCGTCAACTACGTACTGGGACGCAGCGGTGACGGTGCTTTTTGTCGACTTTAAGCGACTAAAAACTCCACGGCTAACCGTACGCCGCACTGTGAGGGTGTGTCACTAGGTGCGTGATCAGACTCCGCAACACCTCCATATACCTGGTGTAACTGCTGATATAGTGGCGTCCCCTATATATCAACCTGTGCATGTAATTAAAATAAATAAAGAGTAGGGAATTTTCATATCCTTTATTATTAGTTCTACTTTTTTTATATCATAGGAGGCAAACGAACAGGTGGGTCACCTGATGTTAAGTGATCACCGCTGTTCCATTAACACTAGCAGCACCAGGAGAGTCGCAAGTGTGTTGTTATCCTTTGTTGGGGGAGGAGTGGGGAGGGAAGGTAGCGGCGAGGGGAAGTGAGTCTCCGGCGCTGTTACTGACCAAACGAAACACATCAATGCAAGCACTATTACTTCACGTCAATTTTCTGTGAGAGGGTGGTACTAACCCCAAGCGAGCCGTCCCATTCATACAAAACTACTGATTCAATTGTGTACACTTCAAAAAACTTAAAGCTATCACTGGCCCCGGAATTACCCGATAAGAAACGCGGTCGAGGTTATAAATACCGTTGTGACCAAATTAAAGTGTGTAAGATAAGCAATCACCAGTTATGTATATATATATAGTACGTATAAAATAACTTCCATGTTTAATTTGAAATTGTTTTTTTTTTATATTAGCTCGGTATATTGATCATTGAAAAGAGTCATAGTAACGAGTTATCACCATATATATCATTGTCGCAGTCCATTTAGCTGTAGATCTGTACCAACCTACTTGTTACTAAATACCTACAGCGGCTGATTACGAAATATTTCCAAGAATGTTACTATAGCGGCTGTTGTTTGAAGTGAAACTTTGATAAAGTGGCTTTGAAATTTTGATCGGTAAGCTTATTGCGTTACGTGGTGGGGATAAACACTGTGTCGGGTAAAGTGTTGAAAACAACGGGTATTGTTCAATGATAGAAGTTAAGCAACGAAGTTAAGCAACGAAGAAGAAGTTAAGCGAACGCGGTCGGTACTTGGATGGGTTACCGTTTGGGAACAACACGTGACGTTGGCTTTTCGTTGTATATTTTTTATTTAACACTATTTCTTATTGCTGTTATAGGCTTAGTGCCCATGATCTTATCCGAAGTAAAATGATGATGTAGTTGAAGATGGTGAACACGCTAATACCTGCAGGGATTTGCTCTTAAGTGTAGCTACCTGAACACACCCATAAGTGACAGATTTCCAATTGAAAAAGGTAGCTAGTCCGGCGAGCGTATAAAAAACTAACAACCATGCTATAGTTTTATCATCCTTTACCGAAAGTTCTGACTCCTTTACAAGGATTCGAACCTACGACCACGATCACCACTCCATGACTCCATACGACTTTATGGTGCCTATTGTCATGTCCAACCATCCAGGAAAATACAAAATCTTAAGAAAACGGTACCGCTTTTAGTCTATACATACAATAAACTATGGTGTTCATAATAGATAATAGAAAAAACTCCGTAAAAATTAGTCTGTTTTTTTTACAACCAATCTTCCAATTCCGACTACTGCCATTGCAGAGAAGATAATAATATAACAAGAATCTTGCGATAATTTCAATGTTCTAGGGCCGCCCCCTTGTTGGAACTTTATAGGGAGTTTTTGTCATATCAGAATTCGTGCTCCGTGGTATTCGAATAACATCGAAGACTTGAGACATCCAAGCTAACCTGTCCTGCACGTGGTGCACCCTGCTGAATAACGAACGAGGCAATGGCGAAAGCGGGGTGGTAGGGTTTTACAGCCTAAAAAAGCTTCTGCGGGTCGCGTTTCGGGATCAGCGTGTGCATATCCAGCCTTTCGCAGGCCGGCATGACAGCGGCGACCGACGATGGATACTGTGTCAGTCGGTGGTCGCCATTGTTTTTGGATTGCACTGTACTTACCATCAGGCACAGTGCAATCATTTTGCCATGCTACAATACAAAAAAAACTTCACTTATGCACAATAACCAAACTATATTACGTAAAATGCAATCAATATTACAAAACGTTTATGACTAACACGTCAAATAACATAGACAATGAATAAAATATTAAAACCACTACATGAGACTAAGATTCCACCTAAAACTCAATATGTGTTCTTAAAGTAACCAATAACAATCATAGAGTAAATAACTCTACTCTTCCTTAAACAGAACGGACGAACTTTAAACATAGACTTTCCGCATAATTGCATACTTAAAACACTCGACTATATTAAAATGATCCTCGCGAATGGAAGAAATTTCACTCCGCCGCTCCTTAATAAGGCCCCGAATATTCTAGATATCAGCAAACTGTTCGGGATAGCCTGACTTCTTAATGAAATTTTCGGATTACGACGTGGCCCGTCATCTGTCCCGCTTCAGCCGCGGCGCGGGCGTATCGTACCGTCTCTGTCGTCGTGTAAAGGTGCAGTTTCAGAGTTTTATGCGAAATTTATTCATAACTGTGTAATTTATACGCGTCGAGTAAAACGCTCGGTAATGGCTACGGGGAGGGTAACGCTTTCGTCTATTATTATTCGTCACTTCAGCTTTAATCTCGCTAAGTTCCGTGAGTTATCATTTAACTGTGCATCTGTAAGGATAATTAAAAAAAAACGGTGAATATATATTTTTTTTATCGAAATGACTACGCCATTGACCTAGCCTTAAGTTTCACCTGACTACTAATGCGAGCGCTTAAGGCACTCGGCCGATTTTATTTGATAACTAGCTCAAGGGTGCATGGCACACTTCACCTTGGCTTATTTGTTTATGTCTTCAATGTGATTAATAAATACAGTTCAATGGACACAAGTTTTTTGTAGTAAAAACTTCTGCAGGCGTGTTGAGCGATTTTTGGTAGGGCAAAATTTGTGGGTACGCGTCACCGATGACCTCGACATGCTTGTGATTTATTGCGCTTGCGTCAGACTAGCGACGCGTAGTGTAGCTGCCTGTGTAATATTGACATTTTGCAGCTCATACGTTTAATTGTTTAATAGATTTTATAAAAATGTATATAATTATTGTTCCGAGTGCCAATAATGTGATAGCCAGACTAATGTTAATATTCCAATAAACTACTATCTTAGAAGAATATTTTCAAGCACTTATCGGATTTTCAAACTCCTGGAGAGGGTCACGTATCTGTTTAGAATTAACGGGTCAACAACATATTCTAAAAACAAACTACCTTAGAATTCTTGGTAAGACCAAAAAAATCAGTATCATGGCTATGGCATTATGCTAAATAATCAATATATGACAACCGGGTGAAGCTTTTAACCCTGTTTCAGGCGATATATGTTTAAGTTTACTTTCTTATGGTTTTATATAGCTAATCTGGCCATGCGTTACTGTGGCTCAGTTATTGAAGAAGAAATTCAAAATTAAAATGTGGCGCCATCTATGAGATATCTATAACACTCGGTTCTACAGTTATCTGTCAACAAACTAATTTAAAGCGCCATCTGTTCGGGTCTGATGAAACTTACAATTAATAACATTAATCAACATTGACAATCATTTAATCTGTGATTGAAATATATTGAGGCCATTAATCGAAATATAAATTAATTATCCTATCTCTCAAGTTGGACCAAATTATACATAAATGCCAACTTTCATGATTAATACAAACATGATTGGTTTCCTATTTCAACGTAATTGGATTAAAACATTATTACAGAGCTTTTGTATATCTGTAGTTTACAGTCTAATGAGATACTGTAAGAACTTCCATTTACCGCTTGCGGTGGATGTCACCTTTCACTAGGCGATATTAAATGACGAATTACTATGTGTACTCCGATTAATACTTCCTTTGTAGGTTTATGGTAGCGTCTTTAATTTATCATCATTATATGAGATTTATTAGTTGGAATACAAGATTTTAATCTTATATATAAAAGAGGAGATTCTGCTAGAAACCAGAGGGACGTAATAAATTCCGTCCTGTTGCTTTTTGTCGCATGTCATCTGATCACGAGATTCTTTACATAGCTTTGTAGAAACGCAAAAAAATGTATTTAAACTTATTTGTTCATCATCATCATAAACATGATTTCTCATAAACAATCTAACAGATGTGTAACTTGAATATAAGTCAGATCACAATTAATCCAAATAAAACTCGTAGTACCAATGAAGCAGCAAAACTATTTTCACGACAAAGAAATGGAGAACACTAGGCTAGTCTTATTAATACTAATAATTGAAAATAAGGTGAAAAAATGTTACACGGCAAGGGGAGATTTCGCAAAACAGAACCTCGAGCAAAGCTTTTGCAACTCCAGCCATTATTTTACCACGCTCCGATAGGCGTTCGGGGCGCGAACTCTTTTGAAAATTATCCAAAGACGTCTCAATCAAAACGGGATCTTTCGCAGTCACTCGTCTATGATTGTATAATGATCTCTGCATCCCTTTTTAACTTGCAGTTCCAGGATTCGGGATGAGAGACGTTATTCAGCACGTTTAGTTATAAACTTGGCAACGGTCTCGCTAGGTCTTTGAAGGTAAACATCATTATAGTATCTTGGCAAAGCAAATTCATCGTGTCTATTCTAAGGATAGTAAGAGGTTCATTGAGAATTAATCAATGATTCTGTGTGTGATGATGTGATTTCTGATCAGCAAAAGTAAGTAATACCCTTGAACCCTTACCATGCTTACGTAAACATATATATAAGTATTCTTTGATTTGTTCTGGTTTCCTTATTGATTCATGCGTTGGGTCATGCGTTGCTCGACACGGTGTCGGATAACGAAACAAACGAACGATCTTTGTTTCAGCAGTGTCATTTACCATGAATTGAATTAACAACAATCCTTTATTGAAATAGATAGATTATAAATGACCTCTTAAAGTCCTATAATAAACTTTTCAGATAACCTATCGAGAGGAAAGCTTACTTTTCTTTACAAATATTAAGACCAAGAAGAATATATCAACTTAAGTATTAGGATTTGTAATTTTCGATGAAACAGTAAAGGAGATTTGACTATTTACTTGTATATTTATTGTATATCTTTAATTACAGACCACGATTAATACGTACACATAAATAGAATATTCTAGATTCTAGTCTTTAATATTTTCACATATCTTGGTTTATATCTACAAAATAAGTTTATAAATAACTTTAAAAATAGAATTAAACAGCAATCCATTATTAATTACTAAAAAGCAAACAACTTTAACTTTTAAACACTATATTTAAAGCCACTTAGCATAATCGCATGCATTTAATTTGAAACATGATAACTTTATATAGTACTATAAAATTTCCAGCAACCCCACAATTACTGAGCAACCTTGGATATGCCGTGACTCTGTGTGATAAAGAGTGATGTTAAAGCGGTTTCGATCCCCTAACGAGATCTAAACAATGTAACTAATTTATGAATATTAGGCATTTGCTTTAAAAAAACAAACAAAGGCTTATGTTATCGTCACGAAATTTCAGTAAGTTAAAGTTTTTAGTACCTACTTCCATTCTGAATCGTAGTCATAAATGTATTGCGAATTCTTTGTGTGCAGGATTCCTAGTACTAAGTAGGATCAGACTGCTTTACTCGATAAATGTTTATTATTTACTTGTAATGTCTTGGTTAACTAATTGCGGTTTACCTCATGGAATTAATATTGCAACAACCACATATTTTCTATTATAGTGTAAGTGTTTATTCTATAAATATACTTGATAATAATGTAAAAATAAAACTTTGACCTTGAATACCTCTTAAACCAATGGACACTACAAAAAATCATGACAATGTTTTATTTGGAAAGCTTTAAATCCTCTATAAATATGTATTACTCGTTATTTATTCCTGAATTAAAAAATTCTAAAGAAGGAACAAGTTTTTTATTACGATAATTCCATAAGAAACTTAGGTTGGAATGGACTACCTTAGAGGTAATATTAAGAACTCAAATTTTCATGGATTTTTTTATATCAATTAGGAAGCGTTTGAACCCCTGGGAGTAAAGAAATTCGACAACATCCCTGCTAAAGACCACCCTCATAATTATCATTCTCGTGCATGGCAGTCTGTAAATATTATTAAAAACCCTAACACTGTTTTCTCATAATTTCCATCAGCATGATGAAAGCCTGTCGGGATGTACCTGTAGGTATACCTCTGGGAGTTGCACCAGAGAATCAGGTGTCTCTAGGCTTAGTATATTACTGCCTTGGGAAACATAATCATTGAACACCACGTACAATTGTAGTTAGACGAACAATGAAACCTAAATGATGGATATTCTAATAAATATATATATATATATATAAGATATTCTCCATAAGTAACATGATATAGGTCTGCCGTTGTGTGCAAATTACTCAAAAACTACGGACTGACTCGGAAGTACTGAACTAAACATTCTGAATACTTAGGTCTTATATGAAGTTAGTAAAGTTTAAAGAAACTGATTTACAAGCTTTGGATAACAGGGTAAAGCTGTGTGATGCATTTATTTTCTCTCTACTTATATTGTTCAGATATTGAAGACGAAGTCGTGAGTATCAGCTAGTAAACAATAAAAACAGTCCTTAAAATCAAATACCGTACAAAATTTTGAAATGACAATTATTTTTCTTATGAATTTCTTCGTTCTTTATTACCTTTTATCTTTATTATGTCGTTAATCAAGCAACGTTATTTGTGTCTCAAACTCGCAAACATTCAGCTCGTCAATATTGGCTTCCATCTGAAACTTCTTTGATCGCTTTATTAGCAATCTTCAAAGGTTATCTCAAATACCGAGGCCAATCAATTGTGTCTGTGTATTCCAATTTCTTTAACGCAATTTTGTCTCTCTAACTTCACTTTCAGATATTATATACACTGATATAAATAATTAATATTTCTTATTAAATACTTTTTTCATATTTCATAGTTCATTGGCCTCAACTACTAGATGTCCCTTCTAGTTAAATCTGTTGTGGTTAAGCAAGAATTCTTGGCATTGTTTCTTCACTTATAAATTTATTGTTAGGTTATTTTTTTTTATACTATTGGCAGCAAACGAACATGCGGGTCACCTGATGGTAAGTGATCACCACCGTCCATGGACACCTGCGACACGAGAAGAATCACAGATGCGTTGCCGGCATTTCTGTGAGCAACTTAAATATTCTGTCGTTGTAGGATTAGTGAAATTGTAATGGACGCAATCTATAGCACACGCAAAACGTCATTGCTTATAAAAAATTTCAAAGAACTTAAGAATGCATTTATTTAACTATACAAATTCTAGAACTAAAGACATAAAAATATTATATTTTGGGACTACACACCAGTTTATTTAAATTGTTATTGAGAAATAAGGAAATTTATCATAAAATATATGTGTGTAAATAAAGAATTTCAATGTTGTACATAAAAAAATTATTCAAATAACTCCAATGAGGTTAGCAATCGAGGCTAATTGGATTTCTCAGTATGAGCATTTCAACGATCTTAAATTAGGAAGATCAAAGTCTGACCTAACTTTTGGTAGAAATCGTATTTCAATGATTTTAACACTAGTTAGGTGAAGTATTTTGTCTAAGGACTTTTCTGGAACTAACAAGCTTAACAATGCGAAATATTCTATTTTATTGTAACGTTATATTGTTAATATTAAAATAGTTTTTATTTTATTTTTACAGTTTGCCTTCACCCGTGTGTAGTAATATACGAAACATTTTTAGCATTCAAAGTAGCTTGTAAATGTTACTTAACTGATATAATTTAATATGAACATAAGATAAACAATTCATTTCTAAATGATATTGTTCTAAAATATATAATCACAGTAAATCAACATTTGCCTGAAAAAGTATTATCGTTAAAATAACAATTATCCTGTTTAATTAAAACTGAATTTATATATCAAGTTGAAGTCTATAGCTCTATTGTTTTACTTAAAAATCGCAGTTAAAATGTATTTAATTTAAACAATAGAATGACTTTGAGTCCCATTAATATTGTAACATTGAGTTCGTTGTTTTCAAAGACTTTTTCTTGTGAAATCAATACATCAAAGTCGAGACTTGATAGTTTCAAATACTCAATAATTGAGCTTTTGTTATCAAACCTCTCACTTTGGATATGAAAAGATATTCGCGATATGAGATGACAGTTTATACCTAACAATAAGTATTTAAGGCAACCTATTTTTAGTAACACATTCTAAATTGTAGAAGAGAGAAAAGGGCATGGTTTTTCTATACATCAACCGCCACATTCATTTCTACAGCCAAAAGTAGTTTGCAATACACATCGGTACATAAGCGTTCTAATTGAGTTGTAACTCTAAAGAATTCTAATTGTTTTAGATCTGACATCAGAGTAGTCTTATTTGAGATTGTTCACAGATAACTATAATAATAACTTAACTGTGCCCTTTGTTATTCTTCACATAAAGGTACTCCTTTATAGGTACATTGACTCTTATATGGCTTACTGGCATTTTATTGCCATTTATAATAATTAACAAGGAAAAACATCAGTACCGCGGCGCCTATAATCCGCTTAATCCGTGAACGCCTCGGGCGAAGGACGTGCTATGTAAATGCCATTGTGGTGTCACTGTTAGCGGGGATTATAACATATTTAATTACATTTTTTTATCGTTCTCAAAGTCTTTGAGAAGTGTAGACATCTTACAGTAGAGTATTCACCAAGGAAAACTGACTGTTGAAGAATGAAAATCTCTTTAATATCACCGTATTGATGAAGGCGTTTCTGTGCACTATTGTTTGAAATTGATTTGCCAATGTCAAATTAGTTCCAGGCAGAAGGACAAAGAATCCTCTACTCTAATATTGAATGCCGCCGAAGTTACACCTAAGTAAGATTCATCATTGTTAAATAAAGTAGGTAGCTAGTTACAGACTTATTTAGGTTAAGAAATTAAATGTAATCAGTGAAATATATTATTTTTCCTGCTTAAGGTACTTCGATTCAATCGGGCACTAGCAGGCTACCACTACGTTAATTAGAGAAAAAAAAAAGAAAAAAATCATAAGAAAAACCGATAGAATACAAATATCGCATAGTTAAGCCGATATCAACGGCTCTTATTAACCCACGTTATTGACATTATACGAGAAATAAAGAAAAAATAAATTGGTGCATTTGTAATGAAAATATGAATTGCTTAATAACATTACATCACGAAATAACAATTTCAAAGCATTCGTAACTACAGTGAATCTTCTTTTCATATTATACGATTTAGACTAGACTCAATGTATTATAGGCCTTTTTACCTTCTAATATAACGTTATCAAAGTTAGCTGTGATCTAATATCTAACAGATGCTAAGAATTATAATTATAGCAAAGTTCACCCGCTCCGCTTATAAACTCGCTGCAATCCTATATCCACCTCACTATAGTTCGACCACGTACGTACGTTGTACGTATTCGAAGCGCGTTTGATGCTAACAAACCAGAATTCTATTACGAAATTAGTACGGATCTTTCTTTAGCATCGGTCTCTTAATATTTTATATAAGTGAATAAAATTAACCAGCAAATTTATAAGTACTATTTCTTTATTTATATGTCTTTTTATATAACGAACTTTGTATCAAATATAGACGATAAATGATAAGAATGAAAGCTTTCGTTTACTTTTAAATTAGAATTATTCCTTTAATGGTGATCACATATTCTCATAGTAAGTTAGTGTTGAAAACATTTTTACTTATTATTTCACGAAATTATTATGATGTAAGGATATATTTTCCGTTTTTCATCCAGAAAAAGTACTCTCCCGAAAGATGAGCAAAATCTGTAGTAACGCGTGCAAAGCCGCGCGCAACAGCTGGTATACGTTTAAAATGTATTTTGGTACATATACCTGAAATTGATCAAATCCAGTAGCATTTCAAATCTGTCCCACCTAATTGTTTTTCTTTTACAAGGTTTTGTGCTATGAATTTTACAATAATACGTTGGCGCTGCAACAAATCAACTTATGTGCCCTTTTATCATTTCTCATGGGAATAGATGTGTACGTGAATTTAAAGAATATTTTCACAATACCCATTTTATTATAACTTAATTGTTTATTACAACAAATAACTGTTATAATAATATAATAATAACTACATATTATTATAATAATAAACAATATTATATTATAAAAAATGTAAGAAACGTTTGCACAGCCGCGAACACTCCTAGTCTATATATATACATATGTATAACGAAAATGCCTTTTATGCACAATCAGATCAAAACGAATTATCGTATCGGCATAGGACTATGCCCTTCGACTGACCCTTTGCAATTTTTTAGAACCCAACAAACAAACAGATATTATTGAATAAAATTCATTTAAATTCACAGAATTTTATTAACTGCGTGCAGAAGTGTTATCCTCCAAGTATTTTAACTTGTAACAAAAAAAAACGTTTGTTTGCTACATATCCACTGTCTAAATACATAAACAAAACGGCGAAACATCGCCGGAGTGTTTACAAAAATTTCGATTGACTTTTCTTCCCCCGCACCCCCACTTAACCCCACCAGCTCGGCGCGAGTACAATCATAAGTGTTTTCTTTGTGGATAGCGGGGCCCTTTAACGCGTTTATCCTTTTTGGGCAAGCCTCCCCCACTCGCTCCGGATAACGGTACACTCGAACGGTGTAATTTTCTCCAATGTTTTTATTACGCCTGCCTGTTTACTTGTATATTCTATTGTTAGTTTATTGTTTGCATGTATATTTTTCGTGAAATATCTGTTATAAAGTGATGGATTTTGTTATGGATTTAATGGAAAATTCGTAAACAGTTTTTACGGGCTTTCTTTAGATAATAATGGGTCCATACTTCAAAAACACATTCACTGCAGTTGAAAATATTGAGATAGATATTAGAAGAGTAATTTGAAGTATGTACTAAAGTGTTTCTCTAGAATGGAACAAACATATATGAAAAATATTTATGTATTTTGTAGCGTACTTATTTAGAAAAGTTACAGCTTTTCCAAGAACATGCTATAAACTTTAGGAATGGAACAGTTATGTATAAAATGTAGATCAAAAACAAAAACTAACCGAGAATGATGATGATGTCTGGAATTTCACACCTCTTTAGTTCATAAGCGCCTTCTCAGGGACTAATAAAGTATTGCCGATTTTAATTTTGTATGAAGGGCTGATGGACCGTTTAGAAGGGCGCGGGGGACCGAGGGCGAGTTGGCCGTTCGATGATAACTGAACAATACCGATAAGGGTCGAACTGTGAATGCTTATGGTAGTGAGGCAATGAGCCACGCTGAGAAATCATTAGGCAACAGTTTCATATAGAATTTGTTTTAGTTTACCTACTTTGGCAGCAATTCATAGTTTTAAAAATTATACTAGAATGTAACCACATGTCACATGTAGTTTATTATTAAATAAACATGTGTGAAACATTTCAGAAAGGTCATGAAATATTTTGTATAAAAACGTATTATTCACTGCTCTGTACGTATATTAATTTACTTTGGTTTATACGGAACCGTGAACGATGCATTAAGGTGTATATCGTAAACCACGAGTTGGATTAACACGCAGAATATATAACTAAGCCAACAGTTAACAAAATTAACGGCCACTCTAAAGCCATTTACATAACGCAGTTCGGATCGCGACGCGACGCGGCCTCGGTCCTTCCTCGATGTGTTTTTTATTAATGTATTAATGAATTTTTAATAAATTAATTAACAGCTTCATTAAAAGTTCATTATCGTCGTTACAATATTATCGTCTGGTCGTTGAACTTTTTATGTTGTTATTGTGGTTTATAACATCATTTCAAATCACATAAACTATGATGGCTCAACGATAGCACGTTCAGACACCATCTCCATCTACGTCCATTATGCTTGAGTCCCTGCAAAGAGCCGGAGCTTTCGTTGAAGTATAATCATAACGATGAAATAAAAAATAGGACTTTTCCATGGTTAAGCGAAGTCTCTGTAAGTGCGTTTTGAAAACCAGTACTCCAATCCTAGATCACTTCGGGTGAAAATGTATACAAATGCCTTAAACCAACTGAATATTGAAAAAGTATGAAAGAATATTATCAATGCTATTAACGTTTCCACATCCTAGACAGAGTGATCGCAATACTCTGTTCTATAAGCGTGAGGCTGCAACACTTCAATTTATTTCGATTCCTTTTAATATTCACATGTTATGCCTTACGAATTTTAATAAAAACTACGTTAACACGTTATTAACGTTAACGTAAAGACGTGAGTTAAAAAATACTTTTAAGTTATAAGACATTCTTGTTAATATTCCAAATATGTATATTTATGAAATATTTATTTCCTATATTATTCTTAGGTATTATAAAAGCAACGTCTCTGTCTTGAGTTTGCCGCTTCATATATACGTTCAGCCCAAGAAGGTCCACTCCTGGACAAAAAGATCGCATGCAAGGTCATGGGGCCATTTTATGACGATTTTATTCACGGTCGAGATATTTTCAATCCCATAAGGCATCTATTCCACAACACCCGACATATTGTCCCGTTAACTTACATCTAACAATTCTTCAGGCTATGTTGATAACATTTTTTTTTCTAGTACGTCATTCTATAAAAGAACCTTCTAAATTACCGTCAAAGTCTGTAAATAGATTGTAAGTTATAATTCTTAATTTTCTATACATATAATAAAAATGAAGTATCTGTATGTAATATCAAAATAAATTTAGACTTAGAACTTTAGACTAGCTGTTAACCATGGCTCTGCCCGCAGTAATCTTCTAAACAGTTCAACCGATCTTCACGAAACTGACAGATAGCTGATCTTATAAAAAGTAATTAAAGCAATTTTAATTTATACTAGCTGTTAACCGTGACTTCGCCCGCTGTGCTGTCACCAAAACGGTTACATCGATTTACACGGGATTTTCACTGGTAGATAGCGAACCTAATAAAAATTAATTGAGGTTATTCTATTTTAGATTAGCTGTTACCCGCGAATTTGTCTGCATGAAATTTAGCAAGATTTCAACTCATTCTTTATTTTTAATAAGAGAAATAATTATCAGCTTATTGTTTACAATTCGACATTATAATTATTAATAGCATTAATGATATAGAGGTCTATCTAAAAAGATCTTAGATTATAAACGTTATTACGTAAAGTGTTCCATAATACAATTTCTTGCGGAACAGACAAGCGTTTATTTTTTGTATAATCACAAAATCTTAATTATAATAATGGCAATGTATATTAAATATAATGTAAATGTAAATCTTAATAATAATATTTTAAGTTATTGTTTCGTTAGTTCCTTATACAGTGTAAGCAATGAGTTAGTTATATGGTTGGTTATGGTTCCAAATGTGTTCCTGATGACAAACCTCCTTTGGCACGCTTTTTGTATTTATATATCTACTGTACACGTTACATGTTACTTTTAATGGCGTGCACTTCGTACTTACAATTGTCTTTAAAGAGCGTTTTTGTAATTGTACATAGTCCCACAATTCTTTAATACGATTTAAAAAAACGCGTGTGAAGCTGCGGGTACAGCTAGTATAATTATAATTTTTATGGTGGTAGAGCCACGCTGAAGCTATTACTGGTTTCAGCATGAATGGAACGGCTCGCCCGGGGTAGGACCACCCTCTCACAGAAAACCGACGTGAAGTAACAGTGCTTGCATTGTTACGTTTCGTTCGGTCAGTGAGAGCGCCGGATAACCCATCTCCTCTCCTCCTCCCTCCTTCCCCACACCCCCTTCCCCAAACACAGGGTGGCAACGCACTTGCGACTCTTCTGGTTTTGCAAGTTTCTATGGATGGTGGTGATCACTGAACATCAGGTGACCCACCTGTTCGTTTGCCTTTTATGATATAAAAAAAAAGATTTTTTACAAGACTGTGTAAATAATAGTAATATTTTCAAGTCGTTACAGTTTAATATCTGAAGATAACACTAAATATTTATTATCTCAACATCAGGCTATAGTTCAAATAATCTTTTCATTAGTATGCCAAATGGATTTAATAAACGTTGAAACGGGCATAAAGGCAATCTAGAACGTTCGAAAACAATTTACTTTGCTTTTCTTACGTTCGTAGGATTAAATCTGAACTTTATTCTGTTATTATAATAAAACGTTTAATATATTAAGGCTGAATTACTGGACAACATTACTTTTAAATGCCATTCTTTGTCTCAAATTATAAAATTTGATCTGAAAATAAAGAAATATATCTTTTATTCTGTTACGCTATCCCGTCCTGATAATAAAAAAAACATTGACAAATTATAAACTTAAACCTTCCTCATGAATCAATTATCTAATCAATCTGGTAAAAACCGCATGAAAATCCGTTCATTAGTTTTTGAGTTTGTCGCGAACAGACTAACAGCCGTAGCAGAGGACTTTGTTTTATAATATGTATGTAGTGATCATTATTAGGATTCCTTTTTTAATCCTATGAGCTTACGGTTAAGAAAACCATTGTAACCATAGTATTGTGGTAGGGTTTTTGATCTAATGCCCGTCTGCCTATTACCACCCTCAATTCGAAAATATGTCGACAAACAAATTACATTTGTTCAGCCGCACTTAAGAGCCGATACACTTGGGTGTAGCGTGTTACCATCGTGACTCAAATGGTCACAATATCAAATGAGATTGTGTTAAAATCTTGTCAATCTTTTAGGCCGCTGTCAATATAACCATAAGAGGGCGCTGATGTTACTCACGTCCACAAGAAGTGTACCTAACTCGCAAAACAAACAGAATAATCAGTTAAGCTATACGATTAATCTAATTTAAAAAAAATGCTTGCGCGTAATATAGCCAAGAATTTAATACAAATTAAAGTTAAAATATCATTTTAGCACTCTAAAATTGTTATTGGTTTATACATAAGTTGTATAGATGTTATGCATATAATACCTATGTATACATAAAATTGTATTCTACACATAAATATTCAGAGCGGTCAAAAAGTTTGGCGCGGACTGTACAAAATATATAATAGGGGTAGTAAAAAGAAATCCATTATTTTTGCAGGAAATTGAAGGTTTTAATTACCATAGTTAGAATGATTCGATTTAGGTCACATATGCGCCGTTTTGATCGATAACTTTTTGCCATTTTAAAGGTAACAGATCATTACGCCTCTCTTACAGAAGCCCTTATCCCTATTGCCAAAAAATTGAAACAGTCGATTTTCACAAGTGTCTCTTGAAGTGAGTTTTTGACTAAATTTTACATACTATATTTATTATTAAGATTGTATAAATAGGATAAAATCAATATTAAAATTAATCTTCGTTTATCGCACACCTACTATAATTACTTATGTTTTTTTTGTTCCAGGTAAAAAACGTTAGTTTCACCATATTATTTATTCTGCTTCCTCCATCAGGTAATATATAGATATAAATAATTTTTAATCGTCTGTTATTTGTCTGGTCTAATGTCCGAGACCGTTGAACGGATTTTCATAAGCCTTTTAGTAATGGATTTTCGGAGTTTAAGGCTAGATACATATAACCTTTTTACATAGGCTTTAAAATTAAATTTAACAAAGTTATCATTCGCTAGATTATAACTAGATTTAAATAGATTATGTGAATACTGCTCATTAAATGTTTCGGAGCTTAATGTAGTCATAATTTTTGTTGTTTGCTATCTTTATGTCTAAAATTCCGTTGTACGTGTGTTTGTAATTATTTTCCTCTGACACGGTGTGGTCGATTGTGTTGTTTTGTTTTTTTTACACTTACAAAATCACCTGGATAGTTCTTAGTTATAGATGGTCCCGGTTGGGGGCGTGGTTGTCGAGATCTAATTTTTTTTAATTCTCTGACCAAACTCTTTTTCGTTCCATTTTTTACATATAAAACAATACTAAATTTTAGCTCGCAATATTTTTTAGATCTATAACAAAACAATATATGCCAGTTACTAATTTAATATGTAATGTCTGGAAATAAAATTACAACTTTTAAGTGAGTGAGTGACTAAGTGAGGGTATATTTGTTAATTTAAAGTCGAGCTTTCAGTTATATTTCAGTTACAGCTTAAACATAATTCAATGTATCAACCTCTACACAAATGTTAGAATTACGCTACTTTACAAGATAACGATCAATTTATACCAAAACCCATGTCAGACCCAAACGAAGTCCTTTTGACAGGGCTTCACATCGTATCACTAATATTCAGAATAAATATAAACGACGAACACATGTTTAGTTTTGATATAAATTGTGAGTTACTTGGACCTTTAACTGATCTGGTTTTATTAAAGCCTTCACTTATGCCCCGTTTTTGAAGTTCTTTAATTGTAGTTTATCTGTTCAATAGCGTTATGCATTTGATAACTTGTTAAATTGCGTATCTGAACTCACAATCATACGATGAATGCCAGTAAAACTTAACAGGCCATTTGACAGCTTATCTTATGTATAACTTTGTTGAGTCAATAACTATTGGTAGTTTAGAGTCCCTCAGAAACCGGGTATAAGCATAATAGTATATAATATAATACATTCCTACAATTATCTTCATCGCAGCTATATTTGGAGTGGTCAAATACTTTGGGGCGGACTGTGCGTGTATGCGTTTATTCTAAATTATATTAAAATGAAATATGTATACATAGAGACATTCTCTCCTTATATTTTGTGTGTTGTATTTTCCTTTCCACAGCAAACTCACTTACGCCGCGAAAATTCCTTCGTCAACTAAACAATAACATATTAACCGTGGGTTAAATTAAATTATTAACTTCATTATTAAATATATACATGTAATACCTGTGTAATGAAGGATGAGTATTGAAAATAACGCGATGTCAATATTTGTTCTAGTATATTTTCATTTCCTTACTATTGTTTTTTGTAGAAGATAACTTATAAGGAGAGATGTCTTCTGATCTAGATTCCAACGCATACACAAACTTACCCAATAAAGAGAAGAAAGATTCCCTACCATCATTTCATAAGCTGGTATGGATATTAGAATTATATATAAGAAATATATGAAACAATTTTCGAGGCCGAAATGGAAGTACCACAATATTCGTACAGCGGAACTCTCTCGTGCGTTGAAAGAACAGAGCCAGGTAATTAAGAAGTTTTCAACTCAATCAGTCCCATAATATTTGTACAAAACGAAAGTAATCTCGTTAAACGGTTTTCACTTGGAGTTTTCGTGGAAACATAAGGTGGGGACGCACGGCTCCCCCTGGTGGAACTTGACGCAATAGCTTTTAGGTTTATGTAACGTTCAGTAAGACGGTGGATTATATTAGATTTAATTAAATCTATGGGAATTCATATATACAAGTTCGAAGATAATTTATTATTATTTTTGTACCTTGTCTAACGTTCCAGCTGAGTGATTCTATGAAATGTTGTATAGAAAAGATTTCAATAATATATTCGGTTTAAAGATATTTCGAAATCGAATTCGAAAGAAATTAATTATAATTGAAGCATTAATTGTAATTAATAATGTTTAACATCATTCAGTGCGACAAAAATAACAGAAGTCATTTACAAAATATTTCTATTGCTATAGAACATTGACGAAACAAAAACAAAAGATGTCTTGTTAGGAAGAAAGCAAAATATAAACAAAACGTATAAAATTATCTATGAAAATATCCACCTCTTAAAAAACATTTTTTAGTTTTATTTAAAAAAAAGTTAAGGATTCAATTTCAATTAGTCCTTGTAGTAATTCATTAAATAATTTAGCTCCCTCAAACTTTAAGTTTTGTATACCATATCGTGTTGTTCTTGGTTTTGTTATTGGTTTGAAATTTGAAGAATGCAAATGATTTTGGTAGATAAGGGAAATGACCAAATGAAATGATATATATTGAAGTCATTTAAAAATATAAGACGCTGGAAGAATTTAAGACGAATGACTAGTTCTCAAGTGTGGTTACCGAAAGACATCAATAAAGACTTGCCGGCAGATTTTCAGCATTAAACATTATGAAGTCAAAAATCATTACAAATTCTACTACAGTTCTATTTTTTCTATTCTACTAAAGTTTTCGGTTCCAAAATATTAAACGCTTGCGACGTTCTATCACGGAATTATTGACTGTATGTTTCCGAATAGCTACTTATATGCTGGTTATCGGCGTACCAAAGAAACGAGTAGACTTGACGGCGTATTAATCTGCCAATTAAAACTTTGATTATACAAAAACGTTTGCGAAACGACTTGTTACGGTTTCCACGGTCGGATTAGCTCTTTTGAATTCGGTCGGTTATTACTTGGTTTATTTGAATAAATAATTATACAATGCTTTATTCGCTCGCTAAACTTAATTACAGTTTGGGTGATGTTTTGTATAGATCTCTGTTTCTGGGAAGTTGGCAAGGAATGACATATTATTATTGAAAATACGCCTTTGAAATGAGATTTATACAATATTTAAGGTATTTGTAATGAATGTCTTAGAAATAATTAGCATAAACAAAAATATATTTAAGATAGCATTTAATACGATAGTTCTCCATTCTGACTTTAAGTGACAATGTGGTCTAAGAGAGGCTGAATATAAATGAAACTGAAACTAGAAAACGATCCTATAGGTTATTGATGACAGATTTTGGACTTAGGGATGATAGCTAGCTAGCCAGATGGATTTTATTTATTTATAATTGTGCATAATGCATTAGCCAAAAGTCCAATGAATAATATAATAACAATAATAAGAAGGAGCGAACTAGACTGAAAACTTCGAACGCTTTATCACATTGATACAATTTACACTATAAATTGAAAAATGTAATTATGTGGCATGTAGTCCGGTGAAACTGTAAAGGCCTCGCTAGGCTAACAGTGTAGTAAGTTCGAAAAAAAATGTGACATCACATATTCATAAACATCTGAAAAAAAATTAAACAAGAATAATGGAAAAGTGAAAATGAATATATATGTAATATTTAGGAAATACCTTAGCCTCATGGCATACATGGCACCTCAGTCACTTTTTGAAGTTATACTTCTTTAAGCGCGTTAGGGAAAAATGATGAGAGTAAATTTTTACGATGCGCGCGCACACCGTCACGAATTGCCGACACTCTGAAGTTGCTATGGTCAACATTTTGTTTCTTTGTATTTGTTGTTTATATTTCTTTGTATTAAAACATTCAATGTATTAAATGCTTTTTTTCTAAGGCGAAAGATAAAATTTTGAAAAGATTTTTATCTTTTTACGCCAAAGAAGTATAACTTCTAACGCGTGTACATAAGTACACACAAACTTTTTTTTGCTACAAAAGCTCTTCGTTTTAAATTACGCTTACAGATGACCGCAGTTATGTAAATGATTGAATAAAGATCTTCGTTTTAAACTACGCATAGATATTATCGCAGCTATAGATATAGATGATTGAATGTCGAAGTATCGATGCATAAATTTATTGTAAATATTTTTTATACTTACGTGTAGTGTTATCAAACGATTAACAATTGTAATTTAATTCAAGAGAGTGAATAGATATTTCTATGCAGAATGTTACATTCAATATTTTATTAGACTAGTGTTAAATTCCAAAATAAGCCAAATCCAATCTTAGCCGTGCATAAGTTTTTTTTAAATTATGCAATTGTATATATGTATGCAAATGGAGCACTAAAAATCTTATTAGCGACTGTGTATAAAAACTGAAAATCTTATTAAAAAAATAAGATTTTATATGAACGATTAACATTGGCCCTGAGCCATTTTGAAATATAACGACTTATATATTATTTTGTTAAAATACGTATTTATTTGAATGTTTGGGTAAATGAAAATGAAACCTTTATATTAATGTATGCAACTAGCAACAAATTAGAATCGAATTATCATTTTGAACTGTGTAATTTAATTTCACAAATATTCCAAAGATTATCATATTCAATAAATGTAACACTTTCACATGTCAATTCTGACCAAACGTCACGGTAATATCGATACCATATGACCTGAATCATTCACACCCGTCGCAGCTCTATTTCTATAATGATGAATGCACCAAGTTTGTCTGTGTCACGCCGCAAGCGAAAAAAAACGCGAGTGCTGCCACCGTAACGGAAATAAGCGAACAGCGCGCCCTCCGCTCTGATTGGCAGCCGTAGTGATGTTCTGCAAGCAAACGTGAATTTATCAAGCGAACGATAGTTCTACAAGTAATGTTTATATATATATATATATATATATATATATAATATATACATTTTCTTAAAATAATTGGAATTAATAACTACAATACTGTATTAATTCATACGACTAATTTATAGCGGATGGTTGCAGGCTAACAAACATGACGCTACGAATATTAGGAGCTAAGCCAATACGATACAAATTATGCTAAGAATGAAGTAATAACATAGCTCGGGCACGTGTGATGTAGCTTGGGTTATCGCGAGTAGAGGACGGATGGGTCGCCTAAAGAGATCAAAGGATAACCGTGAAGGGCCGATCTGGGAATGCCTATGTGAGTAAGTAATTATATCGCATGGTTTAGTCGGATAGTCGACGTCCTACGCAACAGTCGTGCTTACCTAACTCTACTGACAATAAACCGGTCTCATCTATAATATTTTCGCCGTTTTATATTAGCTGCTACGTCCAGTAGCGCTACGACACATCCAAGAAGCGAGACTACAACGTAATTTTTTTTTTTTTTCGGAATTACTACGCTATTGACCAAGCAAGGTCTTACCAGCTTCACCGGACTACTAAGGCGAGCGCTTAAGGCACTCAGCCGATTTTATTTTGACAACTAGCTCAAGGGTGCGCGACACACCTCGGCTTTGGCTGTTGCCTGATACATGCAATTCGCGACCTATGTAAGCTAACCTAAGCTAAGCTAACTATCCATACATATATGAGTTGTTGAAACATATATGTGTACCAAGCATACATACCTCAACAACCCTTATATATTTCGTATCGGATAATATTCTAAACTATTTCAGTTTGATAAGGGGAAAAAACAAAACCCTTCCACCTGCATGTGTAGGCGTGTATGCGTGCACGTGTGTGGAGGTGATATGTGTAATGTTGTCGCAGTGATGTAAGATTTTGTGTCACTGTATCGCGCGAGCAGCGTACTCAAGGGCTCCACGCCGAGGGAACGGACCTAGGCTTGAGCTGCTGCCGAGGGGGGCCTAGTCTGGTGTGCGGGAGCGAAATTTACCCCCAGACCACGGCGGCGTGATCTGTGGTTACGCGGGCGTGGGCGTGAGCACGCTCTGTTTGGAGAGACAGGCTGGTACTGATCGTTCACTGCCGTTATTTCATCGGGAGGGTCGGTAAAAATATGTCGCGGACGTCTTTTACAACGCGCAGCGTTTGATACGGGTTCGTATTTTGCGGCGGATACCACTAACGGACTGGGATGATTCGCGGCTTTTTCAAAATAACTAATCGTAAGTGATTTTACGTACGCCCAGATAGAAGGCATCTCTAGGTCCCTATGTAGATCAACTCTCCGGACGTACCACGGGGCACCGGTCACTTTACGTAAAACGCGGTTTTGAAGAACCTGCAACTTATGAAAATTATCTTTCGACATATGCGCAAAAACGGGACTGCTATATGTCATCACGGGACGGATACACGTCTTATACAAAGTGAGCTTGTGTCTGAGGGACATCTTACTCCTATGACAAAGCAACGGATGGAGGCGACCCAAGACCATAGCGGCTTTGTTTCGCACTCTATCTATATGTGACTCGAAATTTAAATGTTTATCTAATGTAACACCGAGATATTTGACCTCGTCGGCCCAAGGTATATCGGTTCCGTATAGCCTGATGGGCTCGAAGTTATTACTACGTCGTAAAGGATCGAAGAGTATCGCGGCGCTCTTATCAGGATTAACTTCTATGCGCCATCGACGAAACCATTTACCGAGTGCTACAACGCGACTGGTACATTAATACTAGCGCCACCATATTAGATATACATCAATTCTTTACACGAATAAGAATTATTATATATTATTATTATATAGAGATATTATATGTATTACGTAACGATTAAATTTGTATTACTATATTATTTAGGGGAAATTACAGTAATAGTAATTGCTTTGACTTCCACAATTTAGCATATAAAAGGCAAGATATCGTTGATTTACAGGCACTTCTATGTCGAAGCTATAGGAAGGCGAAGCTCTTCCCGGATAAATAGTCACAGTGCCTACAGGCTGTTAATTGACTTAACATAATTTTCGTTTTCAAAAAGATATAATAATTAACAATATTTAAGTAATATTTCATATTACAACATTCTTTGTTTTTGATAAGCAATTGAATAAAATTAAAACTTTAGCACGCGAAATGCTAGTAAAACCATTATTTATTAGCTATTGTTATATAGTCGTTAGATAAAAATAAACAAACGTTCCTGTCGAACGATTTTATTTATAGTGCATACCTCAATATCGACAACAAAAACAACGCCTCACTAGTGTACTGTTGGTGATGATTGGAAAATACGCGGCTTCCTGTTTTAGGTTACCGGAATTTCGGGACACATTTTTTATGTTTGGCTTTTTCATTTTTTTTTTCGTCAAATATTTCGTTTAACTTTCGGTTTTATATTTATATTTAACACTAACTGGACCCGCGACATCGTCTGGGTAATCATCTGAATGTATTAAGTTGTATATTATTCTACTTTTCCCTCTCGTCATTAAATATACAATATATTTTGATAGAGTGAACCCATTTTAATGAAATTAAGATTAAATATTACTCTAGGATATGCTTTATGATTTTATCGGTTTATAGGTTTTATGGTGAAGACAATGCTTTAGCAGTGATTCGTGTTCAGACAGGTAGACTTATAGGATTTATAGGTGGTAGAGCCACGCTGAAGCTATTACTGTTTTCAGAATGAATAGGTCGGCTCACCCGGGGTACTACCAGCCGTCATAGAAAACCGACGTAAAGTAACAGTGCTTTCATTGTTACGTTTCGTTCGGTCAGTGAGAGCGCCAGAGGCCTATCTCCCCTCTCCTCTCCCCCTCCCTTCCCTTCCCCCCAAACACAGACTGACAACTCACTTGCGACTACCCTAGTGTCGTTAGTGTCTATGGACAGTGGTGATCACTTAACATCAGGTTAAGGTATGTTCGTTTGCCTCCCAGGACATAAAAAAATAGATATAAATTTCTAAAAATGATTGATATGTATTTTACTACGTTTTCCTAGACACTTGCCCCAGTTTTTTTACCAGAAATCTTAAAAGTACAGACACGTTAGGTTCACATTTTTATTATATGTTTAGATAAATATTTTTACGCTTATAGTTTGCATATAGCTTTTGTTATTATCCACAATTTTAACACAAGGACATAAAACTCGTGACGAAGGAACGATAAATATTCACAAATATAGAAGTTAGTACCTCATTTTCCTATACAAGTCAAACGAAGTATCCCGTAAAACTTCATCCGTCGACATGGTCACATCCCCCAATAAATTCCCACTTACAGTTCACTGCCGCATAAAAAGCGATCGGTCGACACGACAGGGCACCCTGTATTTACGACTGGGGACAACTTAAACACCCTGTAGGTGTATACAGGTTGATGCGGCTATAAAAATTCACATAATATCGATAAACGTTTACTCGCAATCAAGTCGCAATAAAACAGCTATATAAGTTTAAAGTACGAAATTTCGTGCCAAATTCAAGACTTTTACGCGTTCCCAAAGTGCCTATTTAGGTCCTAAAAGGTTTTCGTTTCAATTCACATTCATGTAGGAGTGTTTATTTATTTTTCTTCCAAATTATATATATGTTTAAATTATATATACGTAAAAAAATCTTGTGCGCTAAAAAGACCACAGTTAGTAATGAAGTACTTTGACGTATGAAATATATTAAGTCAAAAATTACGTTTAATATACGAAAAAAAAGCTCATAAATTATATACTATACTAAGTTCTCGGTATATGCTATAAGCCTATATGCCATTAATTACAAGAAAATAATATATGGACTCATTCTTTACAAAGATATAAATGCGGACGTAATCACGGGTGGTTACTAGTTCGTATACAAGTATTAGTTGTGCCCTTAACTCAATATAAATCAATGTAAATAGTCGACAACTACTAAAATTATTCTCAACTACAAGCTACAGAAGTTATAGAACGATGTATATACCATAAAAACACAATCTATAAGTGTGGTAAATTTTCAGTTGGTCAAATTGTATTAGATTATTTATATCAACCCTAAATATACATACCAATATTCATAAATTGACGACATAAAACGAGCCTAGTGTCCTATCAAAACGGACTAAAAGACTAACCGCCTCATGTAGACGCAAAGTTAACAAAACTCTTACATTTACAACATTATTCAATTTGTCGTTACGCTGAAAAGCTACAAGGAAAGACCGAACGAGCTGCTACTCGGATCGCTGTGTATTTTTCAAACAAATCCTTTCGTCGTGTAACCAGTGTAAATTGAACCGTGACGGAACCCCGCCTTCGCCATCTGAATTGCAAATGGCGGTGCGATGACGCCGTTACAAAACTAAAAGTGTCGACAAACTTCGGATTAAACTTCCCGCCGCAGCTCAGGTATGGAAACAAAAACGTCACAATTATGATAATTCCACATCTCGTTGGATCGAATTTGCATGGCGATCCGTCGCTGTGTCAACTGAGCCACCGGTCCGATGAATAATGCAAGTGCTACGCCACTTACCTCGTATATTAACATATTTATTAATAAAATAAATATCAGACGTCCGTACGGTGAGGCATCTCGATGTTGAATGAAACTTTTAGAACTGACTTGCGACGATTTAGTAATTTCACCAAAGTGTTTCCGAATGTTAATTTAAAATATGCATAGTCTTATTACAAAAACAAAAATGAACACGGGTATAACAATAGTTTTACTAAGCAGTGCCTAAATATTAAAATCTAGTCTAAGTCATGTTTAACATACTTTATTACAAAAGCGTGGCCTAGCAGTATCTAGTTAAACATCTGATTTAATTTTTTTTTATGCAAGCAAATCTAAATAGCATTCGTTCAATTAGATTTCATCATTCAAAAACGTTCTATTACATATAGATATTTTGCAAACAATTTCAATGTATGAATAATATTTTTGTTAAGATCTTCATTAAGAAAATTTACTTATTAAAGTTAAAATGGTTATCTTTATTGTGAAATTTTATTTAAAAGAAAACGATGTAATTGTTATAATAAGCAATTTATAAGATTTATATATGGCGTCAAGATTCAAGATACTCTTTTGTGATCAACTTTTTTAAAGTAAGAAATCAATGCGTATTTAACTTTTCTGTAATAACACGGGCATTGTTTTACTAAGATTTATTCAATGTATTAATAACCTATAGATAACATAATAAGACGTTTTACTTTTTGTTCAAAGAATTTAATATTAGTATCGATTTATTCGATGCATGTAATATGAATATTGAAACTCGGGATTCATGTAAGTATCGATTTATGTACATAAAAAATGAATGGTAATATACCTGAGAAAGTTACTACAAACAATAGTTTTTTCAGTGATTAAATAATTATGATTTCCATTTTGTTATAACTCAACGACAAACAAATGCCTACAAGCATACCTATAGGTAGTATACGTACAGTACGTATACCTACTAATACTAATACAGTAAGTAATATCAAGTGATCTATATCGTATAATAATATATATACAAGTAAGCGAATATAAAACAAATCAGTGCCATTTTCTCCTCCGTATTATAACTGACTTTCCTTTGTTTTTGTTAAGTAACTATTGGCGAACTTTAGTGTTATTAATTTTATAACAAATTGGAAACAGTCCGATTCTTTTCCATACTATCCATGAGTTATTTATAAGTCTCTATTCGTCATACTATACAATTCTCCTACAAATTACGATCACCGGACGAACACATTCAATACGTCATAAGTCAGTCCGTGTAAACCGTAACATTGTTGACATTTCATAGACAAACGCGAGTGTGAGCTGACGGTGTAACATTGAGAGAGCGGCTGTAGCGCGCGGCATTCATTATATAAATTGAGTTACAGCTGTACAGTTGCTCATTCGGTTAATGCGGGATGAATTAGACGCGAACACCGACCGGGGCGGAACGGGGTTGTAGCAATTATTTTAATTGTTAACGAGTTACGCCTGTCCGCAAGGAGATAACTCAAGAGCGGTGTCTTTATCATATTCTCGTAATCGTTACATAAAATATTCAAAGCTTAGTTACATTTTTGTATACGAAACGAGTTAATATTATACTATATAAGATATTATATATTGGCAAATATTGTAAATGAGAAAGTAAGTTTGTTTGTTTATTATTTTTAAAATGAATCTTATTTTCCACCGCCTCAAAGATTTTTGTCCATCTATCGCATGTCGCATTACAGTCGGCCACGGAATTGAGGTAAAGTGAAAGGCGCTCGACAAAGCACCAAGCAATTGTAGCAACCATGGCTCAATTCAAAATGATTTGAATAAATGTTGTGCTCAGTTCTTAACATACGTGTATCACTGAATGATTGTATTTATAATATATAATACTCTAATATGCAGATTCAAATTTATAGCTTACTATATCATTCCACTTTCAAATGATTGATTTAAGATTTAAAACACGATTCTAATACCCTAAATCAAGTAATTTTCCAAAAATGTACAGTTAATTTCCTACGATCTGAAAAAAGTTTCATTTGCATCGTAGTTTCATAAAACCACACATTATTTATACTATATAGGTTTTAGCGTTTGACGGAAATCTAGACTGAAGTTAAATGACGATGTGGTCTAAGATAGTGAACACGCTAAATCTAGAGGGGGGACTGGCTCTCAAATGCAACTGCTGGAACACACCAACAGGTGCTTGGCAACAGATTTTCAACTTGAGGGTGGTAGCTAGCCTTACCAGTACGTTACGTTTTCACTCCTTAACTACTCAGCCGATAATTATGAAATTTCACATATTGTTGTCAGTTAAAAGTTAGTTTATTATAAAAAGGGCACCAAGATAAAAGTCGGATATCTCGTCCAAATATCAAACTATTGTTCGCTTACATTATATTACTAAAAATTGAAACGAACGAATTCCGAAATTGCGAAATCATTTCTAACAGAATCGTGATCTTTATATACAAATCAAAAACTCCATCATAGTGTCTCATTTCTGTTGGCTGTCGCTGTGGTAAGTTTACTATAGGTTGAGATGAGCAAGGTGATTATAAAAAGGTTTTCATCTCCCGGCGGTCATCTTTGCTGCGGACCCATTTGAAGTAATTTTATATAAAACAAGGCAATCATAGATGTACGCAACCCCCAAACGGCAATTATGATAATATATTTCGTAAGATTAAATTAAAAAACCTGAATTGCATTCGAATCGGAAATCGAGGATACTCAAAGATAATCTTGAATAATTTGTCCCTTGGGTTGAGACTCATCTTACATTGTAGAAAACAGGTGAATTTTCGTTGTTCTCATTTTTAGGTTGGCACCAACGTTTGTTTTTTGGCCCAACGTACATCCGCAGTATGTCCTCCAATACCAGTATTAGTTTAAAATTTCTGCAACTTATAATCGTGATCAGTGTTTATTGAAATTCCATATATGTGAATATTCAGTAATTTCTGTTTTTGTTTTAAGCTGCCTTGAAATATCCAAACTAAACTGTTCGCAATATATCTATTTTTTTAATGTTCAAGTAATTATGAATTTGACGCGTAATACTGCAGTATTCGCTATACTAATTGGTTTTTACATATGCCAATTATTTATAACTAGCTTTTGCCCGTGGTTTCACTCGCTTTAATAAAGATGTAAGTTATGCCATAGATACAGTACTTTTGTGTACGCCTACACAATTTCATGATGAACAGTCGAGTACGTAAAGCGTGAAAGTATAACAAAAACAGTCACATCCGCGTTTATAATGTTAGTTTAATTGAAATAAAAAAAATGTCAAACGTTGGTCAAACGTTTGGACAAACATTGGAGTAAACCCTCAGCCGCAGTGTAACTCAGACATCGCATTATGCGGCGCGGAACACACCGCGGCAAGTTTCTCGCAACGCCCTGAATTATGCATGCGTACGCCGCACATTAAACCGATACGACCACCGCGAGCGGATTAAATATGGACACCATGTTTAGTCATTCGGTCGCTAACTACCAGGTGAGAATATACAGGCTGCTTCTTCAGTTGCAATGTATACAAATTGCCATTATTTTGTTGTGTAATATACAGCATGGCTTTTATGTATATCTAATTCTAAGAGACCAAAAAATTCTGTTAACTAAATTAGTCAATTGCAATACGTTTACTTAAAAACTATAGATTATTATATAAAATCGAAGTAGTTTAGTATTAAATGCTGGTTAATCGAAAAGTATAGAGCGAATTCTAAGTAATGGTGATGGAATCCGTTCGACTCAGCAGAATGACGCAGAAACTGAGTACATTGCATGCACTAAGTCTAGTGACTTCAACACTATTTTTAACTTTATCGATTAATATAAATGTCGCAAGTTTTATTTAGTTGTGTTCATTGTGAATTCTTACTCTTCTTATACATGCTGAATAAATAGTAATAACAATAAATTACGGACACCCATTTTACAAACAGCTATATTATAAATGCGATAATGAGTTTGTTTATTGGTTATGTATTCATGTCTTAACTACTTAACGATATACTCTGAGTCTACTGTCGATGGCTTCACGCTTCACCTCAATTTAAGTAAGCTCAATCTTGGCAAACTCTGCAAGCACAGATCTTCGCCAAGCCTGTTTAAGTCGACCACGTCTCTGGTTAACCTGGCGATTCCAGTAAAGGAACATGGAGATAAGTAAATCCGGTAAAAGAATGCTTAGGAATATGGCTGTTGTCCCCTCTGTTCTATAGTATATACCGTACATAAGTAGATACTTGCTGTTCCCGCGACTTTATTCCGCGTGGAATAGCCACTTTGGGCTATCACTAACAAGCAGCGAACTCTCAAAAGAAAAAAAAACGATTTTGAAATGTTGGTGCTGCTCCTATAGTGTGATGATATATAGCTTTCCTCTATAAATGAGCTATCTAACACTGCAAGATTTTTTCAAATAGGAGCAGAGTGCCTGAAATTCCTGCGTTCAATCAAACAAACAAATCCTCCAGCTTTATAATATTAGTATAGATTTATACCTAGACACAAACCTGACAGTCTGTTCATTGCTCGTCCGTAAACAATCTCGGACTAGAATAAAACTTTTGACTTCTCAGATTTATTACCACTGCGCTACTTAACTTGAAATATTTAATAACCATAAAATGTGTACTATAAAACGCTCACTTATTACCGTATTATTAATTGGATAAAATAAACTTAATAGAGATAGAATTCCACGAGTTGTTAAGTTTTTTACATTTACTCGATCATAAAAACTCATATTCCTTGTAAAAACATATAATGGATTGATGAAAACACAAGAAGCTGAGAAAAGGGAGATTAAACAATATTGATAGAGTTATCTAAGACAAACAAGTACCATGAGAACAAAATTATAATTATCGAACACGTTATCTGTTTCAAGATAAAAGCGTGACAACGTAAACAAAGTTACTCATAAATTTATAAAAATATAAAATTTCTCACTTTTTAATATATACCTTACCAGCTTTTTCTCACGGCGTCACCCACGCTTATGTTGTTCGTTTATCATTTTTCATAGTGTTCGGTCGAGTAGTTAAGATATGAAACTCACCATCGCTTTTATAATGTTACTAAAGATTATTAGTAAGTCGCATTTAACTCAAAACTGCTAATTAAATAATATATAAAATTTATTATTCGGCTTCTGTTATTATTTTTTTAGCTATGTAGACGTTCATTCAAGTTGACGTGTTTTATTAGTAATTTAAAAAAAACACGAGATTTGTGTGCCAGGATTTGCTCTATACTTCATAATGGTCAATTTCCTGTGAGCATTTCAATGTATTAACAAAACGGTGGCCTTCTTCTTAGAATTTTGCAGGGAATTTTTGTGGCAAGTCAGAAATCGCGCTCCATGGTATTATTTTCCATCCACTTCGCATGTGCACAATAACCAAATTATATTACGCAAAATACCATCAATAGTACAAAATATAAGGCCAAATATTACAATGTTATGAATGCAATATAAAATCCTCTATTTGATATACCAAGATCCTGCCAAAAATTCCATTTTCTTTTACACACACGAAAATATCGAATACTCGGAATTTGCAAAATATCAATCGATAACATTTCCCCATCCCTACAACAGCGATGTTTGCTGTGGAACTTTGCGAGCGCAGAATGACGCAAGCAGACGTCTCTCGGCCCGCTCTATCTGAACTCATATAAACAGTATTTTTTTATTTATTTTTCTATCGGACAAACAAAGGAATCTTGAGACTCGTACTCCAATACTCTGTTATTACTTAAAGCGACTATACGATGAATGTTATATTTAGTATTTGGTTTACGTAAAACTATCGTAAGGTCATATATTTTATCTAATAAACTATACTAGGCGCCCAGTGGTCGACATTCGACCATAGTTCATTGATTTTTTAAAGTTTGAACTTTATTAGGATTCTATTATTATACAATTAACCTACAATTTGACCAGTTGATTTCAAAGGGCATGCAACGTCAGTCATGTTAAAAATATTGAAAAAGGTAATTGGGACGTATGAGTAAAATGACGGATGACGTTGTCAAAATTTTCATGTGTAAAATTGAAGCAGTAGTATGAGTAATGCATATTTTAATTAATTTAATGTAATTGTAATGCATTTTATATAAAATAAATAGATTTCTGCATTTCTCCACCATATAAACTTTAACTATGCTAACTTTTACGTTCATCCGTTCGCGCAATTCCGTTAAAACGGGGTACAAAGTTTGGGCTTCACGTATTTAATATATATGATGATTATGACATTGTGTTTACCAAATTTCATGTCATTCTTTTTTTACTTTGGATTAATTTTATTTGTCAGTGCATATAGGATCAGCATGGTCAATGCAATTAACCCTTGCACAATAATAAATGATTTAAAATTGTTCTGATGTTGATTGCACATTATTATTATTGGCAATATCAAACGATCATAGCACAACGTGCGAACGAGCAAGCATTATGCGACAACCAATAAGTCGGAAAGGGAGAGCACTTGATGTTGTACACTCGAAATTCCGGACACTAAGAACGAATACTCATTCCATTATCGTGTCATTATTAAAGAGCAAATTATCGAACAGCAGAATAACTGACAACAGTCTGTAACAACATTTTTTTGGGAAATAACAGAATAGCGTATTTCATTATTGATATGTAGTTATTATTACATTTTTTTTTAATAGTAATATAGGTCTCAGTACTTAGACTTAAACATATTTAAGATTATAATTTACCTCAGTCTATATTAATTGTTCTTGTATCGTTTACATTACATCGAATTTTTTCCACTGAACTTATAAGCATATATAATGTTGCTTAATCTAATTTCAAACTCTAATTACACGTTAATAAGGTATAAATCTTTTTACTAAAGTTCTAAATTGCGTTTCTTTCACCACCCTCGGCGGTTTCACGCAGCCTTAAACTTATTTATTGCTTAAACTTAGATTAGAACTTGAATATTTTCTAGCCGATTTCATGTATTATTCAAATTAACGACTTGGCTTATAGCACACCGACGTAGCTCTATATAACTTGGCGAGTGGAGTCGTTGAGACTACTTTTCTTGCTACAATAATTATATTTAGAAATTTTTCTTCACATTCCTATAGTAGAAGACTGTGGTCAACCTAATTAGAAGTTCTACTTTGCCAAAATTTAGGTTCCATACGAGAATCGAAATAATTTTTTTTAGTTCAGTACCAAGTTACACAAAGCTATGTATTAATTTCTACGATCGTCTAAACCTATACTTATTGTATTTCGATAATAATAACATGAATTAAATATGCAAGAAAAGTCAGTGTGTACGTCCACGAGACACTCGCGCTACCATCCTTCGTGCAGGAGGGTCTCGTAAGTCAAAGAAATGGTTATTTCTGGTTAGAAAGCAACTCGATTGGCCATAATTATTTGTATTATCAATTATAACTCGAGGTGCGAAGAAAAATCGCTGCGAAACTCATTTGTAAGTTTTCATGGTAATACAACTTTTGTTGACGAATTTGTAATTTAATTAGAAATATTTAATTTACTAAACTTACCTTATTCATCATAGATTAGATAATCGGTGTATAATATATATTTTTGTATCATTTTTATTTCAGGACTTATTTTAACTAGTTGTGATCAATGGTTTCACTCGTGATTAATTTGTCCCGCCTTCGACGCCCGATATTCTGTGCCGCATCGCATGGCCCGCCCGCTTTATTACTTTGTAACCTGCATTATGTATGGTAATTACTCCCTTTCTGAAAGTCATAGCCTTATCTCAAATAGTCAATAAACTCCCGTGGTAAATAAAATATATTGCAAAAAATAAACAAATTTGATTGGCAGTACTAGATTTTTGCATGGTGTTTAGGACTTTCCCCTAGTTCGTATATATCGCTCTCAAGTTGGAAATCTATCGCCAAGCACCTGTTGGTGTATTCCGGCATGATTTAGCACGTTGAGCACCTTAGATCACATCGTTATTTAACACCAGATGACATTGTGGCTAAAAGCTAAAACATAAAAAAAAAAGATTTTTTTTATTTATATGTAAATTTATAGGATTTTTAGGAAATGTATTACTTGTAATCGATTGTTTTCATTAGATACTAATATAACAACTACATATCCATACAATCCGAAACATATGTTTTGAGCAAGTTGCGAGCAGAAAGAAATTACTGCTTGAAGAAATAAATACAATAAAATACGTTTTACAAAGTATACTCGTGTATAATATATTTCAAAACGTATTACAGAATAGTAGAGAAATAAATGGCCGAATAAAATCCTTTACAGACGCAAAACAAAATCTCTTGAAACCTGAAGCGAACGTACATTCAAACTGAAAATAAAAGATGTAATGAAAGCCAACGTCGTCGGTACACTCATGTGCGATATCACAAAGGACTAATCGTGCTAAGGAGGAACAGTATGGCAACTGGTTGTTATTTGAATTTATTAGTATTAGTGGGTTTATTTGAAGTTGATAATCGTTAGATTTTAATTAAGATGCACAGTGTATATCTAAACATGAGTTTTGTTTTAATTTTAATATTTGTTCTATTAGATTAAAAGAAGTTTCAGACATAGACAGGTTTTGATAGTGTATTGATGGATCGAACTAATCTTAAAGAAATTGATATTTTTATTTGTCATTTGCTTTCTACTTTATTTTAATTAAAATTAAGGTTTTTACTACACGTTTTTAATGTTTTTCATAATTATTTCTATGTCCAGGTTGATCTCTGAAACATCTAAACCTACTATGATGTAACTAGCATCAGCAAAGAGATGAATTTTAAAAAGTATTCTAGGTTACTGTTTAATAACTTAAGAATTTACCATTAGTTGTCAGTGGAACACGATGATTAAAAGAATAATAGGAAATGATTCACGTGAATATTATCTATTGTAGTTTTGAAGATTATTAAACGGAAATTTAAACACACCAGTATTTGTTAGACTTCAGAGGAACGTCAAAGTCAATATAAGCATGACTACTACTGTATATAATTACTGGATATTTTTGCTTACACTAAGTATACAAATTCATTGATTTAAATCATAAAAATTTGTTTCATCTTCCAAAGTGCCTTTAAAGATATAACGTGATAAAAGTTAATTAAATATACTATCAGTTTTTATATTTGTGAAAGTTGTTTCTTTATAACGTATTAGTACTCTTCTATTTCGTATAAAGTTATCGCCAAATAATATATATAATATAAACCAAGAAAGATGATACACTTAATCGGGATCGGGATTAAAAATATATGTTTGATACTCTATAATTCTGCCTTCCTACTGTTCACTAACATCTTAACATGCTCAACAAACGGTGGAGCGCCGCGCATTCAATAATTGCGCGGTCACCGACTGGCCCACTTCCACAAAAGCCCGTAATGCGTTCGCGAAATTTTGTCCCAGTATCGGTTCTTATACTCGAATGCACTCTTGCAACGACACAGGTCACACGAATTTTCTTTACTGTAAATTGTTAGGGAAGTCCCTTTTCAGTCAATTTATCGATTTTTACCTTCGTGTTTTAATACTTTTATAGCAGTTTATAGAAATTATAAGCCAGACATATAAACATATGTTATAAGGACAATAGACAACCTAAGGAATACTGGAAGCTCCGTAACTCGTTAGGCTTCTTTATCTCACACTTTTGTGTATTGCTTGATGATATGAAATGATTCATAAAAAAATATGCAATACTAATATTATTAATGTTTGAAATTTTAATAGATTTAGCTTTCCACTATACGAACCGGCACATTGTTCGCTCATTTACTCGTATAAAGAATCGAACTTGAGCAATCCAAATTAGGTATGCTGGAAAAATGATTATTTATATCCAATTACCATATAACCAAATTGTTATAGCACCACCTTGTATTTATGGGGTGAACCTTGATTTATCTTCATTAATGGCTCAATGATTACCTTGTTCGGATACTGCGTCGATACACGTTGAAAATTTGTCGCCAAACAACTATTGGTGTGTTCCGGCAGCTGCACTCGTGATTCAGTCCTCTTTTGGTATAGCGTGTTTACCATCTAGACCACATCCTCATTTAATATCAGATGAGATTATAACACAGGTCAACAAAGAAAAATTATTTGGGTTTCTATTCTCTTGCTTTAATTCTGGTTCTAGACATTGAAAAACACTAAAATATTCATATTTAGCTCATAAAATTTGCTTTGGTCCGATTTACGACGATAAGTATGATTTAATTTATTTCATAAAGAAACTACTACATCTGAACGAATTTAAAGGCAACATGGGGGCCTACTCCGAGGAACAAGGACAACGTTTTCACCACGATGTGATGGACTTTGAACGCCGATATCAAGGGCAGTACAACGAGAATATGATGGGAGATTACATTTGGGGTTTAATACGAGAGAGTTCATACGAGCATAAAATAAATACGAAAAATATTCACTCTTAGACATTAGTTTCTTGTTATTTTACATCTATATATTATTGTTTATCACCAATCTTGAATAAAAAAGACTCTTGTATATAAAAAAAATGTTTTCTAATTATAATTTACAATGGAATTGTAGAAAAAATATAAAAATCAATAATTTTTGCCGAAAAATTGAAAAATTGTTCTAGTTTCTACAAAAGCAAACTTTAATGGGAAAAACAAAATATTTTTCCTTATTTTTATCGTAGGAGAAACCAAAATTTAACATGTAGATGTTAGACACAAAAATCGTGTCGACCGGTGTAATCAAACGTTAAAATCTATAAAGTAGAAAAAAATGAGTTACAATCATTTTATGAAATTGTTTCGTAACTTCATTTAGTTTGCCACTTTTCTCTTCATTATTCAGGAATGCAATATCTGTCTTGGAGCATTCGTATTAAACATTTCTCCGTTTACACCGTCTTTATTAAACTGCGCTGTTATTAAGTTATCAATTTTACTGTTACAATTAAAATTAACTTGTAAATTCACAGTGCCTTATTCTAGACTTATAATATATTTTTTTCTAGTTTTAAATACCAATCAATTTCTGCTTCTCAAGAAAAGTTAAGAATTTAAAGATTTCTTCTTTTAATTAACTGATATAGCCGTGTTTCACAGTTCGCTATTTTCCTGGCAAAAATGAAGGCACTCCTGACGATCTTTTAGCAATTTAATCCAAATAGCAAGTCGTTAAACTTGATTTGCAAAAATAGCACCAGTAACCAGATAACCTGTTGAATTTGAAACCTTTGCAAGCTGTCCTTATTAAATAATACAGAAATCGACAATGAATATTCTGATATTAAAATTGAAGGTAACAAACTATTCATTTCATCGTACAATGAAATAGCGATATGTATTGTAAAATGCCACGTTGTCTGCATTATGGATTCCATAAACAATGTCCGTGTACAGAAATAGCATCGGAGGTAAATACAAGGAGCCGCGGAGCCTTCGTTGGTTCGGGCTTTTCAATAATGCATCGACAGATCGATAACTCGCAATACGTATCGCCCGCATCACTATTGCTCGCGTGATTCGACAGCGTCTTTTTTTAATATCCTTCCGTTACTTCATTATTACATAGTATAAAACAAAGTCCCCCACTGCGTCTGTCTGTCTGTCTGTTCGCGATAAACTCTAAAACTACGGAACGGATTTTCATGCAGTTTACACCAGTGGATACAGTGATTCATGAGGAAGGTTTTAGTATATAATTTGTCAAGGTTTTTTTTTATAGTCAAGGCGGGACAGCGTCTGCCGTGCCCGCTAGTAAATATTAAGTATGATGTATTAAGATTTCACGTTTTAACTATGAGATATGAAAGTATGAATATATCAGTCGCTATTGAAAGTGTTTGTTCGTAACAGATCCTATACCGTAACAAAATATACGAGAATTGCTGCTCTATGCGAGAAAAGGTGTTTGCGCAGACGAAACCCGCACAGGTATTACCGCCCGAAGGTATCAGGTTGTGTATATGAAAATATGTTACGAAAACTACTTTGCCAAGGAGTTAACCGAACGTATTGTCGATTACAAGCCCCTTAAAATTTATATTTATCATAGTATTAAACAACAAATTTTGCCTGCGACTTTGTACAGTCCCGTAAAGAATGAACGTCTCGTAATTTTATATTCAGTTTAATGCGAATGATGCTGCGAGCGGTTACTTGTGCGTAATTATAACTTTCAGGCGTTATTGTGGTTTTTGTCTTATATTTTACAATCTTTTCAAGCTTTACATTTTATACGACATGTTAAAAAAACTGCCACTAATTAAATGTCATTACATACGTAAACGAATGCTACCACAGTAGATATATATAAATATAATATATATGTATAGGTGAGCCTCATTGCAAACCGGCCCCCGTAGTCCATAAAGCGATATAGCAAAGCAATTAGTGGTCGGTCCATTGTTCAATTTGACTTATTAGTGCGGTCTGTGCGTCCGTAATTGGAATTATTGGACGCAGCATCCGGAGGAGTGTACCGCACATTGTCCGCCTTGAGATCTGACGCAGTAATCTTGTAATACTAAGTCCTGAGTAAAGCCACACAAACAAATAATACCACATACACAATCCTACTTAATAATATAAACGAAAGTCGATGGATGTTTGTTTCTCTTTCACTCAAAAGACACTGAGCGAATTTTAATGAAACTGTAGAGTAGAATAGTTTATACATCAGTGTAAAGCATAGGTTATTATAATTAGTGAATATATTGTTTCAATTGATTAAAATATAAAAGGAGTCAAACTACATGTGGCAGACATGCGAATGTCTGCTGTAACTAGAGTGTATAAGTACATCAGAGGAAGTTTGAAAATACCACCAGAGAAGTTGAGGAGTAATAGGTTTTTTTTTTATTGTAGCACGGCAAAGTCACTGCACTGTGCCTGATGATAAGCACAGTACAATCCACAAACAATGGCGACTATGACGGGCTTTTCACCATATTCATGGTGGTTGCGACCCAGTCGGGCTGTAAAACCCTACCACCCCGCTTTCACCATTGCCTCGTCCGTTATTCAGCAGGGTGCACCACGTGCAGGTGAGGTTAGATATGATGTTTCAAGTCTGCGATGTTATTCGACACCCCTTACACCCCTTTTCACCATATACATGGTGGTTGCGGCCCAGTGGGGCTGTAAAACCCTACCACCCCGCTTTCGCCATTGCCTTGTCCGTTATTGAGCAGGGTGAACCACGTACAGGTGAAGTTAGCTTGGATGTCTCATGTCTTCGATGTTATGCGACACCCCTTACACCCCTTGGCATCGACGATATTCAACTTTTTAGTTATTATAATATCATTGGTTGGCATGATACTGGCAAATCATGAGGAGAGATGAAAACCATGTAACTAGAAAAGATCCGAGTATGATGGTGGACGGAAGAGAATAGGAGTAGAGGAAGACCGAAAAAGGTATGGATGGACTGTGTGTCAAAGATGTGAATACTGAGATGACATCTGGTAGCCGAGAGTGGGAAAGGAAAATATGTCGTGCCGACCCTACTTAGGTGGGATAATAGTAAGGAGATGATGATAAAAAGAGTCAACAAGTAAAGAAATACCAACATTTCTTCACGCTCCTTGTAGGCCTTATATCATCCGAAAAAGATAGCGCGCTAAAAATAAATTAAACAGATTATAGGTAATCGAAGTCACGTTATGGATGTAGTTAATTCAATAAGTTATATTAATATCTAATTAATAATCAAACCCGATAGCTTCGTCTTGTTTCACGCATGGTTTAACCCGCTCATAAGACATTAAGGCAATTGGCGTTGCGTCTTAGCTTTACCAAGTGTAATCACATCGGCTAATTGTAAACGATTTAGAATAATATTAATCCTAATTCTAACTACTCCTAAATTATATTATAAACTCTAATGTGTGTCTCTTTGTTACGCTTTCACATCTTAACTATATATACGTTTCCAGGAGTACAGAAAAAGGCATAAGTTACCTTTCGACCAGAAAAAAAAACGAATCCCCAGAATTACAGAATGGGGTGTAAGGGGTGTCGAATAACATCATATGACTTGAGACACCCAAGCCAACCTCACTTGCACGTGGTGCACCCTGCTGAATAACGAACGAGGCAATGACGAAAGCGGGGTGGTAGGGGTTACAGCCTGACTGGGTCGCAACCACCATGTATATGACGAAAAAGCCCGTCATAGTGATTCCTTTCTGCGGGTCGCGTTTCGGGATCAGCCAGTGCATATTCAGTTTTTCGCAAGCCGGCATGACAGCGGCAACCGGCGATAAATAGTTACTCTGTCGGTGGTCGCCATTGTTTTTTGATTGTACTGTGCTTACCGTCAGGCATAGTGCAGTCATTTTGCCAAGTTACTATAAAAAAAAGGTAGGAAAATATCTTTTAAACTATCGTCCGGTATAACAATTCTGCTTACGAATATAAATAAATTTCAACATGATGTCTGAAGTATGGAAAAGATGCCTGTGGTATGAAAAAATACTAACTCGGGCGAATCCGCGGACGAAAGTTAGTAACATGACAATTTAAATTATACATATGTCGGTTTGTTTTGACATTTAAAAGGGCTTCTTCTAAGTCCGCCTGGTTAGCTACTACTCTAAGTTAAAAAAATCTGTCGCCAAAACCTGGTGTTGTATTCCGAGAGTTGTAAGCCAGTCTAGGTTAAGCGTGTCTAATTTTAGACCACATCGTTATTGAAAAGCAAAAAAATCTAACACCAGCCTAGTTATGTAAACCTGAAGTGATAATTGCCACGTTACACTTAGGGGATATATTCAATTAATATTCAAGGTATAGTATTCAAGGTATTTGCCGTGTGGTGCCGGTAGAGTAGAATAGCACCACCCCTATATCTTCCCGTGGGTATCGTAAAAGGCGATTAAGGGAGTGTGAGTAGTACTGACTCCTTGTACTTTCTCACTGTGATACTGTACCATCCGTCTGAGTCCTTCTCCGGTCGTAACGGTCTCCGTTCCACTGGGTCCAGAAGAATAAGGACGAGTATGTGCACCTGTGTCTTGCGCGTACATTTGTGCACCTTAATATATCCTGCGCATATGACCGCTTCTAATACTGGACTCCGAGTACGCAAAAGTCCTGTGGCGATGGGTAAAGGTAGTTAGCGTTAGCCCAAAGTGACTATTCCACGCGAACGAAGTCGCGAGCAGAGGCTAGTCTATTATACAATGAAACATAAATATAACTAAATATTACTGTGGCGATGGGTAAAGGTAGAGAGGTCTAGCCTGATGCAAGCTAGACTTTGTCTGATACCTGCATACAGGCGGTCCCGGGGGTGTGAGTACACGCCGTGGTCGTTTCAGCGCTGCACATTTGGGGCGACAGCGCGGGTTCGGCAGCACTCGGGATGACAAAGCAGCCCTGTTTAGGGAGGCACTGCTTTCCCCGCTCAGCCGGGGAGGGGGCTAGAAAAGGTGCCCTAAAAAATGCTCGTCCCAACTTGGTAGATGGTAGTAACCGCGGCTATCATCGCATCATTCAAATCGTGGTCGACGTCGCAAACATAATTTCAAAAGAACACCTATTATGACATTCGGTGCGTGGAACGTGAGAACGCTTCTTGATCGAGATGGCAACGCCTGCCCTGATCGTAAAACCGCCATAGTAGCTCGGGAACTTCATCGCTATAACGTGGATGTGGCTGCTCTCAGCGAAACACACCTTCCCGATGAAGGAGAGCTGGTGGAAGTAGGTGGCGGTTACACTTTCTTCTGGAAAGGTACCGCTACCTCCGAATCTCGACGATCAGGTGTGGGATTTGCCATCAAAAATCACTTAACAAAGCGTTTAGAGGAGTACCCTGTACATATCTCAGACCGTGTTACCACACTGCGCCTTCACCTGGACAAAGACAATTACCTTAATGTCATCAGTGTCTATGCTCCAACGCTTGACAAGTCTGATGACATCAAGGATAAGTTCTATGAGGAAGTGACTCATTGCCTCCATAGCATAAACGCCAAAGAGCAGGTTTTATTGCTGGGCGATTTCAATGCCAGGGTTGGTCGGGACTATGAGGCTTGGCCTGGAGTTCTGGGTAGACATGGAGTTGGCAACATGAACAGCAATGGTCAGTTGCTGCTCAGTCTTTGTGCTCAATACGGACTGGCAATTACGAACACTATGTTTAGACTTGCCGCCAAGTACAAGACAACATGGATGCACCCAAGATCCAAGCATTGGCATTTGATTGACTATGCAATCGTGAGGCAAAAAGATATCAGCCAAGTGCAAGTCACTCGCGTCATGCGTGGTGCGCACTGTTGGTCTGATCACCGACTTATTGTCACTAAGCTGCGAATCCGCCTCTATCACCCACGTAGATCTCCTATAAAAAAGCTTGCGTCTTTGAACGTGGATAAGCTAAAAGATCTTACGGTTAGGGTGAACTACGCTGAAGCCCTGTCTAAAAAGCTGTTGCCAGTTAATGAGGTAGGCGATGTTTTTGCTGTCTGGGAAACTTTGTCATCTCACATCATGGATACCGCTTCAACTGAACTGGGTTCAAAATTACATCGCAACGAAGACTGGTTTGATAAAAATGATGAAGTCCTACGGGCAGCATTCGACAAACACCGAGATCTCCTGCGACAACACAAACGACGAAGTGGAAGCGTTGCGGTTATTAAAGCTAGTGACCTCGAATTGCGCAAGCTGTCTCGAAACATGAAAGACAAGTGGTGGCAGGACAAAGCTAGGTACATGCAATGGCTCACTGACACAAACCAGCTGGGAGAGTTCTACGGTGAGGTACGTAAGCTGATTGGTACATCCTACCACGCAAGGGTGCCTTTAAGGTCTCTAGACGGTAGTCGCCTGTTGACGAGCAAGGAGGATGTACTAAAGCGCTGGGCGGAGCACTTCAATACTCTGCTAAATGTGGATCGATCAGCTGATCTACAAAGCATCGGTTTAATGCCTCAGC
>MU158718.1:1931086-2027001 GCA_015888305.1 Antheraea pernyi
TTTGTTTCTCCCAATTTAGGCATCTTGCTTGCGTTTTCTCTCTCGGCATCCAGGGATTCGCGCTTGCGACGCAGCGCTCTTCCTACTGGGCTCGACGAGAGCCACGGTTTGGGTATTTCTGGGGGTTGTAGACGCCCTTTCGTTGCAGCTTCAAGCGCTGCGATGTCTGACTGTAGCGGTTTTCTTTTTTCGATTTCCGCTTCCTGAACCCGCAGGTACAGAGCCATCCATCGCACCATCCCCTCCGACAGGTCCGCGGTTCCAATGAACCGCGCGAGGGCGATCAAGTCACCCTCGTACACCCCGAGCAGAGTAGGTGGGTCGACGGGCGGCAATGTTCGCGGGTCGCAGGGCGGCGATCGGAGTACTTGCACACTCGGTGTGCGGGATCCAGAAGGGGTAGCGGTAGTCGTCGTTTGAGCTTCGGCGGTTTCCGTAGGCAGGCTTATGGTCGTTCGTCGCGACGACGAGAGACATTCACTGTTATTTGGCCCTGAAAAGGACCCTTTTCTCACACTTCGACTTATATGAAGAAAGCCTATAAAAGGTGTAGCGAAAATAGAGTGGGGATCAGGATTCGCTCCATCGTCTCACGCGCGCGAGGACGTATGTACTTGAGCTCCGCGAATTACGCAACTTCGCGTGTCCGATCCCCACTCTATTTTCGCTACACCTTTTATAGGCTTTCTTCATATAAGAGGGTAGCGCGTAATATTTATATGTAAATGCAATGTCACGAGCCCTTGTTTGTTCAATAAAAAAATAATGTTCCAATAAACTCCAAGTATATTAAAATTAATTTATTTTCCGATAAAGACACGTAGCACAGATTAAAAATAAGCGGAAACTTTTCACTTTTTTCTATCTTTTAAATTAGACGGTGACTGTGCAGGAGAGAACGCCATCGTTTATTCCACGCAAACACACTTTTGAGTCATTAATGAAAAGTAGATATTGACAGCGTTTCCCATTTATCTTTCGGGACCCCCTAATTTAACTTGAACCCTCATATAAAGTATCTGCAAGTCATCGCCAGATACACATCTTATACTGACAACTTAATGTATAAACAATTTTAAGGAAAAAAGATACGTCCCGCGTTTGATCGATTCATTTCGATTATACGGGAAATCTTGAAGAATTTCACTGAATATATAATAACACTTCAGAATGTTTAACTTACGAAGTTGTTAACTATAGATTGTATATAATACTAGCTGACCCGGCAAAGTGTTGCGGTGGCTCAGTTATTACATGTTTGAATTGAATAAAACACGTGTACTATAAAATAAACTGGAGTTGAAAAAGATATTCGAAATTAAAACGTGCCGCCATATATGAGATATCCACCGATGTCTTACAGTTTTCTCTCAACAAACTAATTTAAAGTGCCATCTGTTTGAGACTGGTGAAAATTACAATTAATAACAATAATCAACATTAAAACATTAAATTTGTAACAAAAAATTATTGAGGCCATTAATCTGAATACATAAATGCTAACTCCTATGAATGTCGGTTAAGTATTTATGGAGTTCACGGTGAACAAACACCATGACATTGGATTTTCATATAAATAAATACAATAATCTAAATAGATTGGATTTTTTTTAATCATGTGACTAAATAGAGTATCCATCTTTTATTATCGTCGATTGATTGATTACTCTATTTGTCGCTTCGAGGTTCAGTTTATATGGAACAGTGCAGTAAACAACAATATGTACTCTTAAGCAGCAACCGGGCAGCATGTGCAAGAGAATGAGAGGTACACTTCCTGCGGACGCGAGTAACATCAGCGCCCCAATAGAATCGCTTGGGAATCCGTATTTGTGTATCCAGCAAAGGTGAATGACGTCAGTTAACACTGTTATGCCGATTTTCAAGCCTGAACGTGAAACGTGATAAACCAAAAAGCTGCTACTTCAACAGGTTCATCACCATATTAATGTTAGGTGACGATCTAGTTTGCTACACGATACACTACCGCCTTCAAAATATTATTCATAAATATTAACCCTTTTATGAAATTTGCAGGTGTAGAATTAAAATTTTGAAGGTTGTCAAATGCGAGTTAACAATTTATAAATTTTATATTAGCAAATATGGAAGATATATTCTAAGAAATCCCTAACGAAGTGAAAGGGATGTGAAATAAAGATTAGAAACTATGGCCCAGAAATATTTAACTCGAGTTTTGAACTACTGTTTAAGATACGTACAAGATTAATCTGTACCACATTTTTTTACACTGTACAGCTTTTAGCGTTTGACCACAATCCCATCTGATGTTAAACGACGATGTTATCTAAGATGGTGAACACACTAAACCTTACACTGACTGACTCTCAACTGCAGCGGCCGGAACACATCAACAGGTGCTTGGCGACAAATTTTCAACTTGACGGTGGCAGCTAGTCAGGCTGACTTCGTCACTATGTTTTCCATCACCAAGAACTCCGACCCAGTCCCTAGGTCCTTCAAACCTACGTAAATCAAATACAATACGTGTGCGAACACGATATCAGCTCAGCTGTCATCGCTTCAAATTCTTCTAATTTATATATTTTTTTAATTACCGTATCAGGCAAAATTGTAATAAAAAAATAATACTATATATAGTACTGACCTTAACTATTTCATCACAAGGAATTTACATGATAAATACAATTCGCGGGAAACACGAAAAATAACAAAAAGAGAGAAAGGTTTTGAACAAAGAAAATATTCTTGTAAATACAAAAACTAAGATAAATTAGGCCCGGTTAATAGCCCCGTAAATCCTGAAGGCATTTTGCTGTCCATTTTCAACGTGATTGTGGCTGAAAAGTAAAAGATAATAATAGGTTTATTAATAGACGAATGAATACTTAAAACATAATACTTAGATTACGTAAGCTTAGCGGTTGCTTGATATAATAATGTAACTTTAAATTAACTTGTTGGTTTTTTTGACAATCAGAACTCTAGATTATTACTGCCATTGTCAAGTTGCTAATGATACCAGATTATGACTCCCTTGTTAGAAGTCTCCAGGGAGTTTTTGTGGCATCTCAGAATTCATGCTCAGTGGTATAATTTCCCATTCACTTCACTTGCACACAATAACCAAACCATATTACGTAAGAGATCACCGATATTACAAAATATACAGCCAAATAACACAAGATTATGAATAAAACATAAAAACCATTACTTGAAAGTCCAAGGTTCTGCCAAAATGTTTTCCGTTCGATATGTTTTAGAATTGTATATAAAAAAAGATACAAAAACCAAAATACTCTTTATTCAAATTAGGCCCTGAGAAGGCACTTACGAACGTCAAAACTACCACCGGTTCGGAAAACAACCTAGTCATCGAGAAGAACCGGCAAGAAACTCGATCTTTTTTTTTTCGAACTGACTACGCTATTGACCAAGCAAGGTCTTAACAGCTTCACCGGAGGAAAGAAAGTCGATCTGGTTTATCTTTTCATAATACATAACATATTTTTTTATTATTACAACATAATAGACATATAAAGCTACATTCGTTTGTGGTGGATGCACAGAGAGAAGCGTCACTTCCAGACGTCGCCATCATTCACATATTGATCCACCCTGTAATAATAGCCTTTATGTATTAAAACCCGCTTGACATAACACTTGAACTTACTATCGGTAATGTGTTTTGGGATTTTGTTATAAAATCTAACACTATTACCAAAAAAAACTGTTACTGGTCTTAGTAAGCCTGAAACATTTGAGTGACCAGTTTGTTATTGTTTCTAGTATTTACATTATGTCGGTCTTTTACTAAATCCAGAATATCGAAGTTTTTGCGGACGTACATCAAATTGCCAATAATATATTGGGAGGGCAGAGTTAAAATACCGAATTCCTGAAACTTAGTATTTAATGATTCGCGAGGCCCCAAATTATAGATCGCTCGATCTGCCCGTTTTTGTAGTAGAAATATGGTGTTCACCTCAACTGCTGTCCTCCACAACAAAATACCATAACACATTAAGTTATGGAAGTAAGTAAAGTAGACCAACCTAGCAGTGGCAATATCTCTTAGCTGGCGAATCTTTCGAACTGCGAACGCAGCAGAACTTAATTTTCCCGCTATTTTTTTATATGAGGACACCATTGTTTTGAATTTAGAATCAAGTGTGATACCCGGCAGCACAGTATTGTTAACTTAGCCAACTAGATACTTTTGGATCTCGATTTTACTATCAGTAGGTGGAACATTAGGCAAGGTAAATCTTATTGTCTCGAAAAGTCTATCTATTACGTAAATACTATTTTCATAAATTATAAATACCTATTCTTGGGATCCTAAACGTTTATATCGTTCGTTATGTTATAGTCTATAGGAAGAATTTCGGCGGGTACTAAACACAAGCTAAGTGAATGGGAAATAATATCACGGAGCAAGAGTTCTGAGATACCACAAGAATTACATGGAAAATTATAACAAGTGAGCTACCATTTTATTGGAGCATTGAAATTATCTCAAGACACTCCAGAATTGGCAATTATGAAATAAAGTTTGACTTGTCTGTATGGTTTAGATACCTTTGCCTTTTCCTTAGATTGAAAAATGCAGAAACCAAAAAAAAGTGTATGGAATTTAGTGAATCGAATGTGCATGTCAATATGAAAACAGATGTTCACGGTGTAAGGGCGGAGGTGCGAGGGGCGCGGCTTTACCGACGGCGTTTGAATAAATTCGCGGTAAATCGCAACGAAGTAGGCCCGCGCATTTCCATGTCAAACGGCTACGCTGCGGGGTGAAAGTTGTGAATTTTTAACAACGCATAGTTCCCTCGTGCCGTAGTGGATGCGGTCCGAACAGGCCGTTTTAAATTGTCCAAAATTAGTGACATCGCCATACGTGTTCAGTTTAAGTGTATTGTGATATATTTTGTTTCAGTTTTTTAGGTTGTTGCTCGTTAAAAGTGTCTTTCTTTTAGTCGTAGTCATAGTGGTTTGTTTGAATGTAAACCATTCCGATGTTCGCATCCCGCAATCCCGGCATGTACCAATGGAATTCGCGTTCCTAACCTGAACCTGAGAAATGTTTCTGTAGTACTACTGTATGTGTGAACATATAGAACTGTAGATTTTCTCAGAGTTTGAAGTCGCCAATATGCCGGGAGCTGGTGTGGTGACTATGCTCATACCTTCCTTCGGGAAGAAGCCTATGGCTCTGCAGTGCGTCTCTTATAGGCTGATGTTGATGATGAAAATTATAATAAGATAAAAATATATGTTAGTAATTGATAGCTAAAACCAAAAATTCATTGAAAATTATTTAACTTTATAGAATCTAAGCTCCCTTTCACTTAAAATGTAATTTCCTTCAGGTGATTAAAGGAGCTCGTCAATTTATAAAAAGAGAAACCGAAATCGTTATGCGTCGATAATGTCGCGGTCGGTATTTTTAACGTTCGAAACACGGAGCCGGCTTATCTCCGTATTAATTCTGAAATGCCTCCATAATTACTTGTTCAAAGGTAACGCTGAAGACGCGTTTCGAACGGAACGTTTCACGGGTCGTCCGGGTCGCGTACTGCGTTTTCGATTTAATCCCCCGTGACTTTAGGGCGGAATTCTGTGTGACGCGCGAAAATGCTTAGATAACTCTCGAGGATAAGCCGATTTCAAAAGAAACACGTGATCAAATGCTGATTGCGTCTCCTCGACTCCCTCCGCCCTCATCCCCTTCGACCCCTCGGCTTCCATCGGTGTGCAATCATATTTTAATATTGTGAAAGAGAGGGTATTTCGCTAGATTAAATTCAAATTTTACCGTCGCGTCGTACGTAAAGGATTTCTTCCCTAAGACCTCGAATTGTATAATGGAGTATTAATTAAATAAGTAAATATATTTTCCACATAGTAGATATCTTCTTACAATTAGCTTGGGTTTTTCAAGTTAAACTTCTTATGGCGCGATAGGGGAATATGTTCGTTAGGTATGCGTTACGCGTTAAACGTAAGGTATGTATTTGTGTGTACGTGTAAGTGTGTTTGGTTTGTAGTCCGGTGAAGCTGTTAAGACCTTGCTTGGTCAATAGCGTAGTCAGTTCGAAAAAAAAACGAAAGTGTGTTTTTTTATCTAATAGTATAGAAAAAATTGTAAATAGTTAAGTATTTATACTACGGGACTTCGAATAGTTTATAAGAATTCTCATGCATCTATAATTTAATACATATAAACCAAAGAAATGTCATTTCCTCCGCGTGTACACACTGATAAAGACAATGTTTTTCTTTTCAATATCTTCTACATTATTACTATATCTGTATAATGTACTAATGGTGGTCTGCAACTTTGTCTGAGTTTTTAAGTTTATAAACTATCGTTTATAACCAGACATTATTCTTGGTGTGACTGTAACAAGGTTAAGCAGCGCACGCCGAAGTAACTCTAAAATTACAGTACTTTTTCCAGTCGACTTGCCACTTATCGTGATATTTGGGCTAATTTAAATAACATATTATATTTTGTATTTTATTTTTAGTTTTGGCAACCAATCTTCTAGTAGATTATTACTGCCATCGTCTAATAGATAATGATAATACAAGTTTCTTGCCACCATTCAATGAACTAACAACATGGTGGCCGTCTTGTTAGAATTTTCTCGGGAATTTTATGGTAAGTGAGAATACATGCTCCGTGATATTATTTGCCATCCACTTCACTAGTCCACAATAACCAAACTATATTATGTAAAACACTGCTCATATTACAAAATATAGGGCCAAATAACACAAAATTATGAGTAAAATATAAAATTTACTATATGAAATTCCAACATCCCGGCTAAAACTCAATAATCTTTATAAATTATAGCCTATGTATTATTCGGATATAGTAATTATATTATTGTAAAGTTTCATCGGAATCCATTAAGTAGTTTTTACGTGAAAGAATAACAAACATCTCACAAATTTTCACTTTTATACTGCGGGTTACGCGGAATAGTTTTTTTTATCAAATATCAACAAAAATTGAACAAACCTTAACTACTTAAAGTCGAAACTGATAATTGATTTTACAAAACCTGTGACGTAATCCAAATCAAAATCAAATCATAAAAAAAGGTTTAAGTATTAAATTATTAATAATATATAAATATTGAACAAAGAAATATAAATCATTCCCGGTGCGTACAATACAATATACATATAAGTACATTTTTTTTTAAATAATATAAGCATTATGGCCAAATATAGTCGCCAAATTTATATTGCCAGGCTTTTTTATATTCAAACCTCCATTTTTCTAAAAATTAAAGCCCTGTAATTTGTAATCTATCATAAAAGACTCTCCCACACAATTACATATGGATATCTGAAAGCAATAAATTTTATATAGCTTATAATCAAGTTTTAATATTGTTAATCTAAAATTCTTTAATATGTAAATACAAAATTCAGTAAACCGTTTTCTCCCAAGCGTTTTTTTTAACTAAATTGTGTATTTTAATAACGTCTCCATACTAAAGTTTAATATTTGGTTATAAAGCCTAATTGTGCGTTATTGAGTGAGGTTCGCCGGAGGTACTTCGCCCGGGTAGAGTGCGCCGCCTCCTCATTAGTCGGAACGGAAAATATCCAATTTTCTTTACCTCCACTTGGTTAGTATGAAAAATCCAAGAAAAACGGCCCTCGTCCTTTGAGTAATATACGTGTGCCGAAAAGTATAAGAGACAGCGTTCATATGTAACAACGATATAATATCAAATGCTTTTTTATCGCTTTCAAAAGCAAACTGAAGGCCTTAAAAATACCTTTCTAAGAATTTTTGTACAATACTTCGTTTTTTTTAATTACTTGCGACCTTGTGTGGTGTAACTAGAATGGCCCATCCATTAAGAAAAAGTATAGAGTGTACAAGGCAGAGATTTTTTTTTCTCCCGGCTTTACTTAGGTGTGATGGGATTAAGAAGGTTATGACTAAAGAAATGGATATTGTTAGTTTTGCAGATGCAACGATGAGAAGAGATGAGAGAATATGGTGTGTGAGTGAATGAAAGTAAAGTAAAATTTGACTTAGTTAAAAATACTGAAATCTTAATTTGTTTTTATTGAACAAAATGTAAAACCCACACGAAGACTACTGGAGAATTAAGTTGTGGTTTTAATTTCAATTAAAATAGTTTTGTAGAGAAATTACTCTTGGAGTTTTTCGTTTTTAAGATCTCTTCAATATAGCACATTACAATTAGGTAAATGATCTAATCAAATTAATTAATCTGAATGACTTTATTTATTGTATTATACATATATTACTAATTTTCTAGTGAGTTCCGTTTTTTAAGTTGTTAAGAATAGAAGATCTGATAACAGTTTTTATTAAACGTACGTCAGATTTGATTACTACCATAGGAATGTTATTGTTATTGTATGTTGCAATGTAGGAGTTGCGTTACTGCGAACGAATGCTGTCTACAGTTAGTTCAAGTTTTCTAGTTTGTACTACATTAATAAAATATATAAAGATCCCGAACTGTATCCGCTAGATCTTTTAAATTGTACCGTACAGTTCACCGGTATGATTACGGCACGGTGAGCTCGCTCTTACCCACATTCAAGGGTCTTAAGATTTGTTAATTACTGGCAACATTAAAATTAACTACCGTCCGGGCTATCATAAAAATGCTTAGACATTGTTATTTGGAACATAGTTTTTTTTTAAATATTCATTCTTTTGTGCTACGAATGTTTCTTACCTATTTCGGCAAGTTCCTAGGTTGCCTATTAGTATATACAATAATAGTACCTATTATTGTTTGGTATTTGTTGTATGTGTCTGTATTATTCTTTTACATGTATGTAAATATGATTGATGTTTGTTCAAATCAGTCTTCGAGACGGTCCAAGTGATTTTGTGGCGATTTTATATTAAGTTTTAGAGTTTTATGAAGATTATTAAGATTTGCCGGATAGTAGGTTCAAATGTTATGTCAAGCGGGTCTTAGTACATAAAGGTTATTACAGGGTGGATCAGTATGTGAACGATAGCGACGTCTGGAAGTGACGCCTCTCTCTGTGCAGCCACTAAAAATGAATGTAGCTTTATGTGTCTGTGAATTATGTTGTAATAATAAAAATAAATATGTTATGTATTATGAAAGGATAAACCAGATCGAGTTTCTTGCCGGTTCTTTTCGATGACTGGGTTGTTTTCCGAACCGGTGGTAGCTTTGACGTTCATAAGTGCCTTCTCAGGGCCTAAATTGAATAAAGAGTATTTTGATTTTGATTAAGATATGAATTTTGATATGATTTTTATAATATGACTAGCCGGCCCGGCAGACGTTGTCCCGTCCTGATTATAAAAAAAATCTTTGACAAATTATATACCAAAACCTTTCTCATGAATCCCTCTATCCACTGGTGAAACCCGCATGAAAATCTGTTCAGTAGTTTTTGAGTATATCGCGAACAGACAGACGCGGTAGGGAACTTTGTTTTATACTATGTAATTATGATGATATAATATGATATTTGGAAATATGATTTTAAGAAGATATGAATTTATGTATATTTTCTGTGCTTACATATTGAAGCAACCACAGTACGTTCGCCGACCGCTGCCGCGTTCAAATCATGGTGTAGTTGTTTCGTAAGTCCAACCTAACTTAACCGAGAACCGAGACAGCAAAAATGAGAAAAATAAATAGTCAACCTATTAATATACACGGCAAGATATAAATCACATGGCCCAGGTATAGATTGTCAGCACTTGACCAACTTCAGTTGCGGTGGCATTCATATGTAATTCTTTGTTGTAATTGTGCATCCTAAAAGGAACATGTGATTACAGCGTGGCAGTCAAATTGTTAACAACGTACACAATAAAAATGACTAGATTCATAGATTATAAAGCTCACCGCGCTCGGTTTTTATTTACAAGTTGATATTTTTACGCGTCTCTGTCGCCCGTCTCCAAGACGCAGCTTAACTTTCATTAGCATTTGAACTCTATACCAAACGAACCGAATCGAATCCGGCATAATCCGGTATAAATTATTGCGCACTTTCGTGAATTCAGAATTCGCCGAGATATAAATTACTCCATTAGCGAGAGTTGGAGAAAAAATAGAACATATGTTTATCCCGCGTCCCGAAGGTTGACGGACGTTTCACTTAACCTCTCGCGCTATCAACAAGCCTGGGTAAGCCGGGGCCGCGACGCAACGACATTGATAAATGGTCCCGTACGAGACCGTGTCAGACCTCGGCGTCGCTTTCAGAGTATAACTGATAGACTCACACCGACCAAATCGTTAGCTGCCAGTCTCGAGGCTCGGCGAAGACGTGGCGGCCTCCCTGACAGCAGTAAACGATTACCATAATCTTACCAATTCCTAATTACATATTTCGCAAGAGCATATCGGTTAGATTAGGGGCCATTCAAGTGACTTAAGCACTAAAGGGGGTGGCCACATTGGTTTGCTTATTTTTGATGACGTAAGGGATCTGGATGTGAGACGCGTCTTATCCGTCACCCTAGTAGCGAACGACTATAAGTTAATTCCTCTATAGCAGCCATACTCAACCTTCGGCCCGCCGCGTCGGTTCTTTGTAGTTGACCCACCTTATAAAACTTTATTTTCAATTATGTAAAATTTTGTTCCTATCAGAAAAACTATGAGCACACTGAGTTAATCAAATAGATCCCAGATAACCCTTAAATAACTCTTAAATGGTTATAATATAAGGTTTACCAAGCTTGTTTTATTGGACAACCATTTTTCACTACATTAATATGCTGTTAATTTAATACCTAAATATTTTTAGTTTGCGGCCCGCAACACCATGAGTGATACGTGGTTGTGGCCATGACTATAAACTCCTTTATCTAGACTTCTTAACTGCAGCTTATGAATCAGTAAGAAGGCGTAAAAACGTACCAAACTCACGTTCGCATTTGTAATATTAGTATGGATGATGTTATAAAATGGCGTCAATTAAATGAATAATAGGCAAGTGCGTAAATTAGAAACTTGTTAAAAATTCCTCACAAAAGTGCTAAGTAATGAATCGAAGCTACCACTCACGGTACAATTAAAATGCTAATACTTAGCCGCGTCGGCTTCTCTTCGCAATTCTTGCAAGTAATAAATTTTTCCAATTTAAGTCTCGGCCCTTTGTTAATTCACTCCCGTCGCTTATAAATTCTAATGAGCGAAAGAGACGGTAGATAAAGGGATATTATACATTTATATCGGACTCGGCTTCTTGTCTTTTTCGATGGAATTAGTAAACACAAAGTAGGGTTATAAAATCTTGAATAAATATTTCATTATTTATTTTCTAATTACGTGTTAGGTAATCGTTTGTGTTTAGATTTAGATTCTTTTTAAATTACTTGAAAAGTAAAGAATAAGGATACTAATATAGAACTTATGATTTATTGTCATTTCTGCTATCGTTATGATTTCGTAAAACGCGTAACTAAAAGTTCTGTTTCAATGTTAATAGTAAAATCATATTTTTTAAATAATTATTTTATGTTAATTTAACAATACATTATCGGTACTATTTGACTATGACACAAAAGTACAAAAACAGAAAAAAAAATGAATCAACTAATTTTCATAAACAATTATATTATATATGGAAAGATGTTTTTAGTTTATAATTACTTTTTTTCAACGAATTCACGTATATAGATAAACTTAAAAAGGCAAACGGTATCTAAACACAAAATGTCATCCGAATTGTTAGAGCCGTTTTCGAGATAAGCGAAATAAATTTATATATAAAATATAAGATAAAATTCACGTTTCATGTGTCAATTTTCAATTCATCGGATTTTTTTCGTGATTAAATTAAGTCAATCAAAATAATTACACTTTCATGAAGGTAAAACCACGTTGACTAACTAGTATAGAGGTAATTAAATAACACATCTGTTTCTGTTACGTAACGCATAATTATAATGCAGATATCAATCGCGGTTGTCCACCTTGACCCCGTGTCAAGTGTAAGAAATTTACAATCCATATAAGAATTATTATCGCCATTTTTTTCTTACTAGGGCTGCCAATACTTCTGATTTTATAGGCACGCTTTTCATTCCACAGCTGGCTTTTGCTGATTTTTGTTGGCTTTTGCTGATTTTTGCTGGTTTTTGTGATAGTCATAATTGATAGTAACATGTTTTAGGTGTTGAATGTCTATACACGTTCGTGTATGAACTGTTTAGGTAGATATAAGCTGCCTAATTTATAATAGGAATGTACGAGAAAATTTAAATTAATTTTTTAATGAAATAGAAATATATTTACAGACGTTAGTAACATGGTTTGATTGGTTTGGCATAAATACAATTTAGATTTATACTATCTCAAAAACTTAATAAATATCGTCCACTAGTTATTAAGTAGATAAATAATCCCTTACTATGTTCAGTCTGTAACAATTTATTATGCATTTTTTTTTAATTATTCTATAGCTAATATAGGAGAACTTGCTTATCCTACAATTGTCAACTCCACCCGGGTAGTTGCTAGATAACTGAGCATTGAAATGACAACCCTGACGTAAGTCGTATTTAATTAATATATAAACAAAAGTTATTCTGTTGTCCAAAGCTCGAGTCGCATTTAATCGGCCGCTGCAGGCTGTCAGGGAGTCGCGTATTTGGCAAGGGCCGTTTATGTCCGTCCAGATATGGCCGGCCGTCCGTATATGGCAGCGAGAGTTGTCCTGCCCCAGCCAACTCGATACAATTGCGGCAGATCTTGTAAATGAATTTTGTACTGTCGCTCCCCACGGCCATGTTTGGATCGGTATGAAAAAAAATTAGAACCGCTTTTAGTGTGGGGTTAACGGTGTTTACAATGCTGTGATACTTGCTGGTGTTATTATAGACCATTTGATACGCTTTAAAAGGGTATGCCTTTAGAAGGACTTCTAGTTATTTTCTTCTTTGGTTATGACAACTCGGTTGATAGTTATCTTGATACGACTGCGATATATGCGATATATGTGGTAGCAGTAAACAACGCTATTTTAATAATACTACAAACTTTAGCATAACCGTTTTAAAGTAAAGATCTCATTAAAACGAGGTTTTGAACGCAGTTCAATACACATCTTTGTAATTTTACTTGCAACCTAAGTTAAACGAGTGAGCACTTAGAAACGCTTTACCACGGCTCTTTAGAAAATGTCCAAGAAACTAATATCAAAAAGGGTTCATAAAGATATAGATCAAATATCCTCTTTCGTCGCTCGAGTACTCTAAGTCAAATTTCACAGGAAAAGATAATCGAACTTTCCAGAACGCAGATCATAAATCATCTTAGAGCCTACGAGATGTTTATCTACTTGTTGATCTGATGATGGACTTGGAAAGCGTGGAGGCGTGGCATGTATAACATAATATCAGTAATAACATTACTATGATGGATGTCTCAAGGATGAGGAATCTCAAGGAGGAGGATCTCAGGCAATCATATTTCGCAATATAGTGACAGAATGGATTGCCCGTTCTGTGGTTAATAATCTTTGCTTTACGTACCTAAACAAAACTTACATTACGTTATTTTTTATCATTGTATTTAAGTAAACACAATATTAGAAGTAGAGACGACGTATCTCCTGTGTTTTTTTTTAACTGTAGTCTTATCTTTTGCTGTACCAATGACTATGGATTTAATATTTTTTTGTTTTTAAGGCAATTGATTGTTCTATCTGTAAATCTTAAATCTTTTGTCATATGTGTTCTGAGAATGTTATATTGTCTTCATCGTATATGTTGAAGTGACAACTTTATAAACAAACCTACAATTGTATTATGGTAAACGCGCTTTTAGATTTTAGATACTCCAGCGCAAGCTACCATTCTATTAACCAAATATTTGACCGAAATCTAGGTCGTCTGAAAAGGAACGTCGCAAAACATCTTAAAATTCGGCTTATCTCAATGATATTGTTTGTGTAGGCATCTTTTTTCATTACATAGCTATCATTCCCAATAAACCAGACTGGAGGTAATATTTTTTGCTAACATATTATTTTTTTCCTAAGACAGAGTTTTATTTGGAAAGTAGACGGAAAAACTGAGGTATATCTGTGTGTAGATACTACGCACTTTTACAGCTTTTACCGAAATAGTTATATCATATAAATTCTTCCTTATCTTATTGTAGAACTTTAAATACAAATTTGAATATATTTCGCTTATCTGTTATGCTTAGACCTAAGTGGTTTTTATTATATCAAACAAGCACTTATATTAGATCTAGTAGTATAGGACGACTAGTTACTACCATCAAGTTCTCTCCAAAGGCTATAACTTGTCGAAAATTGCATAAAAAAATGGAAACGTCCGTCGATGTAGATACCATTCTTATCGAACGGTTAATGAAATATTATGTAATACGAGCAACGCACCATCCCTTATATAGAGAGAAAGGCGACGCTGTAATCAAGGCCCGCATGACATCATTTTGATTTTTATATTTCGATTTAAATGCTGTGGGTGGTAACGTATTCCTTTTTGGCTGTTCGCTTATGTAACCAACATTATATTATGATCAACAGATGACAATTTTTCGGTGCGTCGTGTTCCGAGTCTTGGTATTTGTAACCAGACATGATATCGGAGACAAATACACCTTCTTTGACGGCAATCATATGTTAGACTGTTTTGTTTGAGTCTTATGTTAGATCATAGCCTCAATACAAAATAAAATGTGATCAAACTAAAACATCTAGAATGAGACCTAAGTTCAACCATATGTTATGAAGGACACTGATAGTTTCTTAAAGAAGGATTGTCGAGTTGATATTCATTTTGTAAGTGAAGCTGTCATTTTTTTTTATCCCGGAGACAAAATAATCAATCTGGTTCTGTGACTTAATGCAAACCAAAATACTTAATAAAAAAATGAGATTAAACTTTCGTAATAATAAAAATTCATTTGTATGAAAATGGTATAATGTTACGACAACCCTTCAAAAGATATTATAATATAAATTTTATAAAAAATATTATGATATATATTTTTATAAAGTATTAGATAAAGAACTGCAATGAAGAATATATTTTGTTTACGTATATAATTCTGTAAATTTCATCTGTAAATTAAGAATACTAATGCTTTTTCATGGAAAGATGGATTTTTTATATTGATACATCGGTTCAATGATCGGTACATCGGTACATTGATACAATAATTATAAATTAAAATATCTAAAATACGAGAATATCTAGAAATATTAATTCGTAATGCAATATTATTGCATCCGGAGTCGTACTGATACTCTGTGATAGTCAGAAATAGCCGAGCGTTGACACTTGGCTGATATAACGAGTTTATCTGAGTGGATTGTATTGTTACATTTCTAGCATGGACGTTTTGTATTTTGTATAATACGAGCAATGCATCTTTGGGTTACTAAAATTAGCTCAAAATAAATTCTGTACCCAAAAGTTTTAAGTAAAGATGCAAAATTTGACGGTTTGTTGTGAAATAAAATAATTAAATCCATATGAAAGAACTCTGAAGCTATTTTTAGTTTTACCAACGAACCAGTTACAAGGCGTGCTAAAAATAGACATAGATTCAGTTGAAAAACATTAGCTTCTTGCGTAGTTTAGTGATTAACAATTCATTGGAATATAACAATGCTCTTACTTTTCTTATATTTTTGAAGTAAAAACGCTTTGATACCGTTCATGACATTTTATATTTATCTAATTTAATACATAAAAAATATTATTTCTTTGCTAGATATATTTAAAGGAATGTATGTCCATTTCATTTTAATTGACTGGAACTTAATTTTTTTAAATATTCAAGTGTCTGGTCGTCTGAAAGAAAATGTACAAATTCTTGTAATATCTGTAGTAAATAGGTTATAGATAAATTTAATATATATTGACATTGGCAAATATTCGTAGGATGTATTTTACCGATACAAAAAAAAAGTTTTAGTTCAGCGGTCACAGCTGTCGGCAGATCTCTGTGACAACTGACTCGCCTCGATATGAAAAATGTCAAATGAAACAATGCCCTCGGTCGATGTCAGTCGTTCCGCTCGGAGTGCTTCGTGACGGTGCACCGGGCTTGGCTCCCGACCGGGCCAGTGGCAGCCACGTGCGGCAGATCACGACTGCCACGGCTCACGAATGCATTATTGTCATTGGACCGACGCCGACGATTTTTTGTCGCCGTCCGTTTATTTATTGGCATCGTGATCTCTAAGTGTTGCCAGATGACGAACAAATCTCTGAGTTCAGTATTAATGTATAGACATGTATAAATTTACTTTATTTTACTCGTATTAAACAAAATGACAAAAAAACCAATAGCAAAATGCTGTTTTCGAATATTCCTTTATTTATATAATTGAATTTAGAACATCCATTTTTAAAAATGAATTCTATTATAAAATAAAAGTGTAAAGAGCGGTAGAACCTATATAAAGTTCGACTGCAGAAGCGTCGCCAAACGTATTTCTGTCGCATAAGGGTGAATTTGAAAGGCGTATTTGGGAACATATATTGGACTATATCAAATCAGTCCTCACAAATAGCAATAACTAACCTTTGTTAATCATATAGTAACATATAAATTGCATTCTCGTTTACTACTTTTTAACATAAAAATATATGTTTATTTTTCAATTACTTATTACAGTTTTGCGTTAGAGCAACTCTTCGGAATAGTCTTGTTTTTGTAGATAACCGTTTATTCTTTACTAGCAAACGTTTGTAGAAGTGTATTACGAAAACAGGATTTTGTTTGCTAATATTATATATGTATCAAAAATAGGTTCAAAGTTAATTTAAAGCAACTTAATTCGAACTTATTTAAATACAATTATCTCGTACAACTTCAATATAAAATAAAATAAGCGGGTAAAATAAATTCATGATATAAGCACCTGACAACACTGAAAGACGCGCGCGGTCACGCGTACTGCGTTCTTCTAGAATTGTCTCCACCGAACAATTTACAATTATTATGTCTATTTTGAATAAAGAAATTCTAAAGTGTTGGGAAGAGAAATGTCAACAAAGAAAAAAAAACGAAGAAAAGAAATCGTGTTAAGAAAAAAAAATTGGTTCGCGAATATAAATAGATTTTCGATGTACGTTTATCATCTACTATTCAAATCGTCTCCTCTCCCGTTGGTTTGTGAGTTTGAGGAATATTCACGACCCCAACGTATGTGTAACCGACAACAAAACACATTCCCTAACAAAATAGACTATCCCCTATTATTATTGTAACAATATAGCATCGAAATTTATTGGAATGCTATAACGGGATAAAGTTATCGTGGGAGACCATTATATCGGATTATTAGTAGTAATTATACGCAATAAATATACGTATGTTTTATATGTAATTTTTGGAAGTATTAAAGGACATCAAGAAAGCATAAGTTATTGTCGCTGCTCTTGCAAAATCGACTATGTGAATACTTTGGATTTCTGAACAAAAAATAATGGTAACATTTAAGAAGTAATTGTTCAGTAGAACAATTATATATTTAAGCAAATTTCATCTCATCGGACATTAAAATGTTTTCACTGTTTTATGCTGAGTCTCATTTTGAAGAATTTCCATAACTACTAGAAAGTAAGATTTTTTAAAGTTAACTTATCAATACTATGTACAATAGTGTCGTACCTCGTAACCTTCAGTTAGGTTTCAATGCTATTTGGTTAATTTATTAACTCCTAACAATATTACTCTCATTAAGATCAATAACAGTTTTTTAGGTAATAGTGTTAGGTTTTATAACAAAGAACCGTAATATATTACCGATTTGCCGGATACTGAATTCAAGCACTATGTCAAGCGAGCTTTAATGTCTAAAGGCTATTATAGTGTGGATCAATATGTGAACGATAGTGGCGTCTGGATGTGCATCCATCAAAAACGAATGTAACTGTATGTTTATAAAAATATGTATCATATAAAGATATATCGAGTTTCTTGCCGGTTCTTTTCGATGACTGGGTTGTTTTTTCTGCACTGTTGGTAGCTTTGACGTTCATAAGCGCCTTCTCAGGGCCTAAATTGAATAAAGTATTTTTGATTAGGACAATCCACGTTAGGAATATCTTGCCATTTTTGGAAATAAAAGTTCGTGTTCCAAGTGTGTACATTTTGAAATATATGTAACTATGTTATATTGTACTATGTTGGTATGGATTGTAATCACATTAAGACAATGGCAGGCGACTAGTTCCCGACCATCATGCACTCAGATTACCAGGGTTTTAAATCTTGCTATGATCGATTTTTGGATTACAAACACTCATATAAAACAGACATACTGATTTGATAAAAAGTCATATAATATATCATTTAAAAATTCAATTAATATGATATATTCTTACATTTTACGCACTCTAATTCAATTGTAACAAAACAGCTCTAAATAGAAACAAATAGTTCGTACAAATACGTTGGCGGTGTAAACTTTGACGCTCATAAATTCATGAGAAACTGTACTTTAAGGTATGTTACACTCGCATTGTTTCATTCATGTGATAAGTTTGAACAAAATATTATTTGAAACGGGAGCAATGCGCCGCGGGAACTTGCCGTGTACGTATGTGTGTACAATCGGTTACAAAATTTGTTTAGTAAGTTTTTTTATAATAATAAAAGTACATTCATTGGCTTTAAACTATATTTGCGTTCGAAAACTAGTAAATAAACTCAAATAGGTCATTACTACCTGAGGTCTACAATTGAGTTCCCTGTATCAGTATCGGTATCCGCATTCTTGATATGGGAACGCAACTATGTGATTAAGTACTGTTATATATAAAATAAATATTACGGTTATTCAGCTTTTTATCGATCCCTGTGCAGGTTATAACATCTCTTTGATATATTTCTTCAAAGTTATTCATACTTTATTAAATTTAAACCTCACGAAAGCCTTTAATTGTTAAAGCTTTTTCAGAATCGTAAAAAAATCTTTAGCATTAAGCTTATAAGAGACGCGGTGTAGGTTTTATTGTAATATTTTAATATATATGTATTTTGTAGTAGATATATACCTCCCACAATGGCAAACCCCCCAAAATTTATTTTAGAATTTTTCATTTTTAAAGCTTAAATCAAAAAATCATGATGTCTATAGATAATCTAAAATTTTAACCAAACTATCATAACTATCGACGCCATAATATATATTGTGATAACTTCCGATTCAATTTAGACATAAAACTGAATAATATTTTTTGTTAGGAAAACAGAGAATATATTATATTACAAGACATTTATACGTACTGCAGGATGGTAGGGTTTTACAGCCTGACTGGATCGCAACCACCATGTATATGGCGAAAAAGCCCGTCATAGTGACTCGCTTCTTGCGGGTTGCGTTTCGGGATCAGTCTGTGCATATCCAGCTTTACGCAGGCCGGCATGGCAGCGATGACTGGCGATTGATATTGTGTCAATCGGTGGTCGCCATTGTTTTTGGATTATACTGTGCTTACCATCATGTACAGAGCAGTCATTTTGCCGTGCTACAATAAAAAAAAACGTCTTGCTAAATTCTCTAATCGTAATCTTATCTTAGTTACATAACCTATTTTATTAACATTATACGACAAACTTCACTAATTAGGTTAAAATGAGAAACGTATTCTGGTGAAACTTTACAGTAGCCAGTACTTCAGAATAACATAAAGTCTACAATTTATAAAGATATCGATTAAACTGATCGAGATATAACCATAAGCATTAGGTAAGTTTGAAAAACATATCCAGCCGTGTAAGAGCTATTTCAGCTTGTACCATTGCATAAATTCTTATGATTACACGAACATAGTGTTTCCTGTCATAATATTTATAAAGATATAAACACAGCGAAGCGATGATTATTTGATAGCGTGTTTGAATCCTAGCAACTGGCTAGTAGCTTTCATAGTATTGAAACCATAGTGGGGTGATATCGCTTTTCCTAAGTCGCCTGGCTGGTTATCTTAACACTTCTATTGAAAATGTGTCGACTAACACCAGTTGGTTCCGACAGCTGCAGTTGAGAGCCAGTCCTCTGTACCGTTTAGAGTCTTACCATATTAGATCACATTGTCATGTAACGTTAGGTGAGATTGTGGTTAAACTCCATGTGTGTGTACTTATGTACACGCGTTAGAAGTTATACTTCTTTGGCGTAACAAGTTAAAAATCTTCTCAAAATTTTATTTTATCTTTCGCCTTATTCTACGTTTGTGGAAACGACATTAACAATAGAAAAAACGTATTTCATACATTGAAACTTTTAATACAAAGAAATACATGTTATACCATCATACCACACGGTAACAGCCAAGTTGCGACATAATATTCACCGTTTACTTGTAACCATTGCGACACTTCAACCACCTGCACATCACGCGACATGAGGCGATAAGTACGGGGAATTGGAACCTCGTCACCACCCTGGGATCGTGAGGCTCACCTCATGCATTGAATCAGAGTTGAAGCCACTATTCGTTCAGACTTCGAGCGGTAGTTACATCTCTTAGGTTAGGTTCTAGATTAGGTTAGACACTCTCGGTTCAGACTTCGAACGGTAGTGACTTCTTCTAGGTTTAGTACGTAGCTATTAGTTCATACCTCGAACAATAGTTACCTTTTAATGTTAAAGTTAATATAAGTAAAAGTGTATTCTTTGATATTAAATATTTATTATTAAAAGTGCATTTTTTTCAATCTCGCGGACGCGCCCCACATAATTTACAAATAAACAAAATGTTAACTATAGCTAACATCAGGGTGTCGGTTTTTCGTGACGGTGTGCGCGCGCATCCTAAATATTTACTCTCATCATTTTTCCCTAACGCGCCAAAAGAAGTATAACTTCAAAACTCTATGTCTATTTTACTCACAGTATTTTCTTTTTTTATATTAGTTTTATTTTTGTCAACCAATCTTCTAGATTATGTACTAATATTACAACTTTCTTATGATCATTTCAATGGTCTAACAAAATGGTGGCTCTCTTGTTAAAACTTTCCAGGGAGTATTTGTGGCATCTCAGGACTGTGTTATTATATTCCATCCACTTCACTTATACGCCTAACACTTATAACCTAGCTATAAACATCACCAATTTTACAAAACATAGAGTCAATTAACACTAGGTTATAAAATCACTACTATATTATAAAACAAAGTCCTCTGCCACATCTCTCTGTCTGTTCGCGATAAACTCAAAAACAACTAAACGGATTTTCATGTGTTTCAATTAAATCTAGTATCGTAACCGCCTCTAATTAAGATCTAACACCAAGTGCTTTTTAAGTTATTTGACTTATCGCATCTATGGTAATGCCGACTTAAGTGTACACAAATGTTATTCAGTACAAACGTTAGCGTGACAATTAAAGGTAATTATTTATGTCGTGATTTCTTATATAATTTTACGACTCATTTTATACAAAACGTTTCACATTAATTACACATTAAATTGGTTTTCCGTATTGTTATTTATTTCCTTCGTCTAATAATTCCACTTATGTGGTTTAACAATTATTTAAAAAAAACCGAGGCATTCATAAAAGTGAAAACTCAAAACAGTGAAATAAATGTGTTCTCTTTTTAATTTTTATATTAATTATAGTGTGAATGACAATGACATGACATGACATGACACAATGAATGACAATATTTAAATTTCACAATTTGTTTATTGATATTATTAACTTTAGTGTGGTTTTCATATGTATTGGCGCTCGGAGCAATAATTATATACATTTTTATAAAGTTTATTAATCAATTAAACGTACGATGAGCTGCAAAATATTAATATTACATGTACACAGGCCCCTATACTACGCGTCGCCAAGCTAAGCAGCGTAAGCGCAATACGGATACGCAATGCTTACGTAGCATGTCATGACGCGAGATTATAAATTTATCTCCCAACAAACATACCGCTCAACGCGCCAAAAGAAGTCACTTCAACATTTCTCCAATTTATTTGATAGATGTTCATATTCTTGAAACTGGGATAAATTAGTTATATTTAACTGATTAATATTCATTAAAAAAAACTTTTTCATTTATCACTAGTTCACTCTTGTAGTCTTATGAAAAAATGACATTGTTCGTTCTTTTTTCTTTGGACTCAATTAATTTTATTGAAACTCTTAAGAACTTCATTAAAAGGTCATATTAAAACTGAGTACATTTAAAAAAAAGGTTTTATTAATTTTAATCCCTCGAACAAATCATAAATTCGCCTTTGATGGAGAGGGAATATTTATAGAAGCGAAATCGATTTAATTAAATTACAATAGAAAGTTCATTCACCATCTGTGTTTTTTCTTTTCAAAGTTACCTCTACGATAATACCTTGTGACTAATAGCCACTTAAAGTGACTTACCTGTGAGTAAAATATGTATTAAAAATATAAAATGTGTATTCTTTACATATACGATAAGCGATGCGATGAAATTGAGCACATAATTAGTATAGTTCAATGCCCGTAGAGTTTGTAATCCTTTCGTATTCTTGATATTTACTCCCACTTCAATTATTCCTCAGTATTTGAGTAGACGGATAGTAAATAATAGTGCTTCATTAAAATTCTAAACTTATCAATATAAACTTACTGACCCGGCCACGTGTTGCTGTGGCTCAGTTATTGAAAAAGAAATTCAAGATAAAACATAACGACCTCTTTACAGATAATAAGAATGTAAATGAAACGTGTTTGTTCTTTTTAGATTTTTGTGAAAAAATTGTTGCAGGTGTCTTTGGTCAGGTGTCAGTTTGTTGGTGTTTGGTGTCAGTCAATTTTATCAGGTGTTGTCTATATATTTGTCTCTTTGTTAAAACACGCATCACTGCTAAATTACTGTGTTCACGACAAAAACTCACCAAGAAAATCACAAAGAATATCATCGAGTAACATTTAGTTTTGGTTGCCTTAAAATCGGTTTCCTCTATCAAAAGTTATTGTAATCTTAATAACGAGGCGACTTAAGTACGACAGAAAAGTAGATAAGCAAATGGACTTATACATTCAGATGATTTTATTAGTCACTGTATTTTTACATTAGGTTCCACACGTACGGAGTCGAGGGCACAGCTAGTCTATAATATATCTATAACAGTCGGTCCTACAGTCTCCTGTCATCAAACTAATTTAAACCGCCATCTGTTCGCGACTGATGAAACTTATGATTAATAACAATAATCAACATTGACAATCATTTAATTTGTAATTTAAATATATTGAGGTAATTAATCACAATATAAATTATCCTATCTCTCAAGTTGGACCAAATTATACACAAATGCCAACTTTCATGAAGATCATAGTGTATCAAGTGTGGTAGAGCCACGCTGATACTATTACTGGTTTCAGCATGAATGGTTCGGCTCGCCCGGGGTAGTACCACCTTCTCATAGAAAACCGACGTGAAGTAACAGTGCTTGTCATTGTTGCGTTTCGTTCGGTCAGTGAGAACGCCGGAGGCCCACCTCCCCTCCCCTCTCCTCCACTCCCTCTCCGTCCCCTAATCCTTTCCCCCTAAGTGTGGCAAGGCACTTGCGACTCCTCTGGTGTTAGTGTCCATGGACGATGGTGATCACTTAACAGCAGGTGACCCACCTGTTCGTTTGACACTTATGACATAAAAAAGAGTAGTTTCGGAGTTCATCATGGACAATTATCACGACACTGGATTTTTATATATTAGAAGATATTCATTTCATTTCACTTTAAACTCGAAAATAACGCTTGAATTGTCCCAATTAGTCATCGATTGTACACGGACGCCGCTCTGAGGCGCTAAATGATACAAAATGTCAGGCTCTCAGACACAGGCTGGCCAATTAGCACGTGTCCACCATAAACCGGTTGTCAGTCCCTCCTCTCTACATACACTATGTTAAACAAACTAATTGACTGACGCTTTTACCAACGACTGTTTAATAGTCACATGAATTGATGAATGAGTTAAAATGTACGTGGTTATGTGATAACTGTTATGCTAAAACCGTCATTCGTTATACCTTTTTTATTTCAATAACGATAAGTCCACATTTTAATAATAACTTAATAAGCCATATGAAATTATTAATGATTTTTTTATGATATGAATTAACAAACACACTGATATGTCATTTTATTTGCATTTATTTTTCTATTATAGTTTTCCTAATTTATATTGGTTTATTATATCTAATATTGTATTATTATTAGTGAGAAAACTCTGAAACCACGAACCCTGAAAAAACCCAGAAAATGCAGTCCTCGGGAATAGTCTAAAGTTGGATAGTTTTCCGTTACATAAAAATGGCAATATAACAAGCAAACCATAATCTTCAAGAACTTCGTTTTTAACCGGAACGAACAATTATAAGGCTAACAGAGCCCATCAGACTTCGTAACTATATAATAATAATCATAAATACAGTGGTACAACAAAATAATCCCAAGGAGGGTTGATGTCAGGCAGGCGGCCGAACGTAAAAAATAAGCCAAATCATACACCACAACATGATAAACATGTTGTACTGACCCTACTTATGTGGGGTAAGGGTAAGAAGAAGAAGAAGATGAATTAACAAACAGTGATGCAGTTTACCTAACGTTTAGTGGCCACTACAATCTAGAGATATGTACATCCGACTTCAACGAGTTGCAATGCTGGGAGACAAGTCATGACTTACAACTCCTATGGGCTGAGTCAGAACGCTTCTCTTGTCTCTATACATTTTTTTTTTGTAATAATTCAGGAAAACTTTCATCTAACATTAATGAAATAACAAAACAGTAAATACAAAGGCTAATTACAAGTTTTCACTTATAGAAATATAAATAATCACAGAAAAAGACAGCTATAAATGCAAATAAACAAAAAAAAAACAATGATTACATGGTTACATGCGGGGTGGTACAGCCTGACTGGATCGCAACCACCATGTATATGGCGACGAAAACGCCCGTCATAGTGATTCGCTTCTGCGGGTCGCGTTTCGGGATCAGCCTGTGCATATCCAGCTTTTCGCAGGCTGGCATGACAGCGGCGACCGGCGATGGATAGTGTGTCACTCGGTGGTCGCCATTGTTCTTGGATTGTACTGTGCTTACCATCAGGCATAGTGCAGTCATTTTGCCGAAGTTAGAATTAATAAAAAAGTATCTAGACAAGCATTGTTTAAGGAAACACTAGTCTTTATATATAAATTTCTACTGTGCGTGTGTATGTCACTGAACTCCTCCTAAACGGCTGGACCGATTTTAATAAAACTTTGTGTGCATGTTCCAGTGGATCCGAGCATTGCGGTTGCTTTTAGGATTTTTTTTATTATCAAGGCAGGACAAGTCCGCCAGGTCCGCTAGTTGAATATAAATTTCCATTAAAGCATTAAAATTATTTCAACCACACCCTTCAAGTACCAATATAATTTTTTTGCGATAGTAATCAATGTACAGGATCACCAACTCATTGAATAGACTAACAAACAATTATGTAAACAAATACATAAGTATATGTCCGAGACGAAAGATATATTTTATAGGTTTTAGCATTTGAACACAATCTCATAGAGATTAAATAACGACGTGGTCTAATATAGTAAACAAGCCAAACCTAAAGGGGCCTGGCGTTCAAGTGCAGCTGCCGGAACACACCAACAGATGCTTGTTGACAGATTTTCAACTTAAGGGTGGTAGCTAGCCAGGCTGGCTTAGAGACAACCCAACCATACTATGCAATGGTTTAATATAATAAATTTCCTTCGCTTAAAGCTTCGCCTCGATTACAAAGATTCGAAAGTTAGTTTATCGATGCGTTATTGGAACTCGCTAACCACTGAGCTTCCATTTTATTAATAATGAGTAAATTTTCATCCACTGTAATCCAATAGTCTGATTTCAATTTGTTCGTTTGTTACAGGCATGCTGAGATCTACATTCGACCGGCCAGATCACGAACGTAAGTGCATTATAATTATTTCCAATTGTTTAATATTATGACAAATTATGTCATAACTCTCATATATCATTTTCAATGGTGGTAGAGCCACGCTGAAACTATTATTGGTTTCAGTATGAATGGGTCGGCTCGTCCGGGGTAGTACCACCCTCTCATAGAAAACCGACGTGAAGTAACAGTGCTTGCATTGTTGCGTTTCGTTCGGTCAGTGAGAGCGCCGGAGACCCATCTCCCCTCCCCTCTCCTCTCTCCTCTCCCTCTCCCTCCCCTAACCCTAAAGATGGCAAGGCACTTGCGACTCCTCTGGTGTTGTTAGTGTCCATGGACGGTGGTGTTCACTTAACAGCAGGTGACCCACCTGTTCGTTTGCCACCTATGACATAAAAAAAAAAAAATTAAATATTTGAAGAAAGACAAGGGAAATAAGAAAGGACAAAAATAACTATAAGTTTCTATACATGTATTTAATTTGAAATAAATATCGTTAAAAGTATTGCCCGCCATATTTATAACATGTTGTAGAATTCACAAAGCAGATTATCTACTAAAAGATTTAAAAAAAGAAAACACACGTGATCGATTAATATATGAGAGATACAACACTCTCTGCTTACCCGGGCGACCTTTTCAGTATACACTACAATGATGCTCATATTGTTATAATCTGTTTCTTAATCAACTTCATTCGTCGTTTTATTACGTCTGAATAGTTCAACATAAAACCCTATCGAAAAGTGAATTTTCTCGTTAACGTAACTAAAAATAAAATTAAATGTATATTTTAAATGTTACATAATATAAACTGTTAACAAAAAGTGGGAGTTACACTCGAGTAGAACAATAGAAGATATAATAAAACGTACTCGAGCTATATCAAGTGATTCTCATTAAACTCGAGAGCACAAACATCGTAACGAAGTTATCTCACGGCGTCTTTTAACTAAGGTTTAAACACTTGATTTTATCAGACCTCACGTTAGATGTTTGTTTCAAGTCAACCAACATTGTTTGGCAAACATAACCACACTCGTACGATAAAATTAATCCATCAAATTGACGTGTTTTACAGATTGTGATAATATAAAGATGATACCGAGACTCTTTTATTTGTATGACGATTAATGTTTTATAGAACACAAGTTAGGAGAACGACTATTACAGCGTTAAGAAGCGTAAAGAATATATAATACAATATACATACAAAAACATATATTATTTCAAAATTAACAAAGTAGACCCTTTGGTTTTACCATACATAGGACGCCGATTACACGCTCAGCTTAAAACTAAATTCGATCTCGAGTGTCAAAAAATATTGGCAGACGCTTTCCCAAGAAATTTCAACTGGCAAGTTGCAACAAAATTCCTATATCATCCTGATATAGTTCTACTATAGTTTTCTTCTCGGGAAACTAAACCTCATAACATCACAATAATTGAGTTGTCGTATAAATAATAGTGTCAATATTAAAGGCCGATAAATATTTAATCGCTGGGTAAAAATAAAATTTAAGTATTGAAAGACTTCGAACAATTATATACTAACTTAATCAACTGTAGCATATCCAGACTCTGTATTTTTCTACTATTATGTTCAGTTATCAGTATTAAAGATTACATATAATGTTTATTTTAACCATCAGTTCATAACATTAATTTTAACTCAATAGTAAAGTTTATCGAATTACAAAAGATTTATTAATACATTTTCAGATGCGCTCAGTTTACCTACATTTTTTCTGCCAACCTTACCGTGACTTATTCTAGAAACTAACAGTCTATAAATAAAAATCACTACTTTGAAACTCGGCTTACTTGAATATTTACCGTGTCTAATAATTTGTTTGCTTATCAAACTAGTTCCGCTAAAAGCCAGCCTCTTCTAAGCTAAAACTTAATACCCGACCAAGTTTACCTAACTTTCCAATTGCTTTCGCTCGTCGACACCGCAGAGATAATTCTAGCGCACTTATCACCTTTAACACTTACGGATAAGATTCATTTTCATTTGATCTAGATGTAGTTAACGTTGTTAGCACAGTACGGTGATTGGCAGAACAATGCGATGGTTCAAAGACTACGCGTTATCGTGTCGAAGTGAATTGCGCCTAATTTGGTTATGTCTCCGAGAGCATTGTTTCAAGCTATTATTATTGAGAATGCTATAATCACAATATTTTGTGAATGCGGACGCTAAGGGTTATTATATAACGTTTGCCCGCTGCTTCGCTCGCGTAATATAGATAATGGTATATCCCTCGGGAACAATACATATTTTCTCAATGAAAGCGTAACAAACAATCAGACTCATATTCGCGAATATAATATTAGTTAGGATTTCAATATAACACGCCGCTAGATGATAGGAGGTTATATCTATTTTATTTATGTTAAACTAGCGGACTCGGTGGACGTTGTCCCGTCCTGATAATAATCTATATTATATCTTTATCTAGTGGTGAAAATCGCACGAAAATCCGTTAAGTAGTGTTTGAAATTATCGCGAACAGACAAAAAGACGTGGCAGATGACTTTGTTTTATAATATATAGTGATTATATATTGTAATTCGAAGGGAAATTTAAGGACATATACATGGATGAATTGATATGTGTTATCTTTCGCGCGAAAACTTCTGAATGTACTGCGATTAAACTTTTCAGTAATACAGCTTTTTCAGCAAAATAGCATGCTGCACATTTTATAAAGATATTGTTTATATCGATCAAAATATTAAGCGTTAAATATTAAACATTGAATTTACACGAAGATAATGTATGATATAATAATTTATATTATTGAATATTTATAAGGAACAATGTACGCGTCACGTTAGTATGCAGTGAAAGCGCCACACGTGAACGTAGGAAACTAGTGAAACAAGTAGTAAACCGCGAAACTAACGCATATTATTACACTCTACAACCGACAAATTATATTCACTAGTTATATAGTGATTGCAAACTACAAGTTGTTCCGTGCTTTTCACTATAACTGGAACTTAGTCCTGCATAGACGGGAGTTCGGTCGATCCAGGTTTCTCGCACGTTACGAACTTCCAACCTATTATCTATTAGACTACGTTCATTTTATTAACTGTAGTTCTATAATCAATCAAAGTCCTGTAAAATAAATCAAGGAACTGAGATGGCACTTCCATTCCGACTCTTTATTATGCCAGTGAAGTTAGTTTTCGAAAATATCAGTGTAATTGAAAATCGATAATGATTTATTTAACATACTTATCAGGGTATTTGTAAAAATCTATACATATAAATAAAATTAAAGTGTCTTTTTTTCGGAAATAATCTATTTTCTTCTTTTTTTATTGTAGCACGGCAAAATGACTGCACTATGCCTGATGGTAAGCACAGTACAATCTAAAAACAATGGCGACCACCGAGTGACACATTATTCATCACCGGTCGCCACTGTCATGCCGACCTGCGAAAAGCTGGATATGTATAGGCTGATCCCGAAACGCGACCCGCAGAAGCGAATCACTATGACGGGCTTTTTCGCCATATACATGGCGGTTGCGACCCAGTCAGGCTGTAAAACCCTACCACCCCGCTTTCGCCATTGCCTCGTTCGTTATTCAGCAGGGTGCACACCACGTGCAGGTGAGGTTGGCTTGGGTGTCTCAAGTCTTATGATGTTATTCGACACCGCGTACGAAACGGTTGAACCGATTTTGATTATTCTTATAATAACAGATAAAATGCTGTTCAGATTATTTTTTCACTTACATATCTTCACATTTTTTCCAGTAGAGCTAAGCAACAATAGTAAAAATTAACACAGGTAACATAAAATCAATAAATGTAGGGCCAACATAACGACCATTAAAAAAGAAAAAATTAAGCGGTTTTATGAAAAAATAAAACCAATTTCACAAGAATATAATGGTATCCACGAGCTAGCTTACATACAATGTGTCTCACCAAATAATAAATAAAGCGATACTAGCGAAGTTTTCTACTTTACAAATCACTACAGATGTAATAAACTTTTAATCATACAAACGGTAAACAAAGTTTGTCAAATTAACTGTCACGTCGCCAGCTGATACCATCCAAACGAGCAATAAACAGCACAAAAAGCGCTTTAACAATCGCACTTTAGAATGCTGTTTTTTTTTACAAATGAAAAAGAGCACTCTTCACAAACGACTACCTGAATCACTTTCCAGTTTAACGAACGGCGTGTCGTTAAGGGCGGAAGAGGCGCGATTTAACGGAAAAACTCCGTTATCTTTGTAACGATCGGGCGTTATTCCGCAAGACGGGCGCAGGGCTGTCGCGTTATTGATTCCGCGCTGAAATTAATTTAAATACAACTTTATCTATATATATATAGTAAGAATGTCAATCTAACGTGTCTATACTTTTTAGATTTTTGTAAAAATAATTCTTGCAGGTGTCTAGAAATAAGTAATTAAATACATTTCAATCATTTTTACAAATATCTGTCTTTCTGTGTTTGTTTGTTTGTTTGAACACGCATCATTGCTAATGTACTACGTTAATGATAAAAAAACTCATAAACCATGTCTTTGAGTAACATTTAGTCTTTTTTTTTTTTTTTTTCTCGAACTGACTACGCTATTGACCCTGCAGGGTCTTTACAGCTTCACCGGACTACTAAGGCGAGCGCTTAAGGCACTCAGCCGATTTGGTTTTTAGGTAACATACACAAGGGCGCATGCGCACCTCGGCTTGGGATGTTACCTGGAAAAAGTCGCATATGACCTAGCTAACTATTCTAAGCTATTCATACATATATACATTTGTGAACCATACAGTCGAAATTGCATGATTCACAAATGAATACGTGTATATCGGAATGAATACATTCCCATTTAGTCTTTGTTTCATTAAAATCGGTTGATAATGATTATCAAAAGGAAAGTAAAATTCTAATATATATGCTCACGGAGACGCTCGAACACTTTGTTTAAATATTCTGTTGTTTATTATTAATTTTGAAACTATTTACTTTTCAATTGTATGTATATCGTTATGTAAACTTTGATTTTATTCTACAAGTATATTTATGCAAGAAAGAAAATTATCAATCTTTATATATAAATTTCTTCTGTACGTGTGTATGTCACTGAACTCCTAGACGGCTGGATCGATTTTGAGAAAATTTTGTGTCCGTGTTCCAGTGGATCCCAGAATGGTTTAGATTCACAATGGGACCCGTCAGGTGGCACTGCGGTTGAATTTTAGATATTTTTTTTTAATTATCAAGGTAGGACAACGTCCGCCCGGCCCGCTAGTGTTAATATATATTTCTACGGCAGAGGTACAGGCACTGATATAAAAACTTTGTTCTTTCATTATTTTATTAAAATGTAGAGTATGATATCAGAGTGGCATGCTATACTATAATCTCATATCCGTGTGCAGAGGTATTAAAATATAGAGGTATAAAAAAATAGTGATAAATATAAATTGTATAAATTAGTTTCGGTGGCAACCCTGGCACATGAGATGTCGGAGTGAATTTGCATTATTTTTTATCGTTTACGCGGGTGACACTTGACGCTAAAATTTCCTTTGTCCCGCGGTACAATGGCCGGTGAATCCACATTTTATAGTGTCTGTAAAAAAGAGGAATATCATATATTTTTTTCTCAGCTGCGGATGAATAATTACCCTGTTATTGTAGGTGCGTAACGATCCAACGCCTCGTGACGTCATTAATCCGGCTAATTCCTTGTACGGGCGGTGATGAGTTAAAAGATTTTCTAAGCTGTAAAGGTCGAACCGTGACTTGCAAGTCGTATTTCAGTCTTCGGTTTCTGAAATCAGATCTACAATGCCGTAGCAACCTCAAATAATTGCAGGGAGTTAATTTTAATCTCATCTGTGAAGGGAAATGGGCAGGTTTTGAAATTGTGGTCTGCAACCTTTTTGTGTTATGAAAAGTGGTGGGAGTAAACACTGTGTCGAGTAGAGTGTTGAAAACACCGGCACTCGTTCGATCACCGAAGTTTTTTTTTTTTTTATGTCATAGGTGGCAAACGAACAGGTGGGTCACCTGCTGTTAAGTGATCACCACCATCCATGCACACTAACAACCCCAGAGGAGTCGTAAGTGCGTTGCCATCTTTCGGAGGGAAGGGTTAGGAGAGGGAAAAGGAGAGGAGAGAGGAGAGGGGAGGGGAGATGGGTCTCCGGCGCTCTCACTGACCGAACGAAATGCAACAATGCAAACACTGTTACTTCACGTCGGTTTTCTATGAGAGGGTGGTACTACCCCGGGCGAGCCGACCCATTCATGCTGAAACCAATAATAGTTTCAGCGTGGCTCTACCACCACGAAGAACGTTATGGAACGTCTGGCGCAGTCAGTACTTGGATGGGAATACCGCGTCACTTTTGTTGTATTTTTTTAAACACTTGCATCAAATGTAATTACTTGTAATTATGAAAATATTAAAAAACGCAGACGAAGTCGTGGATATCAGCTAGTAAATAATAATTTGATAGTCAAATCGCATTGCTCACGGAAATATATATCATAGTAAAATAGAAAATAAAACCATATCACATGAAATAAAATAATTTGTAACGAGTCGAAGCTGAACGGAGTAAGTATAGTTTCGATCAGCAATCGGGACAAATCCCGCCGGAGTCGGTGTAACGTACAGCGAAACCCGCGTTTAAAAATTAACGTAACAAACGTACAGTAGTGCAAAAATGTACGGGATTCGATTTAAGAGCGCGACTCCAGTCGATTTAGTTCCTCGGACGTTCCGTTCGGTTCGACTCCGAGTGATAAACTTATCGCGCCATATATTATTTATTAAAACAAATAATTCTTAGCTAATTTGGAAGCGTTGATATCTGAACCTATAAGTCGAATGGAAAATCAGTTTTACTACTTATAAACCACTAGTTTTTGCTCAGGGCTTCATTCGTGTTGATGTATAGAAATAGTAGTTTTTCACTGATGATTGGTACGCTATACAGTTTTCGGGTAACTCCGACAGTGTATACAAAATATCACGATTGGTTGATTAATGAATACCGTAAGAAACTATGACATTTTTGAATTTTTAGTATTAGTTAATAGTTGCAGTTTTCTACCTTTATCACTAAATTAAATATAATAAAAATGTATAGTTACATTCTAAATTGAATCGTTCATATAAGATGTATAATTTTTAAAGAGATTTACGATTTATACACCTTGTACGAAGTAAAAATTTTGCAGTTCATATTTTTTTATATGATCTTTAAATTTTATCCCTTAAATGCATAGTGTCTCAAAATTGAAACTTTGTGTTATGAATATTAACCAAAGTGAAAGTTTTAATATGGCATCAAGATATCCGAATTATGTACCTACAACAAGCGGGCCCGGCGGATTTTGTCCCGCCCTGATAATTATCCGTTTGAAATCCGTATGAAAATCCGTATAGTACTTTTTGAGTTCATCGCGAATAGACTGACAGACAGACAGACATGTCAGAGGATTTTTGTTTTATAATATGTAGTGATATTGGAATATCTTTAAAGAAATACTTCCTACAAACTTTGTTTCATTTTGTTTATAAACCTGTGTAATTACTACACAAACGATATAATTTTAAGGTTGAAAAAAAATTAGATATAACGCGTCTTATATGTACAAACAATTTGATATCATTTTTAAAAACTGTGAGTATTTTGAACGGCACCAATTGAACTTGACTTATTTTGAGATGTAAGTACTCTGTTGTCTCTTTGTTCGCCGTTGCTTTACACCACGGGCTTTGCCTCGCACCACGTCGTACTCCCTCCTCCCTTGCCGGCGTACCCCGCGCATCTTCGCCATTTTTCCCTCCAAGATATTATTATGGCCGCCCGAGGAGTCGTTTCCAGTACGCCCACTTATAATTTGCGGCTGTTTGGTATACGCTACCCTCCGAGGGACGGTATCTGGCCCGATCCGGTTATATCCGGTTAAATGTGTTTGATGTTTGACCGGCTCTCGATTTTATTAATATTTTTTTAGGTTACGGCCTCTTCAGCAGCTTAGGGTTTCATCGCACCAAGTGCTTTTTTTGAGGAAAACGTACACGGAACAAAAAAATATATATGATTTATTACATTTCTAGAGCTATTATACTCGTATAGTCAGTGTTGTATTCGACATTTGATCTATTAACTCATTGTAACAGATTATTATTCGTCAGATAAATCGTAGAAAAAGTCAGAAGTGTAAACTGAAAACGATGGGATAACTGTGCCCATTTTAAAATCAATGATAGTCTGCGTTATCTCGAATTCATAATTTGTAAATTGAATTTATTAACATTAATCTAGTTTGCACATCTATTAGCATTCCGAGCAACAATTATGTATATCTTTATATAGTTTATTACCGACTGAAACATAGGATGTACACATGCCGCTATACTTCGCGTTGCTGGTGTGACGCAAGCGCAACACGTTACGAGTATGTCGTGGTCATCGGTGACGCAAACCCAAAAGTTTTTCCCTCAGCAAAAAGCCAACCGCGCGACTGAGCCCCATGGCATTTCACCTCGCAAACATAGGCATACACAGTTTAACCGCCCCCGATACCTCGCGCCGCATCTCACCTCCTTATACAGTATTTCTTTAGCCTCGTTTTGCCTTCATTTTATATGAAAATTGTACCATGTCTAAAGGTCGTAGTGTGATGTTACATAGCTATCTCTTTTACTCGAGAAGTCTTTATTAATATGCGGGTGTAAGGGGTGTCGAATAACATCATAAGACTTGAGACACCCAAGCCAACCTCACCTGCACGTGGTGCACCCTGCTGCATAACGAACCAGGCAATGTCGAAAGCGGGGTGGTAGGGTTTTATAACCTGACTGGGTCGCAACCACCATGTATATGGCGAAAAAGCCCGTCATAGTTATTCGCTTCCGCGAGTCGCGTTTCGGGATCAGACTGCATATCCAGCTTCTTGCAGGCCGGCATGACAGTGACGACCAGTGATGGATAGTATGTCATTCGGTGGTCACCATTCTTTTTGAATTGTACTATGCTTACCATCAGACATAGTGCAGTCCTTTTGCCGTGCTACAATAAAAAAAATGTTATAAATACGAATGTGAAGTTGTTTCTTTATTCGCTATTAGTTCACGCTTTAACTACTGAACCGATCATCTTAAAATTTTAGATTCACATTGTCAGAGGTAAAGCTAAATAAAATGTAAAAACAGTTTTTCAAATTTTATTACTAGTTTCATATATTGGTGTTATCAAACAAACGAATATCTTGAGCTATATAATATTACTATAAAGCTTAGAAAAGAGCATTTAAAATAGAATAAATATTATATTTTTAGATAAACACTATTAACAAAAATAGAAGATGTTAGAGTTTAAATAAACGCAAACACATTAAAGAATTTGCTGAATACACTTCAAAGAAAACCTTAAATAAATATTAACGAAAAAGTATTTAATTCTGTCTACAAAAAAAAAACGAATCCTCATCGAACTAATCAAACATTCATTTAAATCAATCCGCCTCATTTGTAATTCGAAATAAGTTCGTCCATAGAAAACAATTCGCCGAACGAATAAATACGAATTCGAATAGAGAATAATAAAAAAAACATGTATTTTAAAAACGTACTCGCCGGGGACGCATAAAATAAAAAAAACGTAACCAAGTTTATTGTGCGAGAAAGTTTTCCGCGCGGAGTTTATCTTGCTTTCCTCGCCAGGGCTCGCTACAGCTTCCCTCGAACTTCGATGGGATAATATTATCATTCCCCCGGCCTCCGACTCATAAATAGGTACGTTAAATATTGGTACTTGTAATTAGAAACAACATAACGAACTGTTGTTACGTTCGCAATTAATTGAATATCGATATTCGATAAAATTTGGGGATGAGATTTGTTATCTGTTGAGAAGGCTCATTGTTTTCACTATATATTTGATAAAGGTTCGACCATTGTTCGAGAATTATTTGGATGGTAAATATGGGCTTATTAATTATGATTGCTATTATTACTGAACTGCTAATTGTATAATTTTTTATATCATATTTTCTATGCTCACAACAAACAAACCATATATTTAATGACTTAAGGTATTTTGTGATTAAAAAAATATTAAAGAAAAATGTACCGCGTTAAAAAAACACGAATTCAAAAGTGTAAAATAATATTTTATTCACCTCATTTTTACATAACACTTTATCTTAATCTAAAAAAAATGATCCAATTAGCTCTTAGATATTGAAAAGTTTTATTACATATCTCTGAATATCTTCATCAGACCCTAATGTGAAAATTACATACACATCGGATCAGTAGTTTCAGAGAAAATCGTGGACATACATACATACATAGAGGTCGAATACAGAACCTCCTTTTTGGAAATCGGTTAAAAATCGGCTCATGACACCTCATGCGTTCACTTTACGTATACTTGCCAGATGTGCGGCCGAGGGATCCTTTTCCGGATCGGCCTCACTACCTAAGACTTTGCCTTTAGAATGCTACTTGAATCATCTGTTAGAGATGAAAATGCCTACAGTACAACAGTATACTACCTAATTCATTCAATATTAGTGTCGTTCTCAACTGTACACAGCCCGTTGCTTTATTGTATATTTGAGTTACTTACAGTTTTTACACATCTCTACTTACCCTGGCATAAATATAGTACGATAATACTACACTTTTATTTCCTTTAAGAAAAAAAAGCTGTGTGCATAACCGTTGCTTTGACTATAAAATATTATACGAGCAGAGATGCAGTATACTTCATTACGTTCATCTCTATTACCCTTACAATGATGAAGCTTGAAAATACATATTATATGAACATAGTCGCTGTTGAAACACAACAATTTTGAAAGAACTCAACTTTGTATGACGAAGAGCTAATTTTAAAAGCGCTCGTTCTCTTTTATAGCTTCTCGTCTGAACGCCGTCTCTCTTCAACACGTTAGAAAATTAACGTCTGTCCTTTTCACGAACGAATGAGCTGCATTAAATGTTAAGTTTTTAGTGCACGAAAACAAAACTGAACGTTTGAAATTTGATAGGAAGTGGTTCCATAGGTTTGAAATTAATTTTTACGTTTGCTATTTTATGTACTTTAAGATTATGATTCAACAAGTGACATTATTGTTTGGAACGAAGTTCCTTATCGCGGCTGGCTGTAGGAGTTAACTGGTAGCTATCGTCACGCTAGAGTATATTGTTACGTTCACTCCGTGCAATTTTCAGCTTTTCCACCTCTTTCTATTGTATATGAGTGTGGCTTCTTATCAAGACTGGAACAGATGAACATCGTGCACTGTCGGCTGTATACCATTCTTGAACGCTTGGAAAGTTCATGAAAATTTATTTTTACTTAGCACTTTTTATATATTTCATTTGCAAATTATTATAAATATTTGCAAAATATTCTAGCTACCTAAAACATAAACAAAACTAGATCTACAGGAACGAAGTCGCGAACTCTAGTTTTGAATACATTTTAAACAAGAGCAAACGTTTCGATTTGTCTACTGTAAATTTTTAGTTTCTCAGCCATTCTGCTAAAGGGCGTCCTAATATATATAAGAATAAACACAAACCGGTGTTGTAATGTTTGAAAATACTTAAATTACTTATCGCGAAATTTTTGGCTGGATCTTAGTCTGCCATGTAGTGGATTTTATATTTTATTCATAATCTTGTGTGATTTGACTCTACGTTTTGTCATATTGGTGGTATTTTACGTAATATAGTTCGGTTATTGTGCACGGTTGAAGTGGATGGAAAATAATGCCATTGAGTATGAATTGTGAGATGCCACGGAAACTCCATGGAAAGTTCTAACAATGTTTTTTTTTTTTTTTCGAACTGACTACGCTATTGACCATAGAAGGTCTTAACAGCTTCACCGGACTACTAAGGCGAGCGCTTAAAGCACTCAACCGATTTCTAACAATGGAGACACCACTTTGTTAGAATTATCGCAAGACACTCTAGAATTGGCAATTATGAAATTCCTTAGAATGAAAAAAAAAACAGGAATCAAATAGGAAAAATAAATAATTATCGCATGTGTTACAAAAATACATTTGAATACTTTACCTCAAAATAATGGTACCGTAAATTGTTATAAAAAGGTATGCGGTACCCTAAAATAACTTACGACAAACTAAGAACGTGAAATTGTTTTTATTCGACGCAAATTCCGTCATTACGTGCGCTTCAGTTAATTGTTTCAATTAACAGAGTAAAAGGAAAACTTTTTCCTCTCGACTATTTGAGGATATTTTTAGAGAAAATAAACTTAATGTTTCCTAACTTTTTTCTTTGTAATAGTAATTTATTATACACCTGATCGTAAGTACGTGTGTCCTTTAAGAATGGTAACCATTGAGAAATCCATTTAAAGTTTTTCAATGGTTTATAAGTTTTAATTCCTTTTTTTTTACTAACGTAGGGAAATCCCTACGGATGGTACCTTCCCGGGGGAGAGAGTGGGTTATGTCCGAACTGCATGGACTAAAACCCCACGGTGTACCATCCGCCGCATTGTAGGAGCGGCCAGTGATCGCTCCTGCTATCTACCTGAGAACCGCCCCTGCGGCAGCCTGGCAAAGTGATCGCCAGGCTCCGTCATAATAGGGAGGCAAGCTGGGTTCATAACCAGCCGCCTCCCCTCTTCAGCATGAGTATGTTGCACTAAGGCTGATATAGTCATTTCCACTCAGATTTAGTTAGATTATTTTATACTACTCCATGGGTTTTAGCATTTGAGCACAACTTGTTATCTTGAGGGTGGTTAGCTAGTTAGGCGGACTTAGAAAAAGCCCTACTACCATGCTATGGATTTCATCACGATGTTGTCCTTAATCGAAAGCTTCCAGTTAGTTGCTAGGATTCGAACCTACTTACAACGACGCGGTGTCCAGATACGTTGTTCCGTATTTTTGTTATCTGTAATAATCTATATGTTAGCACAAATCTTTTTTGATATTACTTTATCGTTTAAAAGGAATGTATCCGTCCACTAGTTTTCGTGAACGCACTTTTAAAAAGGTTCGCAAGTGCTGCCCTCTAAGGCAACAGACTTACTTTGAATCTAGCAACGTACAAAACAAGTACAAGTGCCATTGTAGACTTGTGTCCTGTTATTAACAAAACCAGCGATCTAAGCCACGAACCAAGCCGGGGTACCTCGAAGAAGAGGATCTCCTAGTGCGGGTGAGTGGTGGATACAGTCCTCCTAAATTCATTTCCTATACATACGTTATCAACTAAGCAACTAATATTCGTCTTTTTATTATATCGACAAGCAAGTCCAGTGCAAACCAATCGTCCTTGAAGGGAAATGTTCTTACTACGTGAAGAAAGGATAAATTATTTCTAAAATCGCTGTAAGTCAGACGTTCTGTGTGAAGCCGATAGCGTACAGATAACGTTTCATTGTTAAATGCGCCTTCAAAGATTGTGCCACTTTGTGTTTCTCTTATGAACAGCGATAGCTTCATGTGACAACGAAGTGAGGAACAGTATCAAATCTTGTCATCTAATATTATTACTCGCTAAATGTTTCACGAAATAAATTTTATAAAGTATATAATTAAATCTAAACATGAAAAATGTTTTTGTAGTATTACTGTATGTGGAACTATATAGAACTGTGGGTTTCTTACGAATTTGAAATCGGCAAAACGTCAATCGACGTGGTGGTTATACCTTACTTTGGGACGAGGTCTGTGGTCCTGCAGTGGGTCTCATACAGGCCGATAATGATATTAATAAATATCTTCTACTTATCGATAAAGTTACATTTATATGGGTTAATATGTTTTGTATTTACAAAATACATGGCATATAGTTGCTTCTAATTAAAAATCATCATCAAAATACAAAATGTAGTTCCTTTAGAGATTATCTAAATAATAATTAGATTAACAGGGTTATATTTTAAAGTGCCTGAGATTCGTACGACATTTCAATAGTGTACCCATACACTGGTGAAAATTAAATTCTATCATTCCATTCGTGACCCGGTAGTGGCTTTTCAGGTCAAGATAGGTCGGGGTCGTGCAAAAATAATCACGAACTGTCCGCTCACGCCCTTTAAGAAATGCGAAAAATTCTTGATTTAGTACGTCTTTTACTAAAATCAGATAATCTGTAAATTTGCTAGAAAATGGGCATATGTAAGGTTTAAACGTAGATATGTAACTCTCTCCCTTTCCTTTGTGTTTTGATGGTATCGTAATCAGCCAGGTAATTTAGATAGATATCTTATAGTTTTGATAGGTGTTCGGAAACATTTTAATTGTTACGTACCATCATATGTAAATAAAAAGACTCCTACATTGTAATTGTTCATTTCGTTAATCAAAGACGTCTAATAGAATTGCGAGTGTAGAAGAATATTTCATTAGTCATTGTTGTTGTAGACTATACCAGTAGATCAAAGATTATATTGATTTAGTATAAGAGAAATTATCGGTATTGACTCGGTAACGTAATATTTTTTGTTCTACTAAAAATAAATGCACGCACCGTACTGTTTCTCCGTATTCAGGGCGACGCGGTTTCATTGAGAACTTACCAGTAATTGACGACGGAGCGAATAGTTTCAGCGGAACTTTCGAGAAGGAAACATTATTACAGTAGAATGTCGAAATTGGAATTGACGTGATCGCAGACGTTATTAAAATGTCGCTTATTATATTACATTCTGGTGCTTAATTTGTTCTTGAGTATCTTTATGTTTGTTAACACGTTCCGTGACAAGCCATTTTCGCCTTACATGACCTACAGGCCATATGATATTAAAAAAAAAAATAGATGTTTTATCACACATTATTACATTATATCATAACATGACATAAGTAATTCTTTCGTTTTCTGTAGTCATCAAATCGTGCACCACGGGAGGAATACTTGATGTAGTCCAGTGAAGCTGTTAAGACCTTGCTAGGCCAATAGCGTAGTAAATTCGAGAAAAAAGGTACACATGACCTAAAGATCAAGATTAACATGTACCACCAGTGGTACACGTGGCCTAAAGGTCAAGTTTAACGTGTACCACCGGTGGTACACGTGGCCTAAAGGGCAAGTTTTATGTGTACCACCGGTGGTAGACGTGGCACGGAACGTGTTAACAGTATTCAGTTTTTTATTTAATGGTTTCATCAAGACAATTTAACTACGAAAACTACTTCGCTTACGGGTTCTATTTGGTACAAACTTATAAACAAATTCGTATTATATTATATGTATAACATCAAAACAAATTAAGAATAAATGAGAGCCAATTTTAGATTTCTATAATAATACATTTATTTCGTTATGTGTAAAAACTCTTGACTATATTACGTGCAAGCCCGAACTTACAGTTATATTCAGAGCGATCAAAAACACTGACAAGCACTGTGACGCATATTATATGATATAGTATGCATTAAGGCCATATTCTTGTTTGATAAACAAAATAAATTATAATGGAAAATGTTTATAAAATATAAAAAATATATCGAAGCGATTAACTCAGACAAAATATATTATGTAATCGAAACTTACTCTATTATAACGTTCTAAGATTGAGAAGCGCTTTATTAGTGACTCTATAGTATGTACTACGATATCGCATCGATGAATCTGCCATATTCCTTACATACTCTTGGTGTTGTCAGGTCATAACAAATACCAGGAATTAATAGAAATTTAATAGCAAAAATAATTAGTCTATAGGAAGTTATTCATATTTATTATATCTTGTAACAACACATGTAATGTAATGTAAAAATATTTGTTTATTGGTGTTGGTGGTGGTGTCATCTATACTAATATTATAAATCTGGAGGGTTTGTTTGTTTATATAGGCGTGCTAACTAATCGGAGGAACTACTGGTCGGATTAAAAAAAATCTTTCAGTGTTAGATAGCTCATTTATCGAGGAAATCTATAAGCTATATCATCACGCTATATCGGATAGACCAATAGGAGCGGAGCACCAATGAAGAATGTTTCAAAACCGCTGTTAGCCCAAAGTAAGTATTTCAGGCGAACGAAGTCGCGGGCAGAACCTAGTCATATATATTCAAACGCAGGGGAAGTCGCGTACTAATATTAATTTTTTTTTAAAGCAGTACAATCATGTAATTCATAATACATTGTTTTTTTTTTAATATAACGAACTAGCTGACCACGCGTTTCTGTGGATCAAGTACATATTGAATGAAAATTATGATAAAGTATTCGGTATTATGGTATGCGAGTTTACGCAGTAAATAGATTAACAGAACACGTGCACCAGGTATAAACTGGAATTTAAAAAGAAACTTAAAATTAAAACGTGACGCCATCTATGAGATATCTAAGACAGTCAGTCCTGCAGTTTTTTGTCAATAAACTAATTTAAAGCCACATGTGTTCGTGACTGATGAAACTTACAACTAATAACAATATAATCAACATTGACAATAATTTAATTTGTAATTAAAAAATATTAACCGAAATATAAATTATCCTATCTCTCAAATTGGACCAAATTATACTTAAATGCCAACGTTAATGAAGATCGGTCGAGTAGTTACGGTGTACATCATGACTCTGGATTTTTATATAATTATATAATTATTATTTTACTTACGGTATATATAAGATAATATCTGGCAACATTCTCCAACCGAAGGTTCCCGAATCCCCCCCAATCGATGACTGCAAAGTTTTGCGGTAATTAAGTGTCGCCACGGAACAGGGCCGCCCGAGGCGCGGTGGCTGTCTCCTTGTTTTTATTAGTCCCCAATCCCTTTTAGATTATTTTATTACGGGCTGCTAGATCCTGAGTCTTTATGATAAGTTGAGAAAGTCTTTTATTTGTTCAATCATAGTTAATTAATAAATGAAACATATCTTTTTGCATTTAATTTATCAAATTATTATGATACGAAACATAACTAATAAATAATATGTGTTGATTTTTGAGATTTTGTGATAAAATAAGGCATGTAGGGGAGTTTTTGGTGGGACTTTAATCTGTCATACAGCAGATGTTATTTCTTATTGATAATCTTGCATCATTAGACCATGTATTGTGTAACTAGCTGGTGTCCGCGGCTTTTCTATCTGAATGAAAATAACTCTGTGTCTTTTCGTGTACCCCTGACAAAGCGATGACGTGAGAGCATGAGAACACACATAAAAAGTTAAAATTCGCATTTATTATATTAGTTAGATTTAGGTTTTTAGTGGCATTATGAATATATCTTGTTAATTGTGCATAAGTGAATGGATGGGAAACAACGGAATATGAATGCTGCGATGTCAAAAGAACTCACTAGAAAGTTCTGACTAAATAAACATCGTCTTGTTAGAACACTAAACTCATGATAATGGCAGAAACAATACAGAATAATAAGAACTGGTTGCTAAAGTAGAAAAAAGAAAAACAATAAGGCATTTATGCTCGCTTAGACTACACGTGTGTTGAATAAATACAGTTATATAGAAAACTATAATACAAACAACAAAATAAAAATTCGAAAAGGGGTACAACAAATTTGAATAATGGCATCAATAAATAAACTCCTTGAAGAATCAGAATAAAATAAACACCAATTAAAATCATCGGAGCGTCAGATAGCGAAACTCAATCGCAATTACTTGCCACTGTGAAGGAAACTTCAGCGAACGTTAATTGTGGGCAAGGCACGATACAAAATAAGCACTTTTACACAAAACGGAACGCAGCCGTGACGTTTTTTACTTTTGAATATTGTGATTAAGTTTTATTATTTTAATTTTATTGTAATAACTATTACTTTCCGTCTATTTAATAATAAACTACATATATTATATCACCTCTAGATTCTTGTGATTTTTTTACCATTTGATCTATTTGTGTGTTCCTAGTCTTAACCGACTAAGATATTTATTTATTCCATTAATGATGATATTTTCCTGCAGTCCTTTGTAGTTCGGCATAGAGCTTCTAAATAGAAGAAATCTTTATTTAAATTGACTAAGTATGGTATGGGCATGACCAGCCAGCCCCTTACCATTTTCTTAACAAAAATTCTCTAAATTATTGACGTGATAACGTCTTATAAATCGATGAACGCCGGTTGAACGCACAAAAAAGCATGACTTATCGTCACGTTCCGCCTGAGCCGAGCGTACAAGCGAGAGAGCGGAACAAGCGATAGAGAGGCGTGATCGTGCTTAAGCGTTCGGTCTGTGACGCATCTATCTCTCCATCGGCTGATGCGTCCTGATAATTCAGTGATAATTCAATTCATAAAAGTATGCAAATTCTCATAAATATTTTCTTATGACGTTATCACGTGAAGTTATCGTCCGTATACCGACTTTACGGACAAAGAATTTTTTTTATTGAAAATTTTACAGCCCTGTAACTGTCAATCGGTATGAGTATTTATAATTATGTGTTAACATTGTAATTTGATCGCTAACCCTTAACAAATCTAGATTGTTGAATTTTGTATTTGATACATTCAAAAAATGTTAAACTACCCGAGGATACTTGCAAGTCAAACAGCGACACGTATGCTATAGCGTAATGTCGACGACACTTATCAATGAATTTAAAAGGTTTGATATACCGCGTAATGTAAAGCGGACACGCAAACGATCACAAGGTGTGACGTCATTAGTGGAATGTCGCACTGAGCGCTATGCTGTGCGCAAATTGGGCCAATTATACAACGCTCAGTTTGTTTTGTTTCACCCCTTCTCGTGCGGCCACCCCTTCGTTTGCGGCTCGATGGATTCCAAATGACAGTTTATTAAAGGGATTCATAAAGCTTTATACGCTTGGGATGCGCCATTTGATCCCCCGTGACGCCTTCGGTGTACAGTGACAGTTTCGGCCGTTCTTAATAACTTTCTAATCAGATTACAGACAAACTTGTTTTATGTATATAATTACAAGTAAATTACGCTACAGCGGTGTAATCTCGACTTTTCTCTTAACTATTTATGTTATTATAACTTGTATGAACTTTCGGTGATGGAAAATATAGTAATGTGACATGGTGGTAACACTCTACAGGTGTCTTCCTGCAGATTCACTTTTGTTGTAGGTTTAAAATGCTATGATCTTTGGTCACGACGTTACTTATCATCAAACGATGTACCCATAAAACTCAAGAAACAATATAAAAGACTTATTTCAAGAGCATTTGATATTTTGTCAAAAAATTGATACTTTTTTGCTTGAACTGTCTACGCTATTGAACTGACGGGCCTACACAGCTTCATTGGGCTACATCACGTATTATCATATAATATTATGTTACAACATCATACATAACATAATGTAAATAATTCTTTCGTTTTCAATAGTTATCACCGGTGGTACACGTGTCATGGAATGTGTTTAAAGCCTGGCTACATACAATAAAAACATCACTACATATTATAAAACAAAATCCTCTGCCCAGTTATTTTTTTTTATGTCATAGGTGGCAAACGAACATGTGGTTCACCTGATGTTAAGTGATCACCACCGTCCATGAACACTAACAACACCAAAGAAGTCGCAAGTGCGTTGCCATCCTTTGGGGGAAGGGTTAGGGGAGGGAGAGGGGAGAGGAGAGTGGAAGGGAGGTGGGCCTCCGGCGCTCTCACTGACCGAACGAAACGCAACAATGCAAACACTGTTACTTCACGTCGGTTTTCTATGAGAGGGTGGTACTACCCCGGACGAGCCGACCCATTGATACTGAAACCAGTAATATTTTCAGCGTGGCTCTACCATGGCTCTCTCTGTACGTGATAAACTTCAAAACTACTGAACAGATATTCATGCGGTTTTCACCAGTAGATTCAGTGATTCATGAGGAAGGTTTGTGTATATAATTTATCAAAGGTTTTTTTTATTATAAGAGAGGGAAAATGTCCGCCGGGCCCGCTAGTTATGTATATGAATGACTTATCTATCGTAGTAAAAATGTAAAAAAAACTATTCCAATACTCATTACGGAACGATAAGCAACGGAAGAATACTGTTCAAGGCAGAATTCGTTCAACAACCGATCAACACGAGTACGCGATTGTAAATTTCATACGCGCCATTACACTGCCATGGCGTACCGCGGCGTTCGACTGTACGCTTTTTTTTTTCAAATTTACTTAATATTTCACAGTGGCGCCATCTGCGCGCAGTTCTTTCCATTCTATGTGCGAGGTTGTTTTGCTGTTTCTATTTTTTATATCTCTCCTGCTAAAGCTATATTTTGTGCAGTTGTCGCGCGTTCCGCGAGAATATGGCGCGACGTTTTTCTTTTGTTATTTTACTTGAGAAATATGTGTGACCCAGTTATGTACTATAGTAACATAACGGTACGTTTTGCAGTGAATTCATTGGGAAATTAATGTGATGTAACAATAAAAGACCACTGGCAAAGGAACAATGGAAAATGTAATTTCCTTGAAATCGAATATTGAATAGTTTTTACAAACAAAAATATTTACGTAGGTACTTATTATTTAGTTTGTAATGTAATATATAATTTTAATGTCGATTCTCTTACTTACTTCTTAATTTTACTAATCTTACATGTTCATAGAACGTGATATTGCGAGAAAATAATGTGCTTTTGCACATTTTAATCTCACTAATAACAGAAAAAACATTGTGAGGTAATCTGAATGCCTTGAGACGGTAGCGAAATAATGTAGCGGGGCCTACAGATTTCTGAGCATTTTAAATCGCCAATATTTCGTTGCTTGACATGACGTTTAGGGGGTTACCCTGTCTTCCCTCAGATTTTACTCAACAGCTAGACTTACAAGCGTGTATTATTTTACTATCGTTATATCCCGTATAAACCGCGATAACATAGAAATCATAAAATTAAAATCATTTAATATTACAGTACAATATTTATTACACTCATAAAACCGGTACACACTAGCTCACTAGAGCGGTCGTTAAAATGCACCGACTCGTAAAATAAATGTGTAAAACTTTGCTACGCGTTGCTACGATAATACTACGTGAATTGCTACGCCGTAGCACTATGTAATTCGTAACTTTAGTGGAGATGAGTTTGTAAGTTTGGTGGCTACGTATATTCGTAGTACATACGAGAACGATTCGTAGACATATCCAAACCAAACCAACCATAAGCATAGTTTGTCGTGGGAAATAAGAAATGTAGCGGATAGGCTACTCTTAGAGTCTTATTATGGTTCTCACTAGCTGATTCCCGCGACTTTGCCTGCGTCGTCTATTAACTTAATTGTTTTGTTATATTTCAAAGGAATTAGGCAGCCTTTTCGACAAAAGCTGCCATGTGGCTTGACTTTTTCCGACACTTCCAACATTTATCGTTATATTTCAACCTATTTACAAAAAAAACCTTAACTGATTGTATACCTAAACCTTCCTCATTAATCACTTTATTAATGAACTGAAAGCATGAAAATCCGCTAAATAGTTTTTGAGTTTATCGCAAACAGACAGACGCTGCGGAGGACTTTGTTTTATAATATGTTGTGATTACAGTGTTGAAACCCACTAGGCCACAATTTAAAATCAGCGTTGGGGTAACTTGCAACGGTGGCAGGTCAGTGCATGCTGAATTATGCGCCATTGTAGCAATACTATGACATAATTTTATTATCTTCTAACGTTTAATTTGTTTCTTTTTTATGTTATACATATATTTGTAACTCTATTTTTTACTATTGTATCGTCCGTGTATTTGCTACAATATTTATTTATTTTTTTGTTTCTTTTCTAAATTTGATTGATATATCAAAGCTTTGACACTTGGATACAGGTGTTTGTTGCTAATACTACAGTCTAATCTAATCCTAACTAGAATTATAAAAGATTATGTTTATTAATTGTTTTTACTCATTCACGCCTTAAGTATTCCACCGATTATCATTAATTCGTACACACACGTTGTCAAAAGTAATAGAATAATACTTAAAGTACAAGTTAATCCCGTAGAAAAGCACTGTACCCCAGTGATAGGCTAAATTAAATATACATTTAATACATTAACGCGAGCAAATGCGCGGACAACCGTTAGTTTACTAAAAACGACTCTGTGGACAACAGTCTAAATTTTAATCTTGGTCAAGAATTAAATTCCACTGCAAATTCTTTTATCGATCGACCACTGAAAAGTTATCTGCTATCATACTGTATAAATAATTCGTATTGTTTATCTTCACCATAAACTCAGATTTATAACTTTATTCATATGTTATTTTTCATTACCACATTCGGAGGTTTTACCATTAATTTAAGTAGGTCGGTAACTTCACAAATCTTAAGTAAAACATCACACATCTATACATTTTAATATATAGAAGATATACAGGATAGGCGCTTAAATGTCTCGAATTGAGTTCTACAAATCTCTTGTCATATTATAAACCCTGAGTTACATATTTTTTGTCATTTTTTCACATGCAATGTCACATACCGCTGACCTTCTCATATAAAATTTCACCGGAGCGTGAAAGACATGTGTTTTCAATTACACTAATTATAATATTCCATACAATTTTTATTTATATGGGAGAAAATTGTTATCTGGCATGTATTTTTCTTGGATTTTGTTGTACACGCGATATTCATGTACCTATATATAAATGGGTGTATAATAACCATTAGACTTCTTAATAAGATCTAAAAAAAATATCTATATATGTTTTTGCACTTTGTTATAAAATCTATTAACCCAACCGTTCTTTACAAACTGTCCCATCACAACGTTATGATTTCATCAGAAATATTTCCTACACAGAAAGTTCCAGAACACGGAACACTTTACGAAGCCTTTATCGTGTCTATGGACGAATACTAACTCAGTATTTCGTTAATCCAGCAAAATAATTCCGCATCTCGAAAACGTACATTTCAGAAAGTGCTAACCTTGCAATGTGTCAGATCAACACGAAATTATTAAGAGAGTAAACTCTCTCTCTCTCTCTTGCTAAATTCAGACGCGGCGAATTCGAAACGACACCCGACAATTTAATTTAAGATATAAGCAACAACTTCTATTTATTTCACTAGACAAGCAAAACTAATAATACTCTGCAGTAATTTCGCAGGACTCGTATGAAATGCTTATATAATTCTAGTAAAGGGTAAAGTAAATAGATATGCTAAGATATCTGTATACTTTTGTTTACTTTTTGTTAGAATAAATACGAAATAGTAATGAAGTAAAAATGAAATCATATGAACATAGTTTATAATATATCTCAAAGGTGAAAATTATATTACATACATCTCCCTTGCTCATATATAAATCAAGAAAACAAAACTTTAAATAATCGACAATACATATATATATATATATATATGTATATACGTGTAATATTGAGCAAATATCTGATACAAAGAGCAACTGATGTTTCATTGCATTAAAGTTTTTTGTATATGTATTTAGATTTGTTTTAATACGGACATGATAAAATTTTATTAATTTTCTACTCGAGGAAATGTCATTCCTTAAACGAAACGGTATGGAAATTGTAAACAATAAATTTAGATATGGTTAATATAAAAAAAAAATGATACAGTTCATAAATCTAAATATATAAAACTCCAGTGTCATGATGTTTGCCCACGATGAACTCCGAAACTACTTAACCGATCTTCATGAAAGTTGGCTTTTATGTATAGTTTGGTCCAACTTGAGAGATAATTTATATTTCGATTAATCGCCTCAATATGTTTTAATTACAAATTAAATAATTGTTATTAATTATAAGTTTTAACAATCTCGAACAGATGGCGCTTTAAATTAGTTTGTTGACAGTAAGCTGTAGGACCGACTGTTATAGATATCTCATAGATGGCGCCACGCTTGAATTTATTTTTCAATAACTGAGCCACAGCAACCCGTGGCCGGGTCAACTAGTAATTATATAAAAATAATTACTGCGTAATTAATGAACGCGTGCGAATTCGTGCATAAAACTAGTTAAATATGAAACCGAACCTATTAATCCTAAAGGCTTGTCACATTGTGATATACGCGGTACAATTAATGATACAATTTAAAGCCAATATTGTCGGTGTATCGTATTAAATAATTAAAATAAACGCTTTGTTACAAATTTCGAAATACAGTGCGCGGCGCTCGTCCGCTCTATAAATTATTCGTAAATTGAATTTCCGTCGTGTGCCGGAATATCCTAAAACCCGGCCGGTCTATAGCTGTTCAGTACTTATATTACATTGCTAAATGTATAAAGTTGATAATCTCCTATGTATACGGTTATCGAATCTATATATTAAAAAAAAAACTTTTAAGCGATCATTATGAAAATTTACACATATAAGTGTTTTTGATGTGAAATATCTATTAGAAATATCTTATGCCGTCACGGAAAATGGTATGACGCTCTCTTATGCCCTCATGCTTCCTCTTCGCCACCGCTTTCAACTCTCTTATGTTTGTGCGCATGTATTATTTATATCCGACTATAGTATAATGAAAATGTTTTTAATTATAAATTCTAATATTAACTTAAATGTATTTACATTTAAGACATTTTGTGACTGACAACTTTTTTGTGGTGACGCTTTCTATGCTTTTTATTTTACTATAACTCGCCGATAGATGACACTAGATTGTATTTTATTATTATTATTAAATTTTATACTGTAAAATGCGTATGAATTCGCTGGCCATTGTTAATCCTATTAACATTATGAACAAAAAAGTTTGTGATATTTGTTGCTTTTTCATGTAAAAACTAGTTAACGGATTTGATGAAATTTTACAGTAATATAATTATACATAAGATATAGTTTATAAAAGTGTTCTTTAAATTGACCAAAATATGACGATAGGTGTAAAGTAAGTTGAAAATCATCATCATCAGTCTGTAAGAGACCCACTGCAGGATCATAGGCTTCTTCCCGAAGGAAGGTATGGGCGTAATCACCACGCCATCACACGACGTACTGGCGATTTCAAACTTTGAGAAATCCACAGTTCTATATTTTCCCCACATACAGTAATACTACAAGAACATTTCTCAGGTTCAGGTTTCCTCACGATGTTTTCCTTCTCCGTCAGCCAATAGTGCTATCAATTTAAATCAGTAAATGTACGCGAATGCCGAAAAATTCGTTGGTATTCGGGGTTCGAACCTGCGGATATCGAAATAATATTCTACGTTGTGAATGTTGTTAAAAATGATGATTTATAAATATATTTTACAAAGAGCTAATACATAAACCGTTAACGTTACACGAAAATAATATGTAGTGTTAGTTATGACACTAGTCAGGGGTACAGAAATTGACATCGGGTACATTTTATTTATAAAAAGTTCCGTTCCCGAGGTAAAGGTCAAATTTATTTAAAGCGAGCGAAACCGTTAACTGAAGATAGTCCGATATAAAAATTCCAAGTCGAACTCCCATTAGATAAGCTCGAAGCGGCGAAATTAAACCGAAGAAAAAAAATCCAGGCAATGCCAAGTTGGCAGCCTCTCCCGCCGTACGATCGGCGGTTATCTCACTCGAGTCTGAATGTAAGCCACGTAGCGACCGGGAACACGGCCGGCGCGTTCACGAAAACAATTTCAGATCGAATGCGAGATCGCGTCTAAGCTAGTTCAAGATTTCTGAACCGATTTTATACGTTCGTTTACATATAAGAGAGTTTAGTATGACACAGGAACACCTAAAATATACACTACGCTTGATTCTACTTTATCACTACACTATATAGATACGTATTATATTATATAAGTCAATCTAATTTATTCAAAACATAAAAGATTTTTAATATTGATATGGTCACTGTAAGATGTTGTTGGGTTAGCTAATTACATAATAACTTAAGACAGAAGGTCCGTTAAGTAGGGATTTAATAAAGTAAACTTAGTATTACATGGATCTCTCAACTTTTAACTGTAGAATAGCTGAGTTGCGAGACTTGGTTTTTTTTACAAGTTTTGTTTTTGATAGCATTTTAATCTTAAATTCTTATTTTTCTTTATGAAGTTGGCCATTCAGAAATAAGTAAGTACTACTAAAATTATTTTAACTTTGTATTAATTTTTTTTTTTATCATAATACTGGCATGTCGTAGACTCTTTTTAAAATCACATTATTCTTATAAAATGTTATAAAAGTTGAATAAAAGCATATCCGACTGCATCTTAAACGCGCCGGACGTTTGCCAAAATCTTCTCGAGTCACGTACATCAGTATAACCCTCGAACGGCGCCGGGGTAATTTTAACAACTATATTGGTTTAGTTTTTAACACTGCACCGCCGACTCTGGCCCGATGGGTTTAAACCCGGAGTGGTTTATTGCCGACCGCGGTTTACTCACAAACAACCTTAAGTCTAGCCCGCCTTTAACTTGAGTTGGAAAGGATTCCGTTTATGGCAATAAAACGATTCGGGTATAAGAAAATGTTATTTTATAGTAGCACAGAATAGTTATGGCACTATGCCTCACAGTAAGTATAGTATAATCGAAGACCAACGATGACCAATCCATCGGCAATCTAACGCCGATCGAAGTTGCCATTCCGGCATGATTACAAAGCGAGACATATTAAAGTAAAGTCTTCGCAGGTTTTATCGCCATATGTCGGCTCGCCCGGTGTAGTACCACCCACTCACAGAAAACCGACGTGAAGTAACAGTGCTTGCATTGTTGCGTGTCGCTCGGTCAGTGATAGCGCCGGAGGACCACCTTCCCTTATCCCCCTCCCCTCGTCCACTCCCTCCTCTCCAAACACAGGCTGGCAACGCACTTGCGACTTCCCTGATGTTGCAAGTGTCTATGGACGATGGTGATCACTAAACATCAGGTGACCCACCTGTTCGTTTGCCTCCCATAATATAAAAAAGGGAGGCAAGCGGTGTGATTCTTGTTTTTTTTTTCTATTTACATAGAATATATTGTTAAGACGATAAACTACGCAGATGAAGTCGCGGGTATAAGCTAGTTCATCTATACACTATTAGACTACAACAACGCTATTATTGTACTATGCAACGTAGTAAATTTAGACGTCCCAGAAACCCAGTCGCAAGGCGGAACCTCGTCTCAGATCCAACAGCCGATCCCTTTGCGAATTTACCTATTGAAGTCTAGAAACAAAGCTGCGCTGATTCGATTTACTAGTGAACGAACGAGATCTTCTTTGATGTGTCGAATGAAAGGCAGCGATCCGCCTGTAATACAGTTAGCCGGGCCATTTCAACCCCCCGGTAGCGGCGGGGCACGGGAGCCGCGCCCGCCCGATGCACTCACAGGGTTCAATAAGATTTTCATTAAGCGTTGAAAAGTTTTTAATGAGCTACAGAACCCGCCGCTCAACCCCTTCGCTGCTACACGACGTATATTTCCGTTTTCAGACGTCGTTCAGACTGCGATATGCAATTGTCTTAGTGTCATGATATCCTTATGACATTAAAGAAATAAATGAGTCTTTACATTTCGTAATGAGCTAAATCCAATGTAAATCGATCGTATAATTTTTTTTTTATTTCCAGTTTTTATACATCGATAACGAAGTTCAAAAGTTTGCCATTCATTAGGTTTTTAGATTGTTTTATGATCTTCATATTTTACATGTACAAAATTTGAAGTTCTTGAAAAGTAGGTTATAATTTAGGAACGTCCAAAATTGGATTTTAACTCATTTTGAAGTATAACGATACAAATATAAAAAAATATCCAACGGAAACAATACTTTGTTTGCGCTCCGATTGACAAAAGTAATTTATGTTAAATATTACAAAACTACACTTCTTAATCTATATCTATAAAATAATAAAGTGTCTTCAGTTTGTCCGGGCTTATGCCCGACACCGCTGAATTGTTTTTGATGAGGCTTTATTGGCAGAGAGAGCATTTTCAATGTATTTTATGAAAGCCTACTATTATAATGCTTTCCCATAGACATGAGCTTAATTATGATATGTCTTTCATGTTATTATATTTTTTTTGCCGATTTTAAGTTACTTATAATATGTTAACATTACTGCATCTAACTTACATAACCTATGTAATACTCTAAAGAGTCCTCTAAGAGCGAGTGAAAGTCTCGTCGTAATGGATTCAGCCGTTTCCGAGATAAGTCGAACCAAGTTAAAGATATTTCGATTTTATTTGCATGCATTTTTGTCTTATTATATTTGGTGTCTTCAACAAACTGTTTGGAGCTCGAGAAAATTTGTTCTTCTATGGACTAAACGCTCGGAAACTCATCTAGAAAGTAATCGATTCACGGAAATTACTCATAAGTGGCTCAGTAGCGGGTCGCGTCTGATAAGTGGCCGGCTTTCCTCGGTTCACGCCACTTGATTGATGCCTTCATTGCTGTCCCGGTTAACCGAACCATGTTCCGTGTGGGAAAATTTAAAATACCTTCCAGAATATTCGATATCTTAAACGGTTCTCATGAATTCCATTTATTCGTATATTTCATATATGCACTGTAGTATTTTTAATTTAATATTTTTATTATTTATCATCAAAATATATAAAATTCCAATGTCATGATGTTTGTTCACGATGAACTCCGAAACTACTCAACCGATCTTCATAAAAGTTGGCATTTATGTATAATTTGGTCGGTAAGGTAATAAGGTAATTTGATAGGATAATTTATATTTCGATTAATGGCCTCAATATATTTTAATTACATATTAAATAATTGTCAGTGTTGATTACTGTTATTAATTGTAAGTTTCATCAATATCAAACAGATACAGCTTTAAACTACTTTGTTGACAGGAAATTGTAGGACCGACTGTTATAGATATCTCATAGATGACGCCACGTTTTAATTATGAATTTCTTTTTGAACTCCCAGTTTATTTTAGGGTGTTTTATTCAATTCAGCATATAGTAACTTAGCCACAGTACCTCGTGGCCGGATCAGCTAGTAGTCTATAAAACTATTATTTAAAATAAGTTGGAAAAAAATTGCAATATCTCAACGGACGCCGCATAATGCGTTAATGTTACACGAAGATAAAGTATGGTGCCGCCATTTATAAGGACGATACAAACGCAGACGAAGTCACAAGCGACTGCTAGTATGAGTATACTTTAGTAAATACAGAAAAAATCATGTTCCAAATTTGGTCTAAACGCGCTAAATATAGAGAGGGCTGGTTCTCAATTGTAATAGTATTTATTACATACTGGATAATGGCAGTAATAATGTAGAACATTGTTTACCTAAAAAAAAATACAAATCAATTATAATTAATTGTAAAAGAGAAAACGTCACAAATCGGGAGTCAAACAGGTGTCCCGTTCACAGCTCCTTCGTTAGTAATTCCGACTACTTCTCTGTTAAGTTATTGTTATAGGGGACGCTGCGTTCGCGGACTCTTTTAATACGGAGCGGTTACCGCAAGATGTTCCACATTAATTATTTACTGTTATGGACTGTTGGCTCTCTGCTAACTCGAGTTGGACCTGTTGGACAAACGTTTGAAACAAACTCGTCCCGCCGTCTGCCACCGTTATAATAGTGTTGGTTGGTTTTTATTTCACGAAGGATTTAACGACTTTTGACTGGATTCCTTTTAAGTTTAATGGTTGAATATATTTTATAGTTTGCTACAAAATCTTTAGGTGATTGTATTTAGTGCCAAAACTTAGTGAACAGACAAATAACTTACTCAAAGGTCTGTTGGCTATCTTTTGTAAGCTATATGTCAGGATAATTCATTCCACAATAAAATGTGTAAGATTTTTTCTTCAAATCGTGTATTGTTTTTATGTCATGATTTGTTGGGTTAGGCGTATCGAATAAAAATTAATGAACTAATTTTTGTTTGGAGGTCATTATGTGATAATTTGTTAATTCTTTAAATTAAAATGAATATTAAAAAAAAACAAATAAATTAGCTGAAGACATTTGTACAAGTCATATAAAACTTGCAATGATAATATTGGAAAGTTAAATTAATCAAATTAAATTACATGATCGCTATCATAGAGGGCAGTAAAATGTACTTCCATATTTATATATGCAAGTGCATTTATATGTGTTGAAGCTCTCAACACTATTTGTACAGATCATCTTGAATATCGGTACACTTATGTTCGGTTCCTGAGGTACTTTCATTGTAGTTTATCTGTTCAATAGCATTATTGGTTCGATAACTTGTCGAAATGCGTTTCTGAATACACACTCATACGATACATGTCAGTAAAACTCAACGGGCCATTTGACAGTTTATCTTATAGATGACTTTGTTGAGTCAATAACTATTGGTAGTTTAACCGAGTATCTCGGAATCCGGGCATAAGTTTTATTTCTTGAAAAAGCTTTAAATATATCAAATTTTCTGTACTTCGTCAATAGATGGCGCTATACTATATTATAACAGTCAATATTAATATTGTAATTTATCATGAATGATGTCACCAGCGGATTATCGGAAAACATAAATGAATAATAAACAATCACATGCGTCATAAATAGATAATGTATAAACATCTACACTAATATTATAAAATTCGTATTAGATATTTTACTTATCGAAGAAGGCTATATATCACGCTAAGACCAATAGGAGCGGAGCACCTATGAAAAATGTTTCAAAATCGTTTTTTTTTCCTTTTGAGAGCTTCCGCATCAGCTGAAAATAACTTACCACGCGTACGAAGTCGCCGGCAAAAACTAGTATCTATATAAAAAATAAGAATCTAGATGACGAATCTAAACGAGAACCGAAACTGCGACACCTCACCTTAACAGCGAACTAGTGCGTCATGAGGCAAATCAAAATATATTTTCAATAAAAACAAGAATTGGCTATAGTTTGATCAAATGTTTGTCCATTTGCCAGACCAACAGCTTAGTTATCTCAGTTGAACTAAGTGGCCGATTCACATGGCTCGTTGCGTCCACTTATATTAAAGAATTACGACCATGAGCTTTCTTATTTATTTTATATTATAGTTATTTAATTTTCTCTCTCTCTCTCTCTGTAATATTGCGAGTGAAAATGAAAGACAGACCAGTCGAATATTGCTAAATCTATTAACGATTTGTTCAAAGTTGCTCTTTACAACATAATCATTTAACTAGTTGGTAATTTAATTTGATCACCAATCAAATAAAACATTGAAATTAAAACTATTAAAATTTTGTAATTTTAAATTTATTTCCTACACGCTCAGGTTTCATTTTTAACAGTTTGTTCTGCGGTATTTGTCAATACAATGGAATGAAGATAAAAAAAAACTAACAATGTTATGGACGGCAACATTTGCACGTTCTCGGTGTATAAAAACTGAAAATGTAAAAAAAATAAACATGTTAAAATTGTATTTAACTTATTTTGAAATGTAACGAATCAATATATCTCAAGGAAGTGGCCCGTGCAAAAATAAGGTCTAATATTGGATACAATGTATTTATGTCGCGTTGTCTATATTATAATAAACAATCTGATGCCAAATAAGAGTTTAAAATTTAAATAATAACATTAACAACGTTTTAAATTACAATCAGTTCGGTTGCAACCCAATTATTGCCTTCAGGGAGTTGGCGTAGAGCGTCCGGGAGCGAAGTCTGCCCGCGGTCGCCTTAATTGCGCCCGCCGTCGAATCGCGGTGTAAACGGCGCCTCACTATCGCTATGGAATTAAATTCCGTTTGCTGACGATTCCACTGGCATTTAACATACTTATTAAGATGTTCAGTGAAAATATTGTTTTTTGATGTTAAACTTCTTATGACACGGTAGAGAAAATATTTCATTACGAGTTAAACGTAGAGTGAGCGTTTATTTGTGTGTATGTGTAAGTATTTATAAGTAATATACATTTCTGGGTCTAGTAGTATACCAAAATAAGTAAAGGCATAGTTAAGTATTTATACCACGAGACTTGGTATATATAGTATATAGTTTATGAGCATTCTCTTATTATAATTGAATACATATAAGTTACACTTCCTTCGTGTTTTTTTTATATGCATGAATTCTTTAAAACTTATTTATCTATTTGTAAACTACTCCCACACTGACGGATCACCGTAAAAATGGGAATACACAAGTATATATTAATTGAGTAGATATAGTATTAATTTTACTATCACGTACAGCTATTTTTGTATGTAAATTAAATAGCATATGGTTACGAATCAAACACGCTTACGTCATGTGTCACTTTATGAAACGAATTTAAAGCAAAATAACAGTAAACCGGTTTCGGTTCGGGAAAAAAGGAAAAATAAAAACGCTTCCACAAAAAGAAGCATCGGGTCCGGTGCGCGTTAAAATTCTCGATTATCGCTTACACAAACAGTTTGAACGCTCCGACTCCCGCGTGCCCCTCCGCTCATGAGTTATTCATTCACGTGCGAATTAATAATCGTGGAATATAAAAAAAATCAATTCGGTTTTTCGGTGTTTCACGAACGACCGGTTGTGCGTTCGCGCCCACATTTTCGTTTCACGCATCGCTTGTAATCCTGTGTTATAATTATATCAATCGTATATACGAGCTTCATTGGTTGGGGTGACGGAAAAGTATGTGACGAAATTTGCCCGTTTAGTAACAGATAGAAGGATCTAGAAGTCTAGATACAGTATTATCTGTCACGAGGCAGCGTCCTAGCTGTTTCAACTCAAACATATCGTGTTTGACAGTACAGCATGTTTTGTTAAAATATAGTACGAATAGTCACGCTACAGCCAAATCTATCGAATTTCCAAATTGAACTTCTAGTAGAATGTAAGTGTGTTAGGTGTGGGCAGACATAGAGTGTTAGATAACGGTGGTAGAGCTACGCTGAAGCTATTAATGGTTTCAGCATGAATGGCTCGGCTCGTCTGGGGTAGTACCAACCACCCTCTCACAGAAAACCGACGTGAAATAACAGTGCTTGCTTTGTTGCGTTTCGTTCGGTTAGTGAGAGCGCCGGAAGCCCACTTCCCCTCTCCTCCCCCCTTCCCTTACTCCCTCTCTCCCCCAAGACAGGTTGGCAACGCACTTGCAACTCCCCTGGTGTTGCAAGTGTCTATGGACGGTGGTGATCACTTAACATCAGGTGATCCACCTGTCCGTTTGCCTCCTATAATATAAAAAAAAAAAAATTGAAAAATAGTAGGACAAAAATCGGTACACAGGCAAGTGCAGAGTTTCAACGGTGTGTTACAGTAAATGGAGAAATTAGTCAACATTGTACGTACGTCATCGGCGTTGCATCGACAAAGGCTTCCAGGCGTTTGTCGGCCTCGTCAACGTTTTGTTGCTCGCTCTGCTCTCTATGGCAATGTAAAAATAGAAGGTAAACTGGCTGTTGCAACATTAACACAGCATTTTTCGTCTGAATTGTTAATTAAATAATATTACTTATATATAACGTGTAATAATATGAAAATTATGGACTTATTTTATTTATTTATAAGCGACGTATTTTGTAATAAGTAAAGCACATTTATTACCGTTTCGTTGTGAACTCAATGAAATAAATTCCCACACTAAATATATCGATGGAGCTGTTAAAGAGATCTTATTGGTCATTTCTAATACACAAACATTACATTTTATCTTTTATTCCGGAATTTTCAAACAAAAATCAATGTCTCTTTACCATAAGTCTACATTAACAACTTCGATGAGCACTTAGTACTAATCATTCTGGCCTAGAGACTGATAAATATTACATCGGATTTATTCCTTCAAGTTTTAAGTTGATTTATCGACTATACTATGGTTAAATGAAGATTTACTTAGTGATAACTTATGGCCGATAATTATGTCTATACGCGACTAAGTGTCCCACTTTTGAATTAGTCAAAATATATCCAGTAGACGAGAGGTTGATAGACATGATATTAACGACGCCATTGTATTGTCTTTCTTGGATTGATCAGTTAAAAACCCCTTTAAATAAACTGTAGACAATATTATTCAGAACTAGCTGATACCAACAATTTCTTGTGTCATGTTCTGCGTATGCGAATCACACCGCTTGGCCCACTTCTTCACGGCAAAAAGTTACACAGTACGATAGGACTGCTTATAAAAATCGTAGTTTTGTAAAAAAAATATAACACTATATTGAATGAAGATATTGCGATATTTCTTTTAGATAAGCGATAAGTGTTTTCACTTTTTATATGACTGATGATAAAAGAGCATGCGGGTCACCTAATGGTAAGTGATCACCTTTACCCATGCACACCTGTTACACGAAGGGAATTACAAATGCGTTGTCCACTTTTGAGAAAGCAATAGGCTCGTTTCTTGAAAGTTTAAATTGAATTATATTAAATTCTAAGAAGTAAAACGTAAGAATAAGTATAAATCCAGTAATGTTTACATAATGCATACACAAGAGCCGAAATCTATAGTTTTATTTATACAGATTTGAGAAATATCAGTCACTCAATAACAGGTTTAAATTTAAATGTGAGACGGTTATTCAATAAATACCTAATTATACATGTTCAAACCTGAACGAGGTCAAACCGGGGCAAATTAACCCTTAACTTTGTCGATTGCGCTTGCTACACTTCGCAGGGCTCCACTTTCAAAAGACTGCAGACGGTTAACTTTGGCCGAACGTTGTCAATATTCGGCGATTCGTCCGACCGCAAATTACACGTCTTCGAAGCGGGCTCGAAGAGCTGCGGAAACGACCGAAGTCGCCTCATCAGGGGTCGCGATTGGGCCATTGTAGTCGGGCCTTAATCGCCACCGGACAATGGACATCGGAGCGACGTAATTACAGCTAAAATAGTCGCCGCGGCTGAATTTGAAGTGCTGAAATCGCTCGAAGTTGAAAAGTTGCGATGTTAAAACCGTTTTCACGCGTTGATTACTGTCGCTCAGATGACGCGTACCGCGACAAATGTCTAATTAAATCTCACCGAAGATCACATTTTATGTGTCGTAATTCTCGCGCAATGAATTTTACGCGTCCGACAATTCGCAGTATTTCGAGTTTAGGTACTCGAATACATTTCTTTTTTCTTAGTAACTTGGAGGTCGGCGTTATTTTTTCGTGTTGCCTATGTTAATAACGAGTAACCGTGGCAGCAAGAGCGCGCATGCACACCCCTTAATTGAAACTATAAATATAAACCGGCAACAATTTCCGACACTCCCTCCCCCCTTCTACTTTCGTTTCAACGTTTTCGCTGACTAAAAAATTCGCGAGCAATGTAAGCAAAATGTTTCGTTTAAACTTTTTAAAGTTTTTATTAATGAACTAACTACCGTCCGCGACTTGGTTGGTGTTAATCACAAATTAACAATTAATGAGATTAAAATATAACATAGCTTCCCACTGAATAGTATACGCTACCTATTAGTGGCAGTATATTCAAAATCGGAACAGTTCTTTCTCCTATAGACATATTCACAAACCCTACCCTTTGGTAATATCAAGTACTAGCTTTTGCACACAGCTTCGCTCACGTTAATGCTTTTCCTTTTCTGTATGATAACAAACGAATTCACTTTCGTATTTATATGATTGATAAGGATAGACTTAGAAGTAGTCGTTAGTTGCTTCATCGTGTCATTTGAAACAAGTACACCAAAAGATGTGTAATCAATATAAAAATGAGTTAAAAAGAGAGAAAACTGCGACTGATACATACAATACTCGATCGGAACTGAATGACGCCGAACTTTGTTCTATCTATACAGCGATGTACATAAAACACTATGAAAATTCACACGAAAGTTGTGTATCGTTCGGTTCGCGTGGTACATATCGCTTTCGTTTAGTTCCCCTAGTAACGTTGGGAGGGCGCGCGCCACCCGCCGGCGGTGGAGTCCGCGATAACCGCTTTTTATACGCATAATGCTCTGGATCTCTTGCTAAGCTGATAGAATTGTGGTAGAATCAGCAGGCCCTTTGAAGTTTCTATTAAATTGTAACACTTGCGAGTTCGCGCTAACGGGCGCGTGAAATTGTGGCTTTATTTGAAATCGCTAGAAATTATTTATCTTTTTTCACCCTTTTGTATTTATAAACGAGACGGAATGTCTAAATCAGAAATATTTATTATCTTTAATACTTTTTGTACAATATATGATGTTGTTTAAACGAATATTTACAATACAATAAGTATAATATTTTCTATAAAGAACACAGTATCAAATATAATATGTAAAATTAAACTGATTTCGTTAAGTTTCATATGAAACTATAGCGGAAAAATACATATTTCATGAAAAAGTAGCTGAGCCCACGAGTCTGCACGCATTTATTACGTAGCTAATTAATTTTGTCTTGTAATTTCATATCTTACTAGCTTATGTCCTCGACTTCGTTTGCGTGGAATACTTACTTTGGTCTAACACGCAGCGGAATCTCTCAAAACGAAAAAAAACCCTGACATTGAATCATTGGTCATTGGTGCTCTGCTCTTATATGCCTTAACGTGATATATATATAAAATATTATTAATATAATTATTATTATAGATTATATATTTGTATATTATAGATCATTTTTATTGGCTATTTATTCTCAAATAGCATATACAATATTTTGAGAAAATCAACAGATTATTAAATAAAGATTTATTTCAGTGATACTTTTTTTTTACATTTGCAAAATGTTGGTAGTTAATGTTATGAACAAAATATGTTATTGTCATCTTTATGGTTAACCCCTCGGCAATTTTTTAAGATGCAAATTTCAAAATGGCGTCTGTTGTTTTTAAACATTTAGGCATTTTTTTTTTGTTTTAATGTTCCATTATATAATTTGATATTGTTTAAGTTATTCATTTTTGTTAATAAATACGGTTTTTTTTAATTATGCTGTTTAAGTTTATTGACCAGAAGTGCATCATAATGTCTACATTCGTTTGTATGGAAGTTAAACTACGTAATATAGGGGATATTACGCGTCGCTAGTCTGATGTAAGCCGCGAAAGCGCAATACGGCCGGTCACTATTACTACCATGTTATGACGTGAAATCATAAGTTTATCCTCTGCCAAAAAATTCGCTCATCTCACCTAAAGAAGATTTAACCACAAAAAAAGGTTGCCTGTAAAGTTGGTTTACAGACGATAATTTTACTTGAGAACGTCTCGGACGCATCGACCGGTGGAGTAGAAGAGAGATAGATGAGTCACAAGCTGAACGCTTAGGCCGACCGCGCCTCTCTATCGCTTGTTCCTCGTTCTCGCTTGCACGCTCGGCTCAGGCGAAACGTGACAATGAGTCACGCTTTGAGTGCATGCAGCCGGCGTTCATCGATTTATTATCGATTTATCACGTAAAAAACTATTTCAAATACACTATACATACATAAATATAGATTAAAACTCAGACCAATTTGACATTGAGCCCGCGATAAAATCGAAGCTTCAATAATCTACTGACGCATTGAAATCTATTCCGAGATGGATATAGCACCACAATATACTATTATTATGCGATATAAAAGCACTTCGGTGTATTTCGGAACGGCTGAAGTTATAGCTGACGATATATATAACTCGGTTACACCCTGTAGTACAGCATCGTAATTTTATATTACCCACCCGGTCCTGATATATTACGTTATAATAAAATCTAATGACCTCATATTTCTCTTTACGGAATTGATTCAGGGACCGCGAATCTACGACTGACAACTTTTTATATAAATATTCGAGTATCTTTAATATAGACACTAGGCATCGGCCCGCGAATTAGCCCGCATTAAATCTTAACTAATATATAAATGCGAATTTGAGTTTGTTTATTTGTTTGTTACGTTTTCACACGGTAACTACATAACCGGATAGGAGTCGTAGTCGTAGTAGCATTCTCTAGTATATAAATTTAGTGGAGTTTATTTCAAGAGAAGACATTGGGAAGTAAAATAACTTCCGAGGTCGAAAATGGGGTTGTTAAGAATAAATCCGGTTGTGGAATGAGCTCCCTGCTGAAGTTTTTCCTGGAGACTACAGTATGGGGTGCTTCAAGGGGAAAATAAATAGGTTACCTAAGGGTCAGCAACGCGCATGTAACGCTTCTGATGTTACAGGCGTCCATAGGCTGCGGTAACCGCTTTTCATCAGGCGGCCCGCATGCTTGTTTGCTACCGTCGTAGTATAAAAAAAATACAGTTCTTACGATTTTGTATTGAACGAGATTTTGTTAATTGTGAAAATTTTATCCAAATACCTATTATGTTCTTCCGTCTGTAGTTTGTTTCGTAGATTCATGTTTCATCATGTTTTTAAACATGGTTTAAACACAGCTTATACATTACAGCATTAGTTTAGCATACGTACAAAATTATTGCAGTGAATTCCTCTTTGCTGTTTGAATGTTTCCAACTAAATGTTGATGCGGTCAACGGATACACTAAAATGCTGAGCCTAGACAATCGTCTGGATTTTTATGAGAATTTGGGACAATTTTCTACTATTATTAAAGGTAAGAGAACGGTAATTGATAACACAATAGTAAGGAACACCTTATTATTAGTCATTTATGTTTGATAATATAGGTCAAAGGTTGTACCTTTGGCAAAATACCCATCAGTGAATGTTGTTGTGAACCGATTTTTTCTTAAAAGGCACAGACAGTGGGCACAGTCGGTACACATTAGTGGACACGTAGTATAATTTATTATGTGGTGTAAATAGGATACACAACGGGCGGTATCGCACAGTGGGCTATTTTTTGCGGTTCGGACAATACGATAGAAGCGACGGGCGGCCGGACCGCAGCACTATGAATCTATTCATGTTCCCACAACAATATGATAGTACTGTATCATAACATTTTCGGATTATCGCCGCCATTATTCATAAATGTTATACACAACACTCTATCAATAAAAGCTCTTAATACGTATCACTCTTTCAACTGTCAACTCCCGTATAATTGACGATGAGGTATCAAATACACTTATTTCTATGAAGAATATCTTGTTAGAATATATAGTATGTTTGTATTTTAAAAGAAAAACAACTACTGATGTTTCTTACTAGAAAACTTATAAAATAGACTAATCTGACTATGCATTCAGAATTGTAATATTTTTTATTTTTAAAACAAAGTAAATCCTTCATTAAAACAATACCTGTGTATTATACCGTCCAAACAAAGAAATTGTTACCAAAAAACAGAAACTTACAAGTCGCCTAATAAACCTTGCCGTTGGTGGCGGAGTTCAGAGCTATTTTTCAGCCAAATCTCAGTCTCTGCGGATAATACTAGCAATATGTATATAATTGACTTTAAATTTGATGTTCCATTTCAAAGTTAGGTGTGGTACCGAAAAAAACTTATAATAGAAACTTCCACGTGAGCGAATCCCAACGTTTTTTACACTTATATCGTACTTGAATTACTTAACGGTACATTATTGTAATTTGATAAATTTACAAAAATGTCAACAACGTCGAAGAGAAAAAAAATTACACCGTAAATGTAGACATGACAGGTGCCCGTAAAAGCTTAGAGATTGTGTTACGGTAAAGTAATCCGCGGCCACCTCTCGCATTTTTATTCCGCACCGCAAATAAAAATACTTTTCACGTAAAAACCACCGCGGTAAGACCGTTCGCGCGTAGTAAACCGTGTCCGAGTTAGCCGGCTAACTGTCCCGGACAATCAAGGCTGCCGGGACGCGTACCGATTGGATTTGTCGGCCAACGTTCACGGACGACCTCCCTCTTCTATGAAACCGAAAAGATTAAAATAAATACAACAGCTGTCATAAGATATACGCAATATAATTTCGATCCAGAACGTTCCATTCGCATATTTATTGCAGAAAGGATTTAAAAAAAGGAAATCTACTTTCGATCATTTTGTTTGAATGAGATCTATAGTGTTTTAATACACAATCTGGCTCAACTCTATTAACTAAAAAGATCAGCTAACTGTCAGACCTTTTTATGAAATAGTATAAAAATGAAGCAATAACACATTTTACATTATTAAAAATCGCCTGTTTCTATGAAAACAACTTATAGATAATTAATACCAACATACATAGCTACTAAACACACTTAACTATGTATTTAGTATTTAAAACATTTCGTTATAAATACGTCTAGCTTTAGAGATAATTGAATATGCAATCTCTAGAGAATATGTACGCTGTAATACTATTTTTATAGTATCGCCATCTACCGTTAAAACATGTAAATAATGATTTCTAAATCTTTGAATCATCATTGCGTTGTCGACCAGTGTGAGGACAACACGTGCCTTCCCTCAATACAAGTTATATTCCTAACTCATTTTAACTAATTTTACGCCTTACCTAGTTTACAGGTCATAATGAAATTTTGCTTGCACGTTGTCTAGGGTATAATAAGGTACCTTTCATTAACAAATACTGTTCCTCAGGAGTTGGTTAAATCTATCTATCACCGTAAACCGCAGACAAAAGCTAGTATATCTATCTATATATTGGTGATTTCATACAATAAAAAAAATCTTATCTTAACAACATCTAAATGTATAAAAATCCAGTGTCACGATGAACTCCCAAACTACTCAACCGATCCTCATGAAACGTTGGCATTTATGTATAATTTGGCACAACTTGAAAGATAGGATAATTAAAAACTGAGCCACAGTAATGCGTGGCTGGGTCAGCTAGTCTATATAAAATTCTAGCTGAAATGATGTATGAATAAGTGAATATTGTTCTCTTGTATCGTATACCCTGTACCAGTATTTACCAAAGACTGTTCATAATCGATGCGAGGACGCGTTGTGGCACGGCCGCGCGTGATAACATTATTCCCTTGAAAAATGTATCGAACAGTACAAGTGGTGAATCTCGAGAGGGCCACACACGAATAAATAAAGCGCGGGGGTGCAAAAACATCCCCGTACAGCCGAGGTGGCCGGGCGCGAATATAAAATATTGATCCCGGTTGAAATTTATGAAAACGTAAAAATACGAAGGTGCGAACTCGGCGCCCCTGATGGAATACCCGTTGTAGGTGTTCGCGAGCGTCTTCCCACATTTATAAAGGATTAATCTGAATTCGAGGGTTGTCGTAAAAATAAGTCCCATATATTCACAAATCACAATGTCTATCTATACACGCCGTACTGAAATTACATATTTTACTAGATATAAGTTTTTTGAAAGTTGACTATAGATATTCTAAGTTATCTGGATACTGGTAGGTCACATTCAGAATTAAAGACAGAAAGTAAATAAATTAGCTATTGCTGTAAAAAGTTTATTGAGTAAATAGTAATTTATTTATCTGGTTATTTCATTTCCAGTTAGGTCATTTCCACCGTTGTTCTCATTAAAAACAATTTTATAAACTCACAACTTAGTTTGAAATCACATTTTCAGATGGATTTTAAACGACGATTAGATTGTAAACACAATAAACCTAAAGTATACTAACTTGCTCTTTAAATAGAGTTATTTGAATGTATAGATTGTTATCGACTTTTCTAACGCGAGAGTCATCACTTGCTATGCAGTTATTAGTAGATGAAATATCATAATTATGTTATTCTATCATGGCATTTATCTTTATTGGTAGCTCAAGGATGTTGTGAGTTACAATAATTCACGGACAAAGTCGAAAGATATAAATTAGTATAATATTAGAATTTTTATCCGGCCTCGTGGCTCATACCGAGAAATTCAATTTACAGCACTTATATCATACGAAGAGGAGTTCATAATGGCGTTTCGGTCAGAGGAAAATTTTGAAAATGAAATTCCGTAAGCGAGGGTCTTGTCCGCCGGGGACGCTCTCCGCGCCCGGTTATTGCCCATTTTTTATGTACCACAGTACGTTTTAATCCGTACACCGTCGGCAGTAACTCGCGCCTTTATTTACTCACTAGATTACGTATAACCGAACGTTCATTTTTATTGTACGCCGCGGTTTTTATTGTTTATTCAAAACGCCGAAGGAAGGTCATTGTCTAATGATATTTCGAGGTCTTTGACTCATCGATTTATTTGTATTTTTGAAGTGAAAACTTCTTTAGGCGGGTTTAGTAATATTTTTAGCAGCGAAAGCGACATGCTAGTAAGCTTGACCGACCGTATTATGCTTATGCGGCTTGCGTCAAACTACCGACGCGTAATATGGCGACCTGTGTACTTCTACCTAATATTTATATTGAGATTGTGCAGCCCATGATATATTTGATTCATTCATAAACTGTATAAAAATGTATATAATAATTCTTCCCGAGTGACAATAGATTTGTAAACCAGACTAATTTCAATATACTAATTATGAAATTTAAGTATTGTAATTGACATTATAATGAAATAAGAGAGCAATGTTATTCCATTGTTTTAAGTTTTCACTTCAGTCGGCAGTCCTTATGACTGCACCAATTTTTTTTCGGCCACCAATCTTCTAGATTATTCCTGCTATTATCGAGTAGCTAATAAATATTACAAGTATCTTGTCCTCGTGTCGATGTTCTAACAAAATGTGGTTCCCACGTTAGAACTTTCCAGGGTGGTGGCATCTCAGAATTCATATTCCGTGGTATTATTTCCTATCCTCTTTACTCGTACATAATAGCAAAACTATGTTACAAAACTCCCTGTCAATTATTATTGATTATCGATACGCATTTGTTTTAATTTATTCTATAAAAATGGAGCGATTAGGCCACATTTGGCTCGGGGCCCGATAAAGCCACGGTCTGTGGAACGAGCGATTTCACACTTCACACACGAAATGGTTAATAAGTTTAGCGTGTGATTACTAATCTGGATTTAGAGCATGCTCGATCTTGGCAGCCTAAATATAGCGCTTAATTTGTATACTTAAATTTCATACACGCTAATAATTATTATAAAGTAATCCAATAAACTCCTTTAATATTGCATGGTAGTTTTCATATCTATTGCCACTCGGAGCAATAATTATATACATTTTTATAAAGTATATTAATCAATCAAACGTAATATGAGCTGCAATATATAAATATTACATGTATACAGGCCCCCCTATACTATGTGTCGCAAGTCTGACGCAAGCCACGCAAGCACAATACAGCCGGCCATGCTTACGTTGGATGTCATGACGCAAAAGTATAAGTGTATCTCCGGCCAAAAAGACCACCCAACGCGCCTAAGGAAGTTTTCACTTCAAAAAACAATTAGAGAAAGTCGAGTAATTCTGGTAACAGCTCGAATTGATGCTCATAAATATTTACTGTAACTAAAATAGCGATAAATATGTTATGGAAATTTTAAAATGCGTTCTAGCTTTAAATTCCTGTTCGTTGCAATACCTCCACCTGTCAAATCGGCGTGATTGATGACGTCATTAATGCATCGACCTGATAGAAACAAAGTAGCCTCTATCCAGGGACGCGCGACGGAATATTGACCCTTAATAGCGTATAAAAAACAGACAGGTCAAAGGACCGATCATCATTGATAGTTCAAATTTTACTCGAAGCTATTCATTGCAGTGACTGAAAAGAAAAACCAGCTCCATGATCTCTAAAAATATACAGTGCCTTTATAAATTATAACCTATGTGTTTTGTTATTTCAAAGCTAGTAGCTGAACCGGCCATCGCTGTTGCGGCTCGGTTATTATATGCTGTATTGATTAAAACACGTACACCACAAAATATACTGGAATGGAAAAAAAAAATTAAAACGTTGCGCCACCTATGAGATATCTATAACAGTAAGTCCTACATTTTTCTGTCAACAAACTAATTTAGAGCGCCATCTGTTCGACACTGATGAAACTTACAATTATTAACAATAACTAACATAGACAATCATTTAATTACATATAATACAGTTCAGAATAATCTAATTAAAATGAAGTGAGATAACCATTTTTTTAGATGTAAAAACACATATAATGGTGTAAAATTTACCTAAATACATGTTAACTACATATCCAACTGTGTGACATTAATAAATAGGGCAGGTTATGTCGGGTCAATCCGAAATGGGACAAGTGTCGTCAATTGTTTTCGAGTTTGCATCAAATATGTATATAGGAACGGGCAGCGGAACCGCCAGAGGGCGCATGGCGTTCACAATATAACCCTCATAAAAATATATGAATGAAATATGGAGAGGAACTAGTGTTAGCAGGTACTAAACGTTAAAATTTTTTAAGAGGTATAAGCGATATGTTTTTTTATTTATATATATAATAAAAATGTAAATCTAATGTACTTTCTAACTGTACTTTTTAGATTTTATTTTAAAAAAAATGTTACAGGTGTCTTGGAATAAGTAATAAAATACATTTCAATCGTTTTTGGAAATGTCTGTTTGTATGTTTGTTTGAACAGTTATCACTGCGTTCCTGATAAAACCTTTTCAAGAAAATTATAAAGCATATCCTTGAGTCACATTTATTCTCGGTTTCATTAAAATCGGTTCACTCTATCAAAAATTATTGTATTTTAATGACGACGCGACTTAAGGACGAGAGGAAAGTAGATAAGGACTTAATATATTCACATGATTTTATTCGTCACTGTTTTCTTACATTCGGTTCTACGCGAACGGAGTCGGGGGAACAATTAGTACTCAATAAGTGTTAACATTTAACTACAATCTCATCTGCTATTAAAAGATAATGTGGTCTACGATAATAAAACACGCTAAGCCTAGATAGGGTTAGCTGTCGAGTGCATCTGCCGGAATACATTCGTAGGTGCTGTGTGACAGATTTTCAATTTAACAATGGTATAGCACCTCAATAAGTTCCCAAATTATATTACTAATCTATCAATGATTAAGTTCCAACACTAAGTCAAGCAAGCTTTATTGTCAAAATCTTATTATTATAGGGTAGACCATGGGTAGAGCTGTGAACAATAACTTGTATAGTTTTAATATGATAATATTATATTTGTTCTGATACAATCGATATGAGTGAAATCAGCTAAACTCATTAGATGGTGATATATTCCATGATTCAGGCACACTAAGAACAAAAACAGTTTTTCAGGTAATAGTGTTAGGTTGTATAACAAATTCCCTAAGTATATTACCGGTTTGCCGGATAGTGAGTTCAAGCGCCATGTCAAGAGGGTTTTAATGTCTAAAGGCTATCATAGGGTGGATCAATATGTGAACGATGGTGACGTCAGGAAATGACACCCAACTCTGTGCATTCACCAAAAACGAATTTACTATCTATATTTTGTAAAAATATGTGTCATGAAAAGATAAACCAGATCGAGCTACTTACCGGTTTTTCTAAATGACTGGGTTGTTTTCCAAACCGGTGGTAGCTTTGACGTTCATACAAGCTTTCTCAGGGCCTAAATTAAATAAAGTACAATTTTTGAGTAGTTATCGCCAATTTACAATGTCTCATCTACTGCCACTATATGCCACATAAACGAAGGCTACACTTAAATGCTAACCTATAATTAAAGTGCATTAAAGGAATGTAAGATATTAAGTCGATCTTTTATTCGTAATCAATCACCTTTACAAAATGGGAAAACAGCAGGTGCCGGTGAAGCCTGACGCTAAGCAACATTCAGAGTAACAGAGTAAGGGATGGCAGAGAAAACTATTACCGAGGTCTTACAACGAATGGATTCCGGGTCATCGCAGTGCCATCTCAGAGCTAACGTCCGTCGATGTGACGTCCGATCCGCTGCGCACGTGATAGATGTCTCCCTGAATACTGAGCTACATATATTTTTTTTTTCTCGAACGGACTATGCTGTTAGCCTTCCGGCCTTTACAGCTTCACTGAACTAACATATATTTAAAGAGCACCCCACGTTTACACATGTAAATGGTTTTAAATTCCAATATTCCAAGATTATCTTCAACTCTAGGTTTCTTTATTGAATATAGAAAAGACAACCTAAATGTCTTGTCGACAACGGTCTTAAGTACACTATCTGTAGTCATGTATAATAGAACACTGGTGGCGAAACTTAAACTGCGGTGATGACTTGGCTTAGTTGATATCGTGTTCGGACACCGCGTCGATGGACGTAGATTCGAATCCTAGCAACTGTGTCGGAACTTTCCGTACATTAAAATGGTAGGGTTTTCTCTAAGTCCGCCTGGCTACCTACCACCCTGATAAGTGAGATGAGATAAAATTGCGGTCAAATGCTAAAGTCTATAAAGTATTTTAAAAAAGACACGCGTATATTTTTTATTTTTTTGCAATTTGTCTATCGATTTGCAAATTGTATTCTCATTTGTACGTACAAATCTGTACTAATATTATTTATGCAACTGTGAGTTTCTCTGTTTATCTGTTACACTTTGACGCTTTAACTATATATTAATCTTCGTGAAATGTCGCTTATACATTTTCAATAGTATACAAGAGAACCTGGGATAGTTTCATCCGGAAGAAAAGTACTGTTCCCGAGAGATATATAATAAATCTACATAAATACGATCGACGCCGCGAGGAGAAACTAGTATTAAATAAATTCCCAAAAACCTCTTAAGGATATGTATAATTTAACAGTAGTCTCCGAATATCACAATGTTTACAAATTTCATTTTCCCATTGCCAAATAAATACATCTACCTATTTTAGCGTTAAAAAAAACTAATTATATATTGTGATAGTATGAAATTATTCTGAGCCAAAATGATGCAGTAAATAACGTAACGTTATATGAACTAGAGAAAAATACAGCATTTATTTAGATGTGTAAAGAATTGTGAATCCATCAAAGTGGAGTGCTTTCCGTTTGTCCCGAAAAGTAACCGAACACCGTCAGCGTTACCCGAAGGATCCATTCGATACAAACACGGGCCCCGATCTGTATGCATAAAGGTCAAGCACACTCGGGCCCTTTGTACCCAAACAGATATAGCGAGGTGTGCATTAGCAAGGGTCGGGTTTTCTTGCCAGTTTTCCAAGGAACCCTCATCCGGTAAGGTCCGCGGGGTGCCGCCGATTAAACGCATGTCATTTTGATTTATATCGTGCAATTATTACATATCACGCGGAATTCTGAATGTCGAGAATGAATTGGATGCATCGGCAAACGTTATCTTGTATATTTTGTTGTTCTGTAAATATTTGTACGAATCAATTCAATCTAAAATGTGTTTAATTTGATAATGAATTGTGTTTCTAAATAATGAACAGTAACATTGTGTTTATGTTATGTATACTCCACATTTAGAATTGAAAATAATATTAGGGCTTAACAACTGTTAATACTCCAACTTTTGGATCAATTTTAGCATAAGGTGTTTATCGACAGACTTGTTTGTTCTTGTATCGTTATTGCTTTAAAAAAATAAATCTGCCCGCTCCATCTCTATTGAATTACGCGTATGGTAACTTTTCATAATGTAATCTTAAACTAGAACTAAAATCAGTGAATATTATAAAACAAATTTCAAACTTTTATCAAAATTTTAGATGATATTCAGCTAGTATCTTCGTTTGCACCAAATAGGTTATTACCGGTTCCAATTTTATTTCCAAACGCTAAAAAACTTAAAACCCGATTGTAGCTTAACTTATCAGGTCCAATTATGACTCGAAACTATACTGTATATATATTGGCAAGAAATGTCTTCCCGATATCCACTGAGTTGCTCCTTTGACCCTCACCTCCACTCCCCGTTTACTATAAAATATATATTTACCTAAATAAAACATAATCTAATATACCTTTCTAACAGTGAAATAATTTTCAAAATAATTGATCAGTTATCGAGTGGGATGAAAAATTATTAATCACTAAAATAAGTATTAAAAAATAGGGGTTGGTGTTAGAAGGGTGACAATTTAGGGTTGTATGTATTCTTTAATGTCTCATTATAACAAAATAAAATTTTAAAAAATGTCAAAAAAATAAAAATATAATGTTAGTGGTGGACAACCTTTATTACATAGACCCCTATGAAATATAGATAGTAGCCGATTCTCAGACCTAAACATGCATATAAAATTTCATAAAAATCGGTCAAACCGTTTCAGAGGAGTACGGTTACTAACACTGTGACACGAGAATTTTATATATAAGATTTGAAATTACGTTATACTTTATACATAAGTAGTGATGAGAGTTATGATTTATTTGATTTGATCAACATTATAAAATGTATATAACAACATGCTATGTAAAATTTTATTCGATATGTTATTTGAATACGAGTATACATATGCGAAAACTCTGAAAAAGATGTTAAAGGTACATTAGCACGACGATATCGGTATCAGCGGCAATTAATCAAAACCCCGAGCGCAACGATCCGTTTAAAAACAGAGCGCAGTGTGACAGCTCGCACACCTGTCAACGTCACGTCAAATCCCACCGCGGCCGCCATTTTATATCGGAATGCAAATAACCTCGCAAATCGGGGGGTGTAACGCGATCCGTCCCGAGGCACGCGGGAACAGCTGATTTATTTCATACGCGATATGATTTCGCCCGGCAATTGAGACCCCCCGCTCACGAACACCATTCAAGATATCGGCTGCATCGTGACGTCAGCAATATTTCACAGTTTTTGCGTGTGAAGGGTTCGCGCCCAATTACGCAAAGAAAATGCACGTTTTTCGCACGACGCGCGTCGCCGGTATAATAGCGTACTTGTCTGCGGACGCGTCGATGGGCCACTCAGTCGGTGTCGAATGCCACTTCAGATTCAAGATGGCGGGCGGTGCATCGTGCGTTGACAAATGCGCATCGCGCGCCTCGCACCGCTCCTGTCATTTGTTTCTTGTTTTTTATTCAAAAAGAGGCCGTGTAATTAGCCGACGATGACTGCCGGATTCAGTTACGCGTCGGAATACTGCGTAATGAGGACTCCTTTTTTAGGTTTTTCATTTTAAAACCGGCAAAGGTTGTTTTCATTGAAATTACATGTACCGCAAAACATATTCTGCACCATTGCGAGAGAAAAACAGGCATTATTTTTCATGACTTACAAAGGATGAATGAAGTAGAGAATATAGTCTTCTAAATTAGCGTACTGTCTGAAGAACTGTAGTTATTTAATGTGTATCAATTATACATCCACATGTGATATAAGTAACTAAGAAATTAATTGAGATGTGTTATTACGAAGATATTATATAGGTATATCTGACAGTCATGAGGGGCAGCTCTATATATTAAAAAAAAAACATTGTAATCGAAATATAATCTTTAAGAATGCCGAAATTCACCGGAATTTTTATTTAAAATGTCAGATAACTGTAAATTCTATGCATATATCTATAATAGTACTTTTAGAAAAATGTACTCACAGAAAGTGATGAAATAGAAAAATTATGAATAAAAAAAGTTATAAAATAACAAATTGCAAATTTGGGTGAGAAACGTCCATCACTAGTGGTAATTTGGATATATGCGAATCCCCTTCGGCCCGTAATCGGGTGGGCCCGATGACCCTGCGGAGCGGGGAGGTAGGATCATCAATCTCTATCAGGGCATCGCCGCGCTTCCGTCGTAAAAAGGCAAGCGACGAAAAATATGACCGCTTCCGCGGACATACGACAGTGTGTGGCGGATTTTTGAATAACCGCACAATATATCCCCCTTTCTAGCAGGCGATGAGGTTTATGAAAAACTAGGCCCTTTGAGCAAAAACGTGTTAGTTATGGATGCGAAAAAAAGGGCTTTGAACACCGGACCGTACACGGTACGTGTGTCATCAATTCCAGTTTATGCAAACCAGGCGTCATAAATCACAAGAAGTAAGATATGATTATATATTTATCTAAATATTTATTTAAATCTATATACACAAGTGTTATATGTATCTAGATTTTTTTTCTAAAAGGCTATGTGACGTGCTTATATATTTTGCAAGATGAAGAGTGGAAATGTCTGGACAACTGACGTCATTATCCCAAAAATTCCATAGTATTCGAGAAATTCTATTTTTGTAATAGTATTGTTTGCTTACAATAGTCGCAGCGATAAGGGGTCAATTGGTGTATCCCTTTTTTCCCACGCCTCGACGACTCATCTATTCTTTATATGTATCAAAGAGTTTTTGTACGCGGCTAAAAATATTTACATAATACCCATTACATTACAAAGAAATGATGACAAAAGACTTCGAAGCCATTATTATATCTTTTGATTAATGCAATCAACGTTCAGGTCAATTTTTTTCGTGTCTTTTTGTTAAGTAATGAAAAGGACGCCAGATCACCTGTTTTAAGAGATATTACAGCCTAAAACAAATTATAATTCACTAGAAAAAGTATCACAAAAGTCTATTTAAGGTCTAATGTATCGAGGATTTATTGCCATACACCGTTCGCACTAAACACAGGACCGCGAGCATTACTGATTTATAGTAGAAATAGGTACGATAGTATATTTCCATTAGTATACGTCTTGGAGAAGGTCAAAATTTAGGCACAGTTAAACTGCATTCTTAAATGTTTTTATGGTATACACTAAATATTTGAACGATACCCGAGTCAAAAAAGACACCTTGTTGAATAACGGATACCTTACTGCACAGGGCTGCACTATTCAATTATTAATCCGTCAACCAATTCCCTGTCTAGACTCATCATTTTGTCTTGTATTTGGTCTAGACTAGCAAATAGAAAACTTAACCGAACCGTCAAGTCGCATTAATAACCCCCTTATCAGATAATTGCTTCGAAGGAGCGCTGTGTTGTCTAACAATTAAACAAAACATTAATACTCTATCTCGTCGGGGTATCGTCCGCTGGGGGATCGAGATTCAAACCTGAATAATTGCTTGAAAAAAAGTATGTTGCAACTTGTAAATAAGTCCACGTTGTTTCCAAAATAGGAAATTTTGTAAATAATTCAGACTAAAGGACAATTGATTATTTGGTACAACTGGCTAATTAAATTATTTTGGATCGACAGCCGCATGTCATTAAATACGGTGACTACATGAAAGCGCGAGCTATCTATACTGTGGCGCCATCTCTGAACAACAAACAAAATTTTGTGTGATTAAATCTAAAGCCGATGTTAATTTTGTCGAACCTTTATTCATAAGGTATACAAAACATCGCTAATAATGTTATTTAAAACGCTTCGAATACTTTAATTTAAAAAAGAGAAATCGCTGAAAACAAATGCTCAATGCAATGGATGAATTTATTTTATATCCTGCGCTTTTAATTCAAATATAAACAGTTTTATTAATTCTAAAGTACCTAAGTATTGTTCTTGGATTTAATTTTATAAGATTATGTATTTACTAAGGAAAATAAATTGAAGTTATCATAAAAGTTTTACCAATAACACTGTTTTCTGAATACACCTACATCAAAAACTCTTTCTGGACTACTTACACGGTGCCTTTGTCCGGACCCTAAGTCTAGACAGCACAGAATAGACATTGATTAAGGCTATAGATTTCTTTATGGGTTATGATTGATCATACATGTTAATGTTATTCTACAACACTTTTTACTACCTAAAGGTTTTTTATAAACTACAGATAAAACCGTAGTCACATATTAACGTACACATATGAGTGCATTTGAAGCATTTGAGCTGGTCGCTTCATTAACTGCAAAATTTTACAAAAGTACACTTGTGAATCGATGACAAATGATTGTACAATAAATATTTATCTATATTATATGTATTTATTTTCTACAGTGAATTTAAAGTACTGACCAAAAAAATATCCGTACGTACTCTTTTGAGTGTAATTTATTATTATTTAGAATATACATATATTGATTTAGATAAATGAAAGTTATTTAGAATGATGTATAAATGTGATTATTATTTATTTTTAAGAATTGCTTCTATTGTAGAAGAGCCACGCAAATTTCCCAAACAACAAGACGGTCCCACCCCCGACGTCAAAACGTCACAGATAAGGCAATTAAATAACTATCTCTGGCCATTTATCTTTTAGTTATGTTTTGTTTGTTTCTATTATACGTAATGAATGCGTCGGGGACGACGGAAGGTTAACGAAGTCCGGAATTATCGGCCATCTGACGGAGCCAACACCGAAACGCTGGAACTCCGCTCTATTGTCTGTCTATATAATAGACATTCTTGAATAATCCTGAAGTATTGTGGACTCAACAAAAGGCATTCTACTAAACTCATGAGTAAGCTAATGAAAAAATAGAATCTTGATATAACTTCAGCTGGATTTTGTTTAATAAAAAATTTCTAACCCTAAGTAAGTAAGTAGCACTCCCCCTCTGATACTTACATAAACTTATAACTATTTTTTTAAATTTGTTGTGGCTTGATTAATAGGCTACAATTAACAAATTTATAAATAATTAAATAAGGAGTTTATTTAAAATCTATAAAGGAATTAACATATAATGGTTCGCTTCTAGTGTGATGGTAGTTGTCAAAATAATCGGTTGAGTGCCTTAAGCGCTCGCCTTAGCAGCCCGGTGAAGCTGTTAAGGCTTTGTTAGGCCAATAGCGTAGTCAGTTCCCAAAAACGGGGCGATGGTAGCCCAGTGGATTAGACCGCGCGGCTCACAATCAGACTTGGACATCTAGTTCCCCCATCTCTTATAACATCAAAAATAAGCACATCAAAGAAGTTCCCTTTAGTGCTAATGTACCACTGGAATAGCCCCTATGTATCGTATTCCGAGTAAAAATCCTCTTTTACAAGGAAAGCATAGGTGAACTATTGCGGTCATGGAAGAGTGGCCGATAACAAATACCAATGCATTTCGATTGCCTCATAGCTGGCAAGTCTACTGAAACATTTACACATAAACATTTACCGAAAATATTTAAACAGTAAATAAACATATTCGACATCATACCTTTGCATTTCTGCAATGAAAAAAATTGTCTCTCTATATTCAATGCGATGAATTAGAGGATGCTTGCCATGTTATTGTGAAATGTTACTAAATAATTTTACTTCTTATACACTTACTCCTTATGTAAAAAAACGTGGAGGCACTCATAATAACAGGAATAACAGTGTTGTCTTCAACATTTTTAAAGCAAGTATAGTATGGAGTAACCATTTTAATTTCATAATTTTTAAATTGAAATGATTATGATTCGTCTGGGTTTTTTCCCATTGGCACTCCGAACAACAATTTTATATATTTTATACAGTTTATTCATTAATCAAACATATCGTGGGCTGCACAAGCTTAATACAAACTACAAAATATCAATATTAGACGTAAACAGGTCGTCATACTACGCGTCGCTAGTCTGACGCAAGCCGCGCAAGCGCAATATGGTCGGCCACGCTTACTCGCATGTAGCTGATGCGAAACTATAAGTTTTTGACCTGCCAAAAAATCGTGCAAAAGAAGTTTTTACTTTAAAAAATATTACGATATTTTCATTTTATACATAGTTATAATAAACTTATTTATGAACACTACTCGTTCAACGATGTGTAAAATGGAACAAATGGTGTGATGCGCTTACGCAGGAGTCAGGAAAGTTTATTTTTGCTTTCAATTCCTCCTCTAAATAAAAAAAATGAGCTGTCACGGGACGCCTGGTAGATGTGACACATCGATTTTTTTTTTTATAAGCTATATGCCTAAAAGAATAGGTTACGACAGGAATCAGCTATGGTATAATGAAAAGATAAAGCATTACAAATTTGTTCCATAAAATAATTACTGTTTATTTATTTTATTACATAAATATTCATTTTTATTAAATACAAAATACAACAAAGGAAACCAGGCGCAGGCGCGGTGTGTTTGGTGGCATTTACTAAAGGGCGCTAGGTAGTCGCCGCGTGCCTCGTAACACTAGTAGCACCAGTGCCCGACAAAACAATTTGAATCTTATGTTTATACTGATAAGGTTGCAAATGTTTGTGTTTCGCGTCACCACGGGACCAACATTCAGGTTTACCCGCGCCTATAGATGTTTGACATCAAAAATATTGTTAAAATAGTAAACAAAACTGACGACATGTAGTGAATGAAGACTCGCATTGCGTTGGGGTCTGTGTCAGTAATTTGGCTTCACTTTTTGTCTGATGAAGTTAAGGTACATTATGTATTATAATGTGTGTAGTGCACTATTTTTCAGCTTACCAATAAGGATGGCACGGTCGTTTCTGCACTATGCAAAACTTCAATAAACTAAGGAAAAAGTAAACTTATATAAATAACAAAAACAAAATTCCAATACAAATAACCACATATGCAGATGTATTTTATTGATCTAAAAAGAGGTAATAAAATAAATTGTAGCAACGGACTATTTCAAATACATCATAACTTAAAAGCAGATAACCCTCAACATAATTGTTTCACCTCAATCATTAAACCCCAACCCCTAAACGCGATACTTACAAATCTAAAATCTCACCTCAAATCATCCCTTAAACCCATCAGTGGCGGGCATCGGTCACGGGGGTAACTGCATTCCTAGCCAGACAGCTAATTCGGACCCCCGGTTTCATGTAAGCAGAGCATCTATCAAGGCGTCACGTCGTCTCTCCCAATTTACCGAGCACTCGCCTATCGAGAGATTCAATGAATGATAACGACTCTAATAAATACGGAGTCGGCTGCCAGAATGAGCGTAATTAATTTAATGGATTTAGACAAAGAATTATGTACGATGAGATAGTTAGATTAATAGCTCCGATCCGTGTTATTTTGAGTATTAACGGAACGTTATGCTGTTGCTATATTTTGTTACAGGTGCCACTATAATATGAAGAAATAGTATGGCAACTGATTATTAATATTAATTTAAGTTCGAAATCTCTTATATTTGTTGTACTTTACTCTTACGACATGGGGTCCGTCTAACGAAGCGTGAAGAGGCACTTCTGCAGGTCGGCATGATAGCGATAACTGCCGTTGCTATTTAACAACGACAGTCACCGTTATTTATAGACCACACTGTACCAGGTACTCTGTAGTCATTTTGCCGAACTAGTATAACATAAGATAAAAAAAAAATATACGAAATATTGTACTAATCGTAGTTCATAGACGACTAGGTTTTTTCTAGGTAATTAATTTGATATCAGAAATCGTATAGTTGTAGTAAAAGACGATGATAACAGATTTAAGTATTTTCCGATTGCTGTCATTGCGGGGTAAGTGTTCCTTCATAATGGAAGCCACGAATATAATCACCAAGGCAACCCAAAACATATTAACTGTTTGTTACACATAAAAACAATTATATTCTCTCCCACAACATGACTGACTGTAAAGATGATATGCTACAAGTGTTCGGGTTTAAAAGATCCGGAAAACTTGAAGACGTGGTTTCAGCTTGACTAACAACTTACTATTAGATTAATATTAGATTATATTAGAAATAGATTAATATTAGAATATATATTAGATTATAATTAGAACTATAGATTAGAAACCATTAGATAGAACAACACATAAGTTGGCACACGTGATTGTTTTTCATGGAGAAGAAGTGACTTATTGTAACTTACCAGTAGGTGGCACTGTAGCACATCACCTGCAATCGTGTTCAAGCGATCTATAATATGTGTAAATATTTAAAGATATTATATTATAGAATATTTAAAGTTTAGGTCGATAGAGAAATGGCCCGCTGGCACACTCAACATATTAAATAATAAATTATCTCTGGTTTTTTTCGCTCAACAAACATTCAAATAAATAAAATGAAAAACTTGAGTATTATTAAAAATATTGTAGTAATTTATTAATTTTTAACAACTTAGTGAACCAAAAATCAACGTTTACTAAGGTATGCGCAATACGTTTACATTTTACCGGTTACCATACTGTTTCACTTCATAATACTGTGTTCCCTAACGGACACCGACTGTAAGGCGAGCTATACAGTTTATTTTTTCCTCCATTCACGAGTAAAACACTAATGAAGGCGCTTTCTAACAAGCTCTAACATCTCTCCCCATTGTTATCAACTTTGTTATCTGAAAATCTACCTTGATTTGACGCCGAATACAGTTTTGTTATGGATATTTAAATTAGTTATTATATATACTGTAATTATATAGATCAACAGAAACCCCTATGTTTATATTATTTTTGTGTGTTATATAAGGTTATATAAAGTTTTGTAATAAACATGTTATATAAAGTGAAAACGCATTTCAGAGTGGTTTTGTTAAATACGTATTAAATACTTGGTTTAAAAAACTTTCCTAATAAATGCACCGCGCTCGCCCGGGGCAACTTCGCGTTATCCTTTTTCACAAGTCTAACTTAACGTAACCAAAGCGAGACAAAAGAGCAAAATGGCGACCGCGGTGCATTTAATATGAGACCTTTTTAAAGCCAGGGTTCAATACGTATTTAACTTTTTTGTAATAACACCGAGCTAGGCTTATCAAATAAAGTTGCTAAAAGACACCAACCATCTAATGGTTATTTTCCTTCGCCTAAGAGTTTGTTTGTGTATGCGTTGTTTAAAAGAAAATGCAATTTATCGCATGTTTATTTATGTATGTCAAAGCTGATTTTATTTATACTCTAACACAATATCAATTCTAGAGATAATGATAACGATTACTTATTCTATTTAAAAGCGATTATTTTTGTTATAAACAATCTTGTCAATTATTCTGCTTTTTGTGTAATTTTACTGTTTTTATGTACATCGTGTCTGTGTTTCTAAAAGTGTTATAATAAATATTCATTCTACGTATCGTGATTTGAAGTGATTTTTTCACACCTATCGGTTGTTGTGTAATGCTTGGCTGTTCAAACGTTTCCATAACACTGGCTGATTATTGTCATTGTTAATAACAGTAACAGATTATTAATAACCAGCAACGGAAAAATAGATACCGTCTTTAATTATTTCTTAAAAACTATGTATGAATAATGGATTAAATATTACTTGGTACTGATTTTTTTGCAACACGACCCTTCAATTAGCCAAACCTATAGTATCCTTTCTTAAAAGTCGTGGTGGTTTGACTGATAGAATATCATTGCATAGTCCGCAGGTTCGAAGCCCGGCTTTTACTAACGATTTGTTCCGAATTCACATAAATTTACTTATTAAAATTGGTAATACTATCGGCTACCGGTGAAGGAAAACATCGTGAGGAAACCAGAACCTGAGGGATGTTCTTGTATTACTATTGTATGTGGAAAAAAATAGAGATGTGTATTTCTCGGAGCTTGAAATCGCTAATACGTGGGCTGGCGTAGTGATTCATATAGGTTCATACCTTCTTTCGGGAAGAGGCCTGCAGTGGGTCTTTTACAGGCTGATGATAATGATGATAGGTTCCTTTCTTATTCAAATATTCCGTATATTTTTCGCCTTTGTGTACACGCCTGGCGGATGTTTACTAGATAATGTATTGCCTTAAAATATATTTTTAAAAAACTTCACCGACCTACAGTAGGGGTTCCTTACCGTATCTGTAAAATCAGCGCAACATAAATTAGCGAGCAGGTTGCGTGACGGACTAACTTAACAACGTCTCCTTATCGTCGGCCGGAAACGTCGACCTGCCCATCAAAAAACGAACCTAATCCGTATAACAAAAAGCCCATATTACAGTGTCGTCACCAGGCCAGATACTCACAAGCTACTGCAAACGGGACCTTATGAGAAAACGTTAAAGTCCTTTGAGGTTTATAACGAAACACTTAAGGATTATTTCGACAAACGAAAGTACACATTACCTCTGTGTGAATAAAGTCGATTGTCTCTTAGCGAAGTTGATATCTCAGCTGTAGAAAGTAATGAAGCCTTCGCTGCAATGTAGACTTTAATCTGTTGGAAGCAGGACATAGAATAACGGTTCTGACAAAGGGTAAAGTAAATGACGGCTAACATTTAGCGGTTTCAGTGGTAGTGATATGGGTGGACTTCCTTTGTCTGGGCAATCTTATCAGCATGGCGGGCGACCGCGTCTCGACATGATACATTACTTGCGATATACATTTACATTCGCCTTTCTGACCGCTCAATTTAATCAAATGCTCGGAATTCAGCTTATGTTTTATACATAATTGTATTAATTGTTACTCTATACAATTATTTTTATTTTTATTATTACTAACTATGCTTTACAACTCTTCATTCAAATATCTGTAACAATTACAGTTGGAGATTAAAAATCGATGTTGTTTATATATTTTTAATATTACTGATAATAGTATATTTTCGACCGCTCTGAATACAGTTGTGCAGAACACAAATTTAGGTATAAATATACCAGGTGAAAAGTTAAACCATCACAGTATTCTAGGATGTGATGCTCCATGGTCACCTTAAACATATAAAATAATAATATCAAAACAAATACTAATAAACAAAAAAGAGAACCTTAGTTAAAGTTTGTTCTAAAATTATTAAAAGTATTCATTCGCTTCCGTATTTATTACACCAGTTCATTTTTTCGTAAATCACCTGACGTTGAGTGTATATCAAGTTTTGCGTTTCTCGAGATAATTAGGTCAAATATTAAGCACCTATGTTTTCATTGATTTAGAACGAGAAGCAAGTAATGAGTTGTCTGTGAGCATATTGCAACTATTTAACCAGTCATGCTGTATATTATATATATAACACTTTCTTTAAGTGACAACTTAAGGATAAATAACGGTTGTTTTATATTAAACTCTTGCTATTTATATTACGCTATAGCCGGAATTTAATTAATTTTATTTTTGACATTTCAGACTGTCAAATAATGAAATATGGATGAAAACCGCTAGTTAGTTTTTCCTTAATATATAAAAATCCAGTGTCATGATGTTTGTCCACGATGAACTCTGAAACTACTCAACCGATCTTCATGAATGTTGGCATTTATGTGTAATTTGGTCCAACTTGAGAGATAGGATAATTAATATTTCTATTAATGGCCCCAATATATTTCAATCACAGATTAATTGACTGTCAATGTTGATTAATGTTATTAATTGTAAGTTTCACCAGTCTCGAACAGATGGCGCTTTAAATTAGTTTGTTGACAGAAAACTGTAGAACCGGTTGTTATCTCACAGATGGCGACACGTTTTAAATTTGAATTTCTTTTTCAACTCCAGTTTATTTTATGATGCACGCGTTCTGTTAGTATATTTACTACGTAACCTCACCTTTTGTGTATCAAGTATTTAGACAGAATCATTAATAACAAACCTCATAATACTAAATACTTTATCACAATTTGAATTCAATATGTAATAACTGAACCACAGTAACGCAAATCAATATAGTATTAATCCTTAATCAATTCAATCAATATCAATATTGCCCTTTTAACCTACTAGCCGCCACGGCTGACGTTGTCTCGCCCTGATAATAAAAAATACTTTGAAGTTAGACATGTGTTGTCGCTGACTTTTTTGTTGGCATTATCAAGCTCTACAACTTTTCATCATATATCTCTCATCGTTAAGGCAGCGTTCATAAGAGACGTTTACATTCGACCGTTTTTTCTCCGACTTACTTTGCAAATCCGACTACCACAAAAAAGACTTTTAATTTTTCGGGTTAATATATATATATAGCCTTATGATATTTACAAATAACCTGGCTTTCTATTGGTGAAAGAATGTTCAGAATCGGTTTAATTGATCCAGAGGTTACCTCCTACAACGTCACAAACTCACTAACTTTACCTCTTTATAATATTAGTATAGAAGTATCGATAGTTTCAATGAATATATTAAATTATATCATACATTTTAAAATGTGCGAAAAAAACAAATATTTTGTGTGAAGAAAATTCTTCTGTAGCTTTGATTACTTTAATAAACAGTAATTATCAAAGCGCTAAAAGATAAAGATTGATTGTTTCAATACTATGATGCCATATTGCCATGGCATTGGTCTCATCGCGATGTTTTCCTTCACCGGAACCTCCAATTCAGTCCCAAGAATTCGAACCTACGTCCATCGACGCGGTATCCGAACAGGCTATCAACTAAGCCATCATCATCGCTTTGTTATTAATTATAGTCGAACTCCGAGAACTGGTTGAAAAAAAAATGCATAGAATTCCATCGAAATAATCCAAACACATCAGCACGCTCGTTAAGCGAACATCAAATACACGTCAAACGTATTATTGACTTGAAATTAATCAATCAATTTTAATAGACCGTATTCATATATTTGCTGATAAACGATTATACGTCGGATTTGAGCTCATCGTACCGTCAGCTATTGATTAAAATGTTCTCATAATGACGCTGGAGGCCGAATTCACAAGTAGAACCACGATAGCTCCTTCAGAATTGTTATGTTTCCTATCTTTATTTAAGTTATCAGATTAATGTATATGATGTACTACGTTAATAAATATTAATGGAATCTATATATGAATAGAAATGTAATAATTTTTTTTAGTTAATGTATTTCTTAAAGGTTTTTCATTTTTGTAATTGTCAGTTATGCTAAAAACTGTTGATGTCAACTATTGTTTTTTAACGTGGGTCTCACACTAAGTGAATTATGTTTTTTTGAGTGATATAATTTTTTTAAATTCCATCTAACTTTAAGCAGACGAAGTCATGGGCAGTTATACAATCAACATACATAAAATCATACATACAATCAAAACAAACTACAGTGAATTTTCTGTGGTTTGCACAAAAAATAAATATGTCTCACGTATTAATGTCATTAAACAATGAATAGGGTATGAGGATGAATTAAAACTACTTCAAAAATGTCATCCCATTCATAGATAGAACAATTAATACCTTCGATGCTATAAGTAGAGTAGGCGACGTTCACAAAAGCGGTGATCTGCCCTCCCGGATAGAGGAACTCCTGAAACACCTCTTTCGACGACGAATCGAAAAGTTCACGATAATGGATTCATCGGAGCAGTCGATTGTTCGACGATGAATGGGCACTAATTAAAACGAAGTCAGGACAACGTCGGACGAAGTTCCCGAACTATAAATCGCAGCGGAGCGCGTCCTATATAAATATAGCGGCGTTCCAGAAACTTCGGTAGTAAATTTAAAATTTTCGGAAATTGGCATCGGGAGAACTGGAGTGTGGTTAAGTGTTTTTACACGTTTATGTCCAAGTATATATCCTATATGTATATTCGGATACAGTGATACGATTAAGAAATCTGTCTTGATTAAATTTTGCTGTTTAAAATTATTCTAAATAATTAAATATATTTTTTAATTTATAATCTTTCCATTACCGATTAATAAGCCTTTTACTGGTTTTAAATTACCTCTGTTAGGTTTTATCATTATTACTTGCTCTCTATGGAAAACGTGGTCTAAATATTACTCTGATATTTCTTTATCTTCATTAGAAGTCTCATCATAATCAGTGCAGTTATTTCTAAGATAAGCCCGTACAAGCAACAAATGTGAATAATTCCAAACAGTCTTAAATTGCCTAAATCGTCAGTCAAACAATAAAAAAAATCTTATTTAAATTTATATAACACGCTAAGAGAATATACACGAGTATGTAAAAACTTACAAATAATGTATTAGTAAAAACCACAAGAACTAATCTCATTAGGGTAAACAGAGCTAGGATTAACTTGGACGCAGCACTCGGCCGGAAAACCGCACTTACTCTGAAACATGCCCTCTCCTTAACCGCTGCCAATAAGAAATCACATCGGATCCCGCCGCGGCGAAGCAACGCCGCAAATGAACCGAAACATACCCTTTTATCTTCCAATAAGTAACCGAGCTTTGGTTTTACTAGAATAAAGAACGCCGACGATCATGCCGGTCGACGCGGTGGGAAATATTGAAAAATTAATGAACTGAAATAAAACGAATGGGCAGTTATTTTGGCCTTTATTACATATTAAAGATTTATATAATATTTAGCTAAATACATACGCCATTAAGGCATTAAAAAAACAGAATATAGAAAAACTTTGTCCTTGGATTTTTTCGGTCTACGCCATACACTATTAGGTCGATTTTGTTTTGCACCAAGTTTATTTTTAGATGATAGGTGATACCTTGATACCTAGAAACCTTGTGATAGGTTTTTTCAGAATTGAACCGCGTTATACCAATGCTACCTTAAAAGGATTTATCTAAAGGAAACCAAGTTTATTCTGATAGCTAGAAGTCCCAAGAGGTCATTCAAAGTCGCGATCCGTTTAAAGTTGAGACGAATTCTTTGCCCGTGGGCTCCACAATTCCGAACGTTCCCTCCAAGGTGTCTGCGTAATTACGCACCATTATAGACAAAGGGCAGGCTCCGCCCGATTACCATAATTCCGGGCCTCGGCGACGGGATATAAATGAGCAACATTTTGTAGTAGCAGCGCGAGTGACATGTGTATTAATGACTACGCTTGTCCTCTTAAATTAGGTGAGGGATTTGGTGATTTAGTTTTTTTCATTGACGGCGGCAGCGGCCGCGACCCGGGACGGGCTTTCCGTCCTGCCCCATTTGTTCTATGTCGGAGAGCGGTTAGCGGTTCGAGCTAATTGCCGGCTTATATATAACTTACCATTATTTTTTATGGATCCATAACTGCAATGGAAACAAAAAGTATTATAATATTAATTACGGTATGTACAAAAAGGGTAGTCAATTATTCAAGACCGATGGATTATAGATACTTTATCCGCAAGATTCCGCTAGTAAAAGTCCGCTAAGCATTTAAATGTACAAAGTAATTTCTCGGATCTTGAATGTTGATATATTTTGGTATTTGGTATAAAACATGGAACTATTTGATGCATGAAACTGGAGAAACTTCGTAAACTGAAGTGTCAATTAAGTTGGTGCCTACCTCCAAGTTGAAGAATTTTCAAAGCTACTATCAAAATTTCATATTATTTTATTCGAAATAAGAATCGCTGATAGCCTGATATACCAAGCCGAAGTATCGGTTAGAATAAGACAGACAGACTTTGGAACAGAAGTTATTGGTGAAAATCTTAATAGTTAGATATCAGAGTCAAACTTCTTTTAAACCCTACCCTACCATGACTAAATCGATATCAATTCGTTCAGACCAGTCAAGAATGGATACGTTACAAGACTGGAACTTCCTGCTCGTGGCTTTAGTCTTTAATTTATTTGTTCTGAAATCTGGTACTAACATTTACACGCTTCTATGCTAACGAATTTTCAGTTTTTACGTGTAAGGGCTTGTGACATTCTATTTTATAGTTTCTATACATTTCTTCAAAGCTCTTCTTGGTCTTACTTATAAGGTCTCTTCTAAGATTATCGTTGATATTTATTTATAAACATTCTCAGAAATGTTTTAATATGTCTATCTGAAGGTAACGTATTTAAATCTGGTAAGAACAATTAATTTTGCTATTGAGCGTTGTCTAGTCGAGGTTAACCCTTTTGAATTACAAGGAGTATTATAGAATATATCTAATTTTATTGAGTTTTCTGAAATCGAATGGAAAATCGTATGACAAACGTATTCGTTTTTCTATTAGAAGTTACTTATTTAAAAAAAATTGTAATACTTTAGTGTGAAAATTTAGACATGTAATAGTTATATTTTAAAATAATTTTATCTAAAATTATTATTATATCTCCAGTAGGTATAATGTTAAATATTCCGCAGTAAACTACGGTATCATGTCAAACATAAATATTATACTTAAATTTTAATTTCGCTCGCAGCTCCCCAAAATTACCTACGAAAAATTATTTCATAAACTGTTAGTTAGAGGGAGGCAATAGGGGAATTTTTTGAAAGCTCATATATATCATAGCACACGATGTAAGCTTTAAAAGCTATATCGAAATAAATTCATTAATCTTTAATTACCAAGAATGGAGTGGCATCAAAGGGCACGGCCACAAAGGCCGACTGTAGGTAGCATCGGAAAAGCCATTTTCTTTACGCGACGCGGGAGGGTGGGAAACGATCGCGAAAAAAAAAACACAACACAAAAACCCTTTTAAAATTAATTGAGTTTTCTTGCGGCTACATCGGGACGTAGAAAATAAATTAATTAACGCTCGAAGGAATCCTTAAAATTTGTCGAGGATCAAAAGTTGGATGGTAGAGCGGACCGATAAGCGAAGACGAGGCTCCGGGGGCCGCAGATAATACTTCGATTTTCCATTAAGTTATATTAGATATGGGAGAGACGCCGCGCCGCACCCGCGTTTTCCCTCCAAGCGTATTTTGTTCGGGGGCCACACGCGATTTTTGATCCATTTGCATGGCTGATGGTTTCACGATATTTGTTTACGGCCCATTATTGTGGGCAATATTCGACCTTAATTCAATATCGACTTGTAAATTTTCTTGGATGGAATTAATTAAATTTTTCCTCGGTGCTAATGCTTCTTCGGATCGCGCGCCGCCACTCAGCTGATTAATTTACTAAAAGCCGTTAACTTTACAAATGAGGTGGACTTTTGATAAGAGTTTAAACGAAGCAAGTAGTCGGTTTAAGGTGAATTAATAAACCACTTAAACGATTCCTTTCTTCAATTTAAATGCCTTTGGTTTACTCTAATTATTATCTTATACGTAACCATATCTTTAAAATGTGAATAAGTCATCCGTAAAATAATAAGAATTCAGTGTATATTATTCAGTTTAGTAAATAATATATAAAAATATATTCATAGCGGAGCTCATGACACTAAAGACCAGCAGAAAATGTTAAAATTCAAGTGATTTAATCTAGACCAACCAGATGGAAAATATGGTCTTGTGGTCTATCACGAGGTTACTATAAATTTATTACATATTACAAAAGCTAGTTTTCGTCTTTGGAACTTATCTATAACTTAATAATAGAAATCGAATTTTTCCCTTCATTCGTATTTAACTTAAACTTCTTTTAATTTGTATAAAAACACAAGTGGCTTAGTAGAGCTTTTATTTTCAATTCGTAAAATTGATTTCCCTGTATTCTTTAACTTTCCTCAAAATTTACGTGACGTAATTTAATAGTTTTTAATTGTATAGAATCGATGTAAATTCAAAGTAATATTGAGGCGTTTTGAAATTTCATGTTCCTCAAAATAATCATAGAAGGTGAAATTTTTGGTCTAAATAAATTAAACTATAATTATATTTCAGTAGAAAAAAAAAACACTGAAACTAGCAACAATGCCTCTGCTACTACAATAAAACGTAAATACATGATATATTTAACACAAACACTGTGCAGATTTTTCAAAGTACAATACAAATTGAAAGGTCCTCAGTTATTTGAAAATATATCTTTGACAATTTAATTTTTTTTGTTAACAGGTTGCCTTTTGGAAGGTCCCCGGTTCCCACCTGATGTGCCTCCACGGAATCCGACAATGTCTCGGCTGAACGGTCGCATCACAGGCAACCCCGCAGACCTCGCGGACTTCGAGCCATCGTGTCTCGTTCGCACACCGTCTGGAAATTTCTACGTGCCTTCAGGTGAATGTTAGAACCATTTTATACTATTTTTCCAATATTTTTTTATTATTATAGGTTCACGTTTCATCGTCTCAACCGATCTCAAATAACGATGTAACCAGAGATGGTAAGCAAGTTTAACCTAGAGGGTTCTGGATCCCCAAATGTAGCTGCATGCACATACGTACAAGTGCTTGGCAGCTTGTTGGTAGGCATTGAGGTGGGCATTAGAAAAGAGCTACCACCATACTATGGTTTCTTCATGAGGTTTTCCCTCACCGAAAGTTCCAGGATTCGAATCTACGTTATTCGGCACAGTGTCCGAACATGCTACAATTGAGCTATTATCGATATTTTATATCTTATGCCCCTGGTGGACATTGTCCTGCTCTGACAATTAAAAAAATCTTAAAAGTCAACCGCAACACCACCTACATTTTCCAACTGTTCCAATAAAATTTAAATCATAGTTGAATCCATCTGAACACACACAATAAAATTTCATCAAACTCTGTCCGGCTGTTTAGGAGTTCATTCACATACACATGAACAGAAGAATTAAATATATAAAGAAGATGTCAAACTACTAACTTAAAAATGATGTCAAGTGGTACGATCTATAATTATATTTCTATATAATCTATAATACATTAGGCCAAAAGTTCACATATTCAGTTACTGTTTTTCAACTTGATTTTCAACTTGAACGTAAAAATTAGTCCAAAAACAAGAAAAAATTACCTACTGGCTACGATTTCTACAAGATGTTTCCCTTCGAAAAGGCTTAACGTAAAGTAAGTTTTTAACTCTGGCACTTCGAAATGATGTTCAACTGTTGTACTACACAATTAGTCGTTGATAATTAAGTACAATTTAATTATGATGCTAGCACTCACTGAGCGGTACACGGTACACGGTAGTAGTATCTACATTTTATATATTTTAACATTTGACCTCGAATCTCACTATGCTATTAAGTAACGATGTGGCAACACGAGAAGACCAGTTGGTAACAAAATAAATCTATAGAAGTATTAGCAGAATTAGCTCTCAACCATAAATGTCGGAACACAGTCCTATAAGTAATCGGCGAGAGATTGTCAACTAGAGGATGGTAGCTAGCTAAATAGGCATTAGAGGAAGCCCTATCTATTACCGAAAATGTATCCTATGCTAAATGGTTCGCTAACTAGATCATACTTGAGTTCGTGTAATTTTTTGGTTATGCCAGTCCTCGCGGCCGAAAAGCGTATACGCATTTATGATTATGTGCATAGATACATCAATTATTGTCGAATAAGAAATTAATATCAATTTCCTACTTGGCACATTCCCATTTTTTGTGGACAAGAACGTCACAATTTATGAGATTTTATTTTAAAAATATATCCAGAGTTTAAGTATTTTCTATAATATATATTCTATTATAAATAAATATTTTAATGATATTGTTTATTTGTTTATGTCATAAGTGGCAAACGAACAGGTGGGTCACCTGCTGTTAAGTGATCACCACCGTCCATGGACACTAACAACACCAGCGGAGTCGCAAGTGCGTTGCCACCCTTTGGGGGGAAGGGATTAGGGGAAGGAGAGGGAGAGGAGGAGAGGGGAGGGGAGGTGGGCCTCCGGCGCTCTCACTGTCCGAACGAAACGCAACAATGCAAGCACTGTTACTTCACGTCGGTTTGCTATGAGAGGGTGGTACTACCCCGGGCGAGCCGACCCATTCAAGCTGAAACCAGTAATAGTTTCAACGTGGCTCTACCACCATAAATAAGGATATATAATTATAATAATTGCTTACATCTGTTAAATACAAAATTACTAATGTTTGTAGAAACTGTCATACATTTTTTTGGGTTAGAAAAATATGTACGTAAAATATGTTTATTTACTACAGGGGACATACAAAAGAATCCGTCTATGGACTATAAATCCAACTCTTCGTGCAGTAGTCCAGGGAAACAAGATAAAAGTACTTTAGAGAGAATGGATCGCAGCGACCGGTCACATCCGGCTTTCGGCGCACCCGTCCCTGTGCTGCCTGTGAGGAACAACCTCAGATCCTCGCACTTCCCTCCTACGGCGTCACGTTTCCATTTCAGGAAAGGTCTCTCATCGCGTTGTTCCTGGAAGTGCACAGCTATAGTGTTCATAATATTCTTCATACTCCTTTTAGCCATCGCATCTTATATGTCAGGTGAGTTTTTATTATATTCAGAATAGTCTCTTCTAAGAAATAGTCTATATTTTTTGTAAATCGTGAATACTATATTACCATCTAAGCTACTGAAAAAATAAATATGTTTTTATGTAATTTATAAAGGCGTTTATACTAGTAGAACTCCATCTATTTTGTAAATTCTTGAAAATATGTTATACTTTGTATTTTGGTATTTTATTAATTAATACTTAACTTTACGTAACCCCATTATAATATTTCAAATAATCAAATTTTATTTGTTTTATACTAAAATATTCTAATATTAATAAAATATCAGATTTCTTGAAAATTGTATGTTATTTTCAACTTATCTTGTTTTTAATTTGTTCACAGCCTCTTATTTCGTCAACTGGTCTTATCAAAATTCGAAAGTGTGTACAGTACTAGTTGGCGAATCAACAGAGAAGTTCCCCGCTTCGAAAGCGACCACGCTTGAAGCGAGCAACAAATCTCTAGTAAGGCCGCACCAGACCTCGCCGTCCACCGGCTCAGGTAACGAGGATAATCACTCACGACATCGTAGAAGCGTAGATGTAGAAGGGCATGCTTCTGTGCAATCTGTTTCTTCTATGGATCCTTCCACTGCTGTAGATAATATGCATGATATCACTACGCCTCTGATCAGTACTAGCTTAGCGCATGGTGTGGTGACAGAAAACATCAAGCAAGTAAGTGAAGACAACGGGGATGCTAACGCTTTTGTTTCTGCTAATGTGTCGGCTAATAATACTGGTGACTTAATAACAAAAGCAACCGAATCTCTTAATGAGTCATTTAATATAATAACTACCACCACTATTTTGGAAGAAAATATAAATAAAGATACTAAAACTGACAGTAATTTTCTTAAAAATGTTACTAAACATTATATTGAAAAACCAGTCGAAGTTATTAAACCTGAGGAAAAATCTATAAACACTAAACTTGATAAGAGTTACATAGCTTATGACCCAAAAGATATGCAAGGGGATTCATTTCCATCTATATATACATACGGAGTTCTAAAATATCAGTATCTGAAAGAGCTATCTCGACTGAATAAAGCTACTGAGGAATTACATATTTATTCTAACGACTCTGTTGATATGGAGAAAAATAAGGAAAAGTTTATATATGAAAATGAACCACAAACTACTAAAGTTGAAACAACGTCAACTTCAACGACTGTAACTAATACAGTAGCGTCTACTGAAACTCCTGTCACAATAAAACCGACAGAAGTTATAGCTACTACAAATACATTTGCTTCACTAAAAGAACATATTCTAATAACTACACCAACACCGAGTGGTGCTGTTTTTACTAATAATAACCTTTTGCCAAAAATACCAAAGACCCCTGAAACTTCTACTACCAGTAAAATTACCACTACCACAGAAGATAACTCTCCACCCACTGTAACTATGTTTGAAACGAAACCACCAGATGTGACTAATTCTAAACATGTGTTAATTAACCTAACCATATCTGCTGACGACGAACATTCTTCTTACAAACCTCTGTACTCATTAACTGTAACAGTACCAACAGTGGGTGTTACGTATGAAATCCCAACTATAAGAATAACTCCGATGGATATAGATCCTACACAGGCTACAACTTTCAATAAACCTGTTACTTTGCAAGGTACGACTAGGTCTAATCAACCAACAACTACAGACACAATTACGAAAACGAATAAGCCTTTAAACCTTGAAGACTGGGGCGGCAGCTGTGAATGTTCATGTCCATCGTGCGACAAAAATGTCACTGACGATTTTTACGATGATGTATTTACAACAGCCTCTACAGATCCGGAAACAACAGCTTCTACCTACAATGATGTTAATAGTACAACAAAATCTTCTCAAGACGTGGACACTACAACAGAAGAAATCACTGAAACAACAATTTACAATGATGTATCTACTGATACAATGCCAACAACAGATCAAAATAGTGAAGCAACTTCAGATATCACGACAGAATCTGATGCACTTTCAACTACAAAATTGCCGCAACTAGTCTGTCCAAAGGTTAAGCCTCCACCCATCCTTATATTGGAAGGTGAGGTTGAACTAGACTAAAATTCGTAATAACTTACTAACGATCACTGGTTTTCATGGCCGTTTAGGGTTTCCGTACATTAACTAACAATGTAACTCGCATGTTAATTTGGATTATGGGATAAACTGCTATAAATGAAGCATGTGCTAGTTGAATTTTTTTTAGTTTTTGTTTAAAACTTTTGAAATTCGCCAATAATATTATTGCTCTTATTTTAGAAGTATTTTAGAAATTTTACTAACAGTATTTAAAAGCTAGCTCACCATTTCGCATGAACAAAACTAGCAAAAAATTAACTGTGATTACATTTAAATTTACTTCGTAGGTGCTCGAACATTCCCAGCGCAGACTTTCCCGCCCGACGGGACAACATTCAAACAAATTACTTTAGGTGAAAAATTATCAAAAGAAATCCCTCCATATAGTTATTGGAACATGCAGTTCTACCAATCCCAAGCTTCGTACGTGAAATTTGACTACGTGATACCACGTGGAGCGTCAATAGGTGTATACGCTAGGAGGAACGCTCTT
>MU158718.1:2027040-2060318 GCA_015888305.1 Antheraea pernyi
CGCTCTTCCCACACACACGCAATATCATTTCCTTGAAGTTTTAAGCGGATTCAAAGCGAGGACAACAAGAGCATCACACGTAAGTAAAACATTTATTAACTAACTACAACACCATTCTCCATTTTTAACGGTGACGTTGTTATTTGTAATTGTTTACGGAAATTTTGACAACAATTAAAACAATGAATTGAGAAGAGGACAATTGATTATTCGGGACACCTGGCTAATGGAATTATGTCGGAGCGACAGCCGCATGCTATTAAAAGACAGCAACCACATGAAAGCGCAAGTTATCTGTTCTGTGGCGTCATTTTTGAACAACAAACTAAATCTTATGTGGTTAAATGTAATGTAGATGTTAGTTTTGTCTCGAACAATGATGTTTTAATTTTGTATTAAATTTTTGTAATCTGATTTATCTTCAGCCTTCGGTAAAGAAGGATGTGACTCATTATATGGAGCAAGGACACTGGTTCCTCTCGCTCTATAACGACGATGGCGATCCACAAGAGATTACTTTAATCGCTATGGTAGCTGAGGAGATGACCCACAACTGTCCAAATGGCTGTTCCAGTAAAGGGGAATGTCTCATGGGACATTGCCAATGCCAGCCCGGTTTCGGAGGTGACGACTGCAGTAAAAGTAAGATTTTTTATTAACCATAATTAAATAAGAGACATCATTTAAATATATCAATTTGTATAAATGATTTTTAATATATTTTGACAGCGGTTAAATTTAGACAGTTTATGTAAAAGAAACAGTTTCATCCGTGTTCATCCTACATATGGTACTGATTAAACATTGAATACTGTTAAAAGAAAGGTGGTTGAAATGTAATGTTGTTTCGTATCAAAGTAAATAATTAGAATTGTCGTCACGTTCCAGGTGTATGCCCAGTTCTTTGCAGCCAGCGTGGCGAATACATCAATGGAGAGTGCCAATGCAATCCTGGATGGAAAGGCAAAGAGTGTTCCTTAAGACACGATGAATGCGAAGTACCGGACTGCAACGGGCACGGTCACTGCGTCAACGGGAAGTGTTCCTGCGTTAGAGGTTATAAGGGCAAGTTCTGCGCAGAGATAGACTGTCCGCACCCGACTTGCTCCGGGCACGGCTTCTGTATCGAAGGATCATGTGTTTGCAAGAAGGGTTGGAAGGGAGCGGACTGTGCGACGATGGACAAGGACGCGCTGCAATGCCTTCCGGACTGTTCTGGACACGGAACATTCGATGTTGACACGCAAACGTGCACTTGTCACGCAAGATGGTCTGGGGAGGATTGTTCTAAAGGTACTGTTGAGGAATTGATTATTAAAATGATTTTTTTTATCCATTTCCTGAAATGTTTCCATCCATCTATCGCCTATAGCCAACGCTAATATGTATATTATCTGAATGATTGTATTTATTATGTATTTTGTATTCTAATACGTAGATTGAAATTAAAACTGAGAGTTGGTTATCTTGTCTAAATTATGCAAGTAACTTAAAAAGTCATTAAAAATTCGCTATATATCATCAATGAAGAATGTTTGAAAATTTTGTTTTTTTTCATTTGAGAGTTTCCGCTGCGTGTTAGAGTTAGCCCAGAGTGACTATTCCATGTGGATAAAGTCGCGGGCAGAAGTTAGTTATGAATAAAATTCAGTACATTACAGTCTAAGATCCCCTCGTTTTACTTGGAGTGATGTGATACTTTTGGCAAAATGTAAAGCGAAGTGAACTCGGCAGAGGTGTGCGACCTGGAGTGCGGCGCGCACGGGCGCTGCGTGGGCGAGGCGTGCGCGTGCGCGGCGGGCTGGAGCGGCGAGTTCTGCACGGCGCGGCTGTGCGACGCGCGCTGCGGCGAGCACGGCCAGTGCAAGAACGGCACGTGCCTGTGCGTGTCGGGGTGGAACGGCCGCCACTGCACGCTGGAGGGCTGTCCGCGCGGCTGTGCGGGCCACGGCCAGTGCCGCGTCGCGCACGACGGCCACTGGGAGTGCAAGTGCTTCGACGGCTGGGACGGCCCCGACTGCACCACGCTCAAGGAGCAGATCTGCGACGACTCCAAGGATAACGATAAAGGTACACCGTCTCACACTTATTGAGAAACAACACATTACTAAAAGTGATAGGTTTTGAAATATTTTTTGGGCAAGAATTCCTTATTTAAATACATGGTTCCTGAGACTTTATCGTTGGAAATCCCTTCAATAACTCGTTAATTCTTTATTGAAACTGTTTTATTCTTGCATATTTTTGAAAGATTTTTTTAAAATACGAAATGAATACATTTATTTAAAAAACAACAAAAAAATTAACAATACAATAGATATTAGAACAGCCGTAATCGTAACAGTATTTCTGTTTTTGAAATAATTTAATGCTAATGTAAATCTATATGCAAAAATTAAGATTAAGAAAATTAAGAACTTCATTCTCTACTTTCCATGTGTCAAAAAATATACATGATTCCTAAAAGACCTACCACATTTTTAAACACACAGCCAATTTGCAACTTACGATATTTTAGATGGCCTGATCGATTGTGAAGACCCGGAATGCTGTCAAAATACAGCGTGCAAGGGCAGCCAGCTGTGTGTGTCCTCCCCCAAACCTACGGACATACTGCTTCGCAAACAACCGCCCGCGATTACCGCATCGTTTTTCGAACGAATGAAATTCCTCATCGACGAAGGAAGCCTTCAAAACTACGCCAAGCAGGAGACCTTCAATGAAAGGTGAGTTTTGATGTTCGGTGTTCATTGTTGTGATAAAATATTATATCATAAAGCTATTTCATACAGTACATTTGCAGCGTAAACGATACTTTACTTTTACCTGGTAACACTTACTTACGTTTATTAACATATCAGATAATGGTATATGGAAGTAAACCACAATAAGTACCGTAATACAGAATGCAAATTTTAAAATGGTTACGTACGTATGAAGTAGCTTATTATATGAAAAAAAATTGTTCTGAGTATGATGAAAAAGAAATATATCTGTTATATACAATACGCAATGTTGTGCCCCAGTCGTTCCTAATGTTTTATTTACATCAAAAAAGTGTTCCATGGCGCTTCTCTTTCTGTTCCTTACACATATTATTAACATTATATTATATTTTTAACAATGAGTAATTGGATTACACGGGACGTAGCCAGATTTTATTCTATTAAAGTAATAATTTGTCTATAACATCATTAATTTCACTAATGCGATAGTCGTCCTTCAAATGTTCTCCAATCTCGCGTACTTCGACATATATGTCTCGCGATTATAATAATTTAGGTGATAAAAGTCACAAAAATGTTGTTTTCTCGAATAAAGCTATTCTGGCTACGGACGCACGAATTAATTGCACTGCATGATAGGTACACTCCATTGCGACTAACTGTTTCTTCTAAATTAACAAAAAATGATGGTTATTTACTCATTCTTTGTCATTTCTCTCGGTTTTTCTTACGCTGCGCAGTATGTTTTGGAATCACTTCAACACGAGGTAAGATTTCTGAATCCAATGTAGGTTGTGTGTTTGTTGAATTTAGTTCCTTACGTACGTAAAGTTATACAATATTTGGAGACGGTTTTATTACCCCTAAAAGAATTATCTTTAATCTAAAGATTTTTTAAATTGTAATATGTATACTTATCTACTGACTATCGACATATCTCGACGCGAATTAAATAGGGTCTTTAGACGACTTATACTATATATCATAGAATGAAAACCGTCTCTAAATTGATATTCATATAAATATATTATCTAACATTTATATATATTTATGTATATTTGCATGTTTTTGTGATATATTTCGTTAAAATTGTGTCCTGTGAATTTGTGTTACGCTTTTTATTAAAATGTTTAATTGTTTCATAAATTATTATAATTATTATATAGTTAAATCAAACTACATGACATCCATCAACTCTGACGAAAGTAATGTAGTTCAGTATTAAGGAAATTAGTTTAGTATTAAACTGTAGATATACTGTGGGTACTGGTTAAATCTCCTATTTTAACTTTAAACTGATTTTATATTGTTTCTATGATTATTAATACGTTTAAGGTGGACTTTCGCGTCTGTGATGTTAGTGTCATTGCGACAAATCGACACAATGTGCTTTGCAAATGCAAATGTAGAAAATTACCTTCGAGCAAAGCGTAAATCACGCTGCTTCAGTATCGCTGCAGCCATGTAATTAGGTTTTAGCGTCAGTGACGCGTCTACACTTGCGATATCGCTACTGCCCAAGTCGGTTATTTAAACGAAATGTATTTACATTTACTCATTATTTTTGTGAATATGATGTGTACATAGTGTACTCAACAAACCCTTGGTTTGTAATAATAGCATTCCAAATTACATGTTCTTCTGAAAGTAAGATTTTCACCGAGACATACTGTCATAGGAAAAAAATCATATTTTAGCTTTTCTATAACCATTTCAAGTAAAGCCATAACAGACGTTATAACAAGATTAGAGTCAGTACCGCAAAGTTGATATATACATGCTGACGCGGATATGCAAGGTCCCCAAAGCACCAGTGATGCCATGTCACTGACGAAGCGAAAATAAGGCTATAAACGCTGTCATTGTGACGCTTTATTCGGAAGCCTACCTTTAAGTTAAAAATGTCTAGCTAAGCACTTATTGATACATTCTGACAATTTCACATAAGAGCTAAGTATGTATGCTTAACATGTCATTTTGACCGCATTGTCGAATTTTGTAAGCACGATTATCGATATCATAATATTCCTTCTTAATAAATCCGTAGATAATTACTATTATTTTCGAAGATATTTTGAATATCCCATTCACAAGAATTCCTTTCTTGGCTTTATCGCTAGAACATGTTAACGTAAATCGATCATTCCTTCTATAAGTCGACGGTTTTATAAGAAACCAAGATCCTATAATTGAATATATGTCAATAGAATAATAAATAAATAATAAAAGAACACATCAATCCAAATGTTGCCTGGAATAAATTGCTATTAGCCATAAGGCCGCCCTTTCTAACTAATCACATAATTTAAAATGTTTTACAGTGTATAGGTATAATGATGTACAATAAATAAATAAGATTGCGTTTAGACTTCAGTACAGTAAGATTCCAGGATATTATTGTACGTAGAAAATAAGTAAATAGTACATATAGATTAAAACAGATAAAGCTTATTTAAGCACTTTACATAATAACAATCTAAATATATAAAAATCCAATATCATGTTTGTCCACGATGAACTCCGAAACTACTCAACCAATTTTCAAAAAAGGTGGCATTTATGTGTAATTTGGTCCAACTTGAAAAATAGGATAATTTATATTTCGATTAATACCTCAATATTTCTTATTTACAAATTAAATCACTGTCAATGTTGACTATTGTTCTTAATTGTAAGTTTCATCAGTCTCGACCAGATGGCGCTCTAAATTAGTTTGTTGACTGGAATCTGTAGGACCGACTTTTATAGATATCTCGTAGATGGCGCCACGAAAATACTTTATCACAATTTTAACTCGGCATGTAATAACTGAGCCACAGCAACCTATGACCGGATCAGCTAGTCAATATATAAAATTCAGAAGTCAAGTAGAAAAGTGAATATTCGCTGTTCAAATTGCTGAGTTTTTTCGTCGAATTAGAACAATTAAATAATGATTCCAGTCGGTCAGCGGTTATCAGAGGTCGCGTGGTCACCTCGCTCGGTTCGGGTCTGGTCGGGGTCAGGGTCTCAACCTCGACCCCACTCGAAGGTTTCACTCTAACGAGAGACGACGGCTGGTTTGACCTTCTCGTCAACGGAGGTGGAGCTGTCACCTTGCACTTCTACCATTCAAGAGGTCTTCCCAAGTTGTCTTCGTGCCGTGGAATGAGGTTGGTGATATTCTTTCCATTAGCCATTCCCATGTGTAGCTCTATGATTCAAGAATATCATATTTACTCAGATTGGCCGAAATGAATATTGTAAATCGAATAGGTCATTTAAAAAATTTAAAGACCTCTTGTAACTATAAATACCATATAAGTTTTTTGTGGGTCTTGTATTTTATTCATAACCTTGTGTTATTTGACTATTTTGTAGTATCGGTGATGGTCTACGTAATATAGTTTGGTTATTGTGCACAAGTGATGTGGATGGAAACTAATACCACGGAGCATGGATTCTAACTTGCCCCCAAAAACTCCCTGGAAATTCTAACAAGACGGCCACCATGATGTTAGTTTAATGGAATGATTGCTAGAATCTTATAATATCATTAGCTACTCGACAAAGGCAGTAATAATTTATTAGAAGATTGGTTGTCAAAAATAAAAAAATTGATACCATATATATTATGGAGTCAAATATACGCTTTTTACTATTATATTACGTTGCTCAAAGCAGTTCAGGCTCCTTCACATACTTTTAAGTGATAACGTTAGGTTCTAAAATAAAATCCCAAAAAATATATTACCCAATTGCCATATAATAAGAATCAGATCAAACAATTTCATCTCAAAAACTGCATTATGCTATCTCGAAGATCTTCCTCTCTTCTAAAATAGTAACAATAAACGAGTGTAAACAACACCTTTATTGTTTTAATGATAAAAAAAAAAACAAATATAAATCAGAGCTAATTTCGTGCAAGCATGTTCGTAATTCCACTTTGTTAAAGCACAAGTTGAATAAAATATTTCTGATTTTGATTTTCAGATTCATTCCAACCTTTTAAACTAAATTATTTTGACTGTAAAATACTGTATGTATATTAAAAATATGGAAGCATTACCTTAACAGATTAATGCACTAATAATTTATCCATATGTTGTAGATCATAAAGGTCACAAGGCATATTTATTTATCAATGCCTACGAATATGAAACAATTTTAGAGTTAACACACGTTCTTAACATGCAAACCTCCCTACCATTAAACAGTCGTTACTATTTTTATGGCTCAATTATACACGTTCTTAACAATTCTTAAGTTTGAATACACGGCATACGATTTTTTTTAATAAGCCAATGTTATGAATTTTGAACAAGTTTAATTTACTCAGTATTTTTATTATTGACTTTTGATAACCAAATTTTACAATTTGGCGATTGTATTAATAAAAATATAATAAATACTTTATTAATAAACATAAAATTAAGTAAATTATTTCAAAAGCAATTTTATTTAATAATACAGACATATATTAAACATAGCTGACAATTATCGTTTCATAGAAATTACTTAAAAAGTATGGTACTTTCGTATTAAATGCATTGTCTCGCGTTGTCTTTTTCGCAAGTCTAACCAATACCAAACCAAACAGAGATAAAAGAGCAAGCAGTCACAGTCGCAGTTTATGTAGGTGATAGAGCCACTGGTTATTACTGGTTTCTGCATGAATGGGTCGGCCCGCCCGGAGTAGAACCACCCGACCCACAGGATCTCCCATTTGAGCTAACATTGCCCTGCATCATTGCGTTTCGTTCGGTCTTTGAAAATGCCGGAAATTCGATATACAATAAATTAATACATTTCGGCCATTCTGCGTAAAGGTGATATTCTGAGTCATAGAGTTACAATTTTTTATAATATAACATAGGAATTTTATTTTAATGGGTCTAGAATATATATAAGAAAAATATATTTTCGTTGATTTTTTTGTTTGTACAAAATTTGAGAGTAGTATTAGTAATATTATGTATAGTCAATAAAAAGAGGAATGACATATACTTACCGTGTACACAATTTCATTGGGATTCGTTATTAAATTAGTTCCAAATATATATTTTTTTAATATCTCAGAATGGAAATCAATTGTTTTCAATGGAAAAAATATATGTACGAATAAGAAATATAAATTTATTAGATATATTAGCTAAAAATTAAAATAGTCACGCCGAACTACTTTATGTATATCATCATCAGGTTGTAAGAGACCCACTGCAGGGCCATAGGCCTACCGGCAGGAGGAGGCGGCGCTTTGCACAACTCCTCCTGCCACCGTAGCCGGACCTGAGGGGATGGGCCGGGGGGCCCATCTCCTCATTGCACAGGTCCGGCGGACGAGGGGGGGCAGCCGGTGTGTACCCGGTCTGTCCCTCTATAGGTAGGAGCCCGGCGGCCACCTTCCGCCGGGCGGACCGTGGGGGCGGCTCTACAAGGTTGATTAGCTTGAACGATCCCTTGCCGCCCCCACAAAACGGTCTGTCGGTACACCGTGGGGTTTTAGTCCGTGCGGCTCGGACATAACCCACCCTCTCCCCCGGGAGGGTGGCGTATCCATAAGGGATTTCCCCACGTTAAAAAGGGCCATAGGCCTCTTCCCGAAGGAATGTATGGGCATAATCACCGCGCCAGCCCACAATGTATTGGTGATTTTAAACTCTGAGAAATCCACAGTTTTATATTTCCCACATATGGTGGTACTGCAAGAACATTTGTCAGGTTTCCTCACGATGTTTTCCTTCACCGTCAGCCGATACTGTTACCAATTTTAATTAGTAAACGTACGCGAATTCCAAAAAATTCGTTGGTACATGTCGTACATTTCTAACCATCATCGACCATCAGGACTTCCTATACATATCCTGCCAAATATTCGACAAAAGAACATTTATCAGAAACTTTAGGTTTCTTCATTATAGATTCGTTAACAGTTATTGGGGGTGGTGATAAGAGAAAGGTTTTTTTGTAACTCAGGTGGTGATAATCGATGAGGTGGTGATGACAACTGCTGATGAGAAAACCGGCATGGGACCCCCTCAAGCATGCCTCGCTCATGATTACGAGACGATGAAGCCGGTGGTATTAGCCACGTGGAAACATGGGTTCCAAGGTGCCTGTCCTGACAAGAGCGCTATACTGGCCGAATCCCAGGTAAGACTAATATCCTTGGTTAGGATTTTTTTTTATAATTATCAGAAACGGATTTTATAAAAAAAAACTATCCGCTCTGACAAAGACGTTTTGTAATAAATTAATTTAACTTCTTGGGTATAATGAATTTGGAATATGAAGACAGATTTAACGATTTTAGATTCACAAGTAAATTGTAACTACTATATGATATTATTGACATTTGAAAACGTATTTAATCTGAGATTAAGACGTTGTTTCATTTTGCGTACTTTGACGTAATATATTAAATGTACAAATTGCTTATTTTAATAATTACATAATTTTCTTTTAACCAATATGTCACAATAATATGAACCAAAGGTAATTAAAATAAATACATTTTCTTAATGAAGATCTGAACAAAAATATTATTCATAGATTCGAATTGTTTGCAAAATATCTGTAGGGAATGGAACGTTTTTGAACGATGAGATTGAATTGAATGAATTCTTGCTTGCACAAAAAACTTAAATCAAATGTTTAACTGAAGACCACTTGGACACGCTTTTGTAATATAGTCTTTTTTGCAATAGACATATGTACTATTATTGCATATTAAAGAACAAAGTCCTCTGCCACGTCTGTCTGTCTGTTAGCGATAAACTCAAAAACGACAGAACGGATTTCAATGCAGCTTTCACAAGGAGATACAGTGATTCACGAGGAAAGTTTAGGTATATAATTTGTCAAGGTTTTTTTTTATTATCAGGGCGGGACAAAGTCCGACGGACCCAATAGTAAAATTTAAAATTTTAGACATTATTAATGAAAATCGTATTAAACTCGTGTTCATTTTTGTTTTTCTAATAAGACCGTTTGTATTGTTTACAGGTCGTGCAAGAGAGCTTACCTATCCCGGGGACAGGGTTAAACTTGGTGTACCACAGCTCGCGGGCAGCCGGCTACCTCTCCACCATCCAGCTCCAGCTGACGCCGGAAAAGGTGCCTCCAACTCTGGTCCTCATCCACCTGAGGATCACGATCGAGGGCATCCTGTTCGAGAAGGTGTTCGAGGCGGACCCCGTGATAAAGTTCACGTACCCGTGGAACCGGCTGAACGTGTACCGGCAGCGCGTGTACGGGGTCACCACGGCGCTGGTGAAGGTGGGCTACCAGTACACCGACTGCAAGGACATCATATGGAACGTGCAGACCACCAAGCTCAGCGGACACGACATGAGCATCTCCGACGTCGGAGGCTGGAACCTCGACATCCATCACCGATATAACTTCCATGAGGGTATGCTTTTTTATTTTATACCGATCTTTCTTATGGACGTGTGTGTTGAGGTTAGAATTACTGTAAAATTTGAATACTAAAACCTGACTGACGACACAATTAGTAGGTTCATTTATCGGGCCGTAGACTCTCCGGCTCGGGACTTTGTAGATTATGGCTTAAAAAAAAGAAAATGAAGCCACTATGAAGGCTATTATATCAGTTAAAGATCCGATGTATATATACTTAATATATAAGACTTAATAGTTAAGTAAAATAATAACAATAATTGTTTACAATTAAAACTATGTTTAACATAATTAATAAAATAGATGAAAGCAGAAAAAAGGTACGGACCATTAGTCTCCAGAAATAAAAAAAATCTCTCTAATACTATCAAACATTATAATTAGATACGCGGATTTTCTTTATTTATTTTATGTTTGATAACCAATCTTCTAAATTATTACTGCCATTGACGAGTATATAAGAGTAGGTATTCAATATTATAAGTGTCTTGTGATAATTTCAATGTTCTAACAAGATGGTCGCTTTGTGTGAGTTTTTGTGGCATCTCAGAATTCATGCTCCACGGTATTGTTTCCCATCCACTTCACTTGCGCACAATAGCCGAACAATAACTACGTAAAACTCCATCAATATTATAAAATATAGAGTGAAATAACACGAGATTATGAATGAAATATACAAGCTACTACATGACGGACTAAGATTCCGCCAAAACAAAACTAAAACTCAGTCGGGTTTTTATCTTTTTAACGTATATGTATTCAAAAGAGTGATCCCATAATGGCGATGACAAGACTACTCGGCTCATTGATTACATGAGTAGGGCAGTAGATAATGCACAAAACCAGTTTCCCACTGCGGAATTGATGGTCTTGGGAAACTTTAATGTACGCTACAAAATGTGGTTGATTTCCTCCTAGACGTGCCATGCAACACGAACTGCCCATGCATTCGCCTTACCACATGACCTGAGTCAACTAGTAATCCAGCACACCCGGATTCCTGATATCTGAGGTCATGCGCCCTTTTTACTGGACTTTCTGTTGACGAGCCATCCAACTGGGTATGAGGTGTCAGTCGATGCTCCCTTGGGCACATCGTATCACTGCCTAGTTGTATCATCTGTGCCACGCGCTCCACCCAGTGTAAGAGTTAAGCGTGTGGCATACTCGTCAGCAGTTTGGGATGGAATGCAGGATTAGTTCGCTTCCATTCCTTTGCGGCGGCGCTGTTTTAACGGGTAGGACCCTTTAGCGATTGCCGACGAGATTGGAGTTGTAATAGTATATTATATTTCTTCCTCTGAGATCGTTGGCAATCGCAAAGGACACCCTTGGTATAATCCTGAATGCGCTAATGCTGTTAGTAAGAAATAAGCCGCGTATCGCAAATGGATCAAGGGTCGCGCCAATAAGGATCCTAATATCAATTACCTCAAATCAATCTACAAATCTGTCACTAAAGCCTGTAAGAGGGCCTATACTGGAGCGAATGCCCAGCGCGTTGTACGCATAGGCCATAAACTTATAAGTCATCCGAGTAATATTCAAGCCTACTGGCCAAAGCTGTGCAAGCTAACTTTAGACATTTAACGTTGCCGCCTCTGAGTTACTCTGATGGGGTACTGGCCTACGAGCCGCAGGAAAAAGCTACATTATTAGCCAAGCTCTTCGCGGCTAATTCTTGGCTCGAGGATCAAAACGCGCAACCGCCTACTACTTATTCCTTGCTGCGGTGTCACCATGTCGAATTTAAGATTCAGGCAGCGTAACGTTCTTAAACAACTGTGATCGGTCGATGTCCGGAAGGCAACTGGTCCGGACGGCATCCCAGCGGTTGTGCTAAAAAAATTGCAGCCGAGTTGGCTCCACTACTTACGCGTTCATACCTGTATTACACCTCTTGTGTCATGCTTCCGGCTTGGAAGTAAGCCAACGTGCAACCAATTCCCAAGAAGGCAATCGGCCTAACCCTAATAACTATCATCCAATTGCCGTGACCTCAGTGTTGTACAAGATCATGGAGCGGATCATCAACACCCAATTTGTCCGGTATCTGGAGGATCACTTATTGATTAATAATCGACAATATGGCTTTCGCCAATTAACGAGTGATACGTACTATACCGCCGGGGGGAGGCAATTGACAATCACAGTGAGGCCTTGGCGATCAGTCTCGACATTGTCAAAGTATATGATAAGGTCTGGCACCGTGGTCTTCTCTCCTAGCTTCCGATTACGTGCTCCCCGACAATTTATGCAAACGATTCTCTGGCTTTCTATACGAGCGCAGAATTTGTGACCTTGTCGAAGGATGTGATTCGCAGCTGATGTCAATCAATACTGGAATTAAGGCTCTGTACTTTCACCTACTCTGTTTCTTCTGCATATCAATGTCGTAAATATGATGCCTTTGGGCTGTGTTAATTGCTATGAAGATGATAGCACTATCCATAAGTGCTATTACAACAAGCCTTCTTGGGGTCGGGGACAAACAGAAAAGAGACGGCAGGAACTTGTCATTGTGCTCGACCAATCCTTGCATCGTATATCAACATGGTGAGCAAGTAATTTTGTTGAGTTTAATGCTAACAAAACAGGTGTACGCGTTTACCTACAAAGCATCTCTATTTACCCCCTTCCTGCCATTCTAACGTTTCGCTCGCAATGCGAGACAGTGTCAATATCTTAGGTATAGATATTCGCAACGACGTCAATCCCTGGAATTACATCAGAAGCGTAATCTCCACTGCATCTCGGAGACTCGGAATCCTGGACAGGGTGCGACAGTTTTTCACGCCTGATCATATTTATAAGGCACAAGTTTGTCCTTCTGTGGAATACTTTTCGCACCTCTGGGACGGTTCCGCCAAATACCTACTGGATGCCCTGAACAGGTTGCAGAGATGGGCTCTCCGCATGATGCTGACATAAGTGAGTTTATAGAGCCGCTTTAGTTGCGCAGAGATATTGTCTCACTGAGCGTGTTCTACCATCTGTATCTTGGCAAATTTTCTGAAGAGTTATTCAATTCAATCTCTTCCTCTCTTTTTCACAACCGAAAGATCGCGCTGGTCTTCGAAGCCACAGTTTTGCGGTACATCCTATCTGGGCACGATCTGAAAAGTTCGCAACTTCTTATCTTTTCCGTACCGTGAAAGTGTGGAACAATCTCCCGGTCCGTGTGTTTTCTCCTTCTTATAACATGGGATTCTTTAAGTGTATCGAGAAGGGATATTCACACAAGCCGGCATGACAGCGACGACCAACGAAGGGTGGCCTATCTCTTCGTGGTCGCCGTAGTTTTTGGATAGTACTGTTCTTACCATCAGGCGTATTGCAGTCACTATGCCATATTACAATTAAATAAAGTACACGTTACAAGCATTTTTAGTAGATACACAGAGAGAGGTGGCAATTCTAGTCATCAATATCGTTCACCTATTGATACATTTTAAAATAGCCTTATCAGTATTTAGTACTTAATAGCGTAATTTGACACCTTCGCATAATGAATAGCGTATGCGTGTAGGTGGAACTGTGATTAGGGTGAGTGTTTGAATGAAAAGGAAACATTGTAGGGATCCTGCAAAAGGGCGACGGGTCGAACATCTACCTGAAGCACAAGCCGCGGCTGATGGTGACGGCGATGGGCGACGGGCGGCAGCGCGAGCTGCAGTGCGGCGCGCAGTGCGCGGGTCCCGCCGGCCGCCAGCGCCTCCTCGCGCCCGTCGCGCTCGCCGCCGCGCCCGACGGCTCCCTCTACCTCGGCGACTTCAACCTCGTGCGGAAACGCGCGCCCGACGGCTCCGTGCGCACGCTCGTCAAGCTCAAGTACGTGCTCACACACTCGCAGCTACACCTAATACGAGCGCGACACGTACACAACACAAGCACACATCACGCACGGACACAACACAAGCACACATCACGCACGGACACAACACAAGCACACATCACGCACGGACACAACACATGCACTCATCACGCATGTATACAACACAAGCACACATCACGCACGGACATAATACAAGCACACATCACGCACGGACATAACACAAGCACACATCACGCACGGCATAACACAACAAACACACGGTGCGCACGTGTCGAGCTCAAGCACGCATTACGTCCGTTCGCGGCATAATTACGCATCGCGCATGCACACAAACTCAAACACATTACGTTCGTATGCGATATGACCACGTTACGTTAGCGTTAACGCACGTACAATACACAAATATACGTTACGAACCTATACCACACAAATATACGTTACGTACATATACAATATCAAGGACACACTATAGACGTATGTATACAACACTATACACATTAACAATAAAGTACTTTCGTTTTAAACATTGTTACCAGCAAACAAGCAGAAATGAGAATGAATAATTTTGTGAAAGCTTGTAGCAAATAGCCATAATGTATAGAAATTTATTTATGTACCTTTTATTTTCTGTAAGTCTGTTAATAATAGATTTTCAATAGTTTTGCAAGTTTCGATGTTTTTAGTATTAATCGTGTATATTTTAGAAAGTTTAGCGTTTTATAAAAATATTTGATAAAAGGTATAGGGAAACACATTCACAACACGAACGGAGTCGTGCTTATAAATGTTTAATGAAAAAAAAAACGTTTCCAGTGCAACTCGCGTCTCGTACCGCTACCACATGGCGCTCTCCCCGCTCGACGGCACTCTCTACATCTCGGACCCGGAGTCGCACCAGATCATCCGGGTCCGCGACACCAACGACTTCAGCGCCCCCGAGCGGAACTGGGAGCCCGTCGTGGGGTCCGGCGAGCGCTGCCTGCCCGGCGACGAGGCGCACTGCGGGGACGGAGCCCTGGCCCGCGACGCCAAGCTGGCCTACCCCAAGGGCGTCGCCGTCTCCGTGCACAACCTGCTCTACTTCGCGGACGGCACCAACATCCGCATGGTGGACCGCGACGGCATCATCTCCACGCTCATCGGCAACCACATGCACCGCGCGCACTGGAAGCCCATCCCCTGCGAGGGCACCCTCGGCCTCGAGGAGGTGCATCTGCGCTGGCCCACCGAGCTTGCCATCAACCCGCTCGACGACAGCCTGCACATCATCGACGACCACATGATCCTGCAGATGGCCCCCGACGGGCGTGTCAAGGTGGTGGCCGGGCGGCCCCTGCACTGCCCCTCGCCCCTCACCGGGTACGACGTGGAGCTCGCCACCTACGCGACCCTCGTCATGCCGCAGAGCATTGCCTTCGGGGCCGCCGGCGACCTCTACGTCGCCGAGAGCGACTCACAGAGGATCAACCGGGTCAGACTCATCACCACGGACGGCAAGATCTCTCTCTACGCGGGAGCCGAATCCAAATGCAACTGCCTCGAGAGAGGCTGCGACTGCTTCGAGGCGGATCATTTCTTAGCGTCGAACTCGAAATTCAACACCATATCGGCCGTGATCGTCGGCCCCGATGGCATCGTCCACATCGCGGACCAGGCCAACTACAGGATCCGCTCAGTGATGGCGAGCATTCCCGACGCGAGTGGCGCAAGAGAGTACGAGATCTACTCACCGGACACTCAGGAGATCTACATATTCAACAGATTCGGTCAACATGTCACGACGAAAAATATTCTTACCGGTGAGAATAACTACGCGTTCACCTACACCGTGAACACGAGCAACGGGAAATTGAGCACGGTCACGGACGCGGCCGGGAACAAAGTGTTCCTCCTTCGCGACTACTCGAGTCTCGTGAACTCGATAGAGAATACAAAGGGCCAGAAATGCCGACTGAAAATGTCTAGGATGAAGATGTTGCAGGAACTGAGAACGCCGGACAACTTTAATGTGACCTTTGATTACCACGGCACGACCGGCTTGCTCAAAGCTAAATACGACAGCACCGGCAGAAGCTACATTTACAAATACGACGAATTCGGAAGACTGACGTCTGCTGTCACACCTACCGGGAGGGTCATCACGATGACATTCGACTTGAGCATCAAAGGCGCAACTGTTCGAGTCAGTGAAAATAATAGAAAGCCAGTTTCTATATTGATAAAGGCTTCATCTGTGAACACTAAAATTGGAGAATCCGAGAAAAGGACAATCATTTCCACCGACGGTAGCATCTCGTCGAGTATGCCATGGGGTCACGTGATATCTACCGATACTGTCCCATACACCATATTGGCCGAAATCGATCCAATTTTGGGTGAGAGTTACCCCGTCCCAGCCAAACAAAGAACAGAGGTGGGTGGTGACTTGGCTAATAGATTCGAATGGCGTTACTTCTTAAGAAGACTTGTTTCTAACAAAGGCAAGAGCAAGGCCGTCGCTCAAATTGGTCGTAAACTACGTGTTAACGGTGAAAATCTTCTGACTTTAGAATACGACAGAGACACGTCTACTGTAGCAGTGTTTATGGATGATAAAGTGGAACTATTGAACGTCACTTACGATAGAACGGCAAGACCTCTGAAATGGGGACCTAGAAATGGAATATTCGCTGATGTGGAGTTGGAATATGATAGATTCAACAGGTTAACTAGATGGAGCTGGGGAGATCTCAATGAAACTTACGGTTTCGACAGAGCTGGTAGGCTACACGAAATCCGTTACGGCGATGGGTCCTCTCTTGCGTATTCGTTTAGAGATATGATCACAAGTTTGCCGCTGAAGGTGACCACTCCGAGGGGTAGCGACTATCTGTTAGACTACGATGACTCTGGCGCACTCCAAAATCTTACCACCCCACGAGGCCACATCCATACATTTGCCCTGATGACGTCACTCGGCTATTTCAAATATCAATACTTTTCGCCGATGAACAGGCACCCCTACGAGATCCTATACAACGACGATGGCCACATCTTGGCGAAAATCTACCCGCATCAATCTGGTAAAATCCTATACGTTTATGACAGTACCGGCAAACTGGAAACGATCCTCGCCGGCGCTTCCGCTATCAGATACGTGTACCATGACAACACCCACTTAGTAAAGAATGTCGAAATAACGGATCCTGATTACGAATTAAAACAGGACTACAAATATCACGCTGGTATACTGAAAGACGTTAAGATGAAGTTCAATTCAAAGAGCGGCCTCAACAATGCACACCTGAAATATCAATACGATGGAAACGCGCGACTTTCAACGATCGACGTGAACATCAATAGTAAAGAGATGCCGCAACTTAGACAAAAGTACAACCAGAACCTCGGAACCCTCGAGGCGATCAGCGATCTGAGGATTTACAGGAACACGTTCAACCGCTCGCTGATGCAGGACACGAGCAAGCAGTTCTTCACGGTGACTGACTACGACGACCGCGGGCGGATACAGACCATCCTTATAAACATCAAAGCGTTCGATGTATTCCGCCTCGAGTTGGAGTACGACGTGCGGAATCGAATCAAATCGAAAAAGTTAATGATCGGCGACACTTCCTCGAATGAACGAATCAGTTACAACTACGACGGACATCTGATGGAGGTGGTCGGCTCCGAGGACGATTGGAAGTACAATTACGATGAAAACGGAAACGTTATAGGCGTTATAGAACATGGAGAGAAACGTTACCTCGGCTACGATATCGGAGACCGAGTGGTCCAGTATGGCGACATCGAGTTCAGCAGCTACGACGGACGCGGCTTCGTCGTCAGACGCGCTGAACAGAAGTACAGATACAATTCTCGGGGACAGTTCGTCCACGCCTTTGAAAGGGACAAGTTCCAGATGTGGTACTATTACGATGATAGGAGCAGACTCGTCGCGTGGAAAGACGATAAAGGCAATATAACACAGTTCTTCTACGCGAATCCGCAGACTCCGAACCTGATCACGCACATGCATTACGCCAAAACGGAGAAAACTGTCCGGTTCTTGTACGATCAGAGGGATTCCCTCACATGTATAGAAACCGAAGATCAGCGTTTCTACGTGGCATCTGATCATAATAGATCGCCACTCGCCGTATTCGATGTGAACGGAGAAATTATCAAAGAAGTAAAACGTAGTCCCTTTGGGAAGATCATTAAAGACACTAACCCTGGTTTCTACGTTCCCGTAGATTTCCATGGGGGTATCTTTGATTATAACACGAATTTAATTTACCTCGACAATAGATTGTACGATCCGGTTGTCGGGCAATGGATGACGCCCAGCTGGGAGCACTTGGCTACGAAATTGAGCCTCCCGACGGACATTTTTATATATAGATTTAAAAATAACGATCCGATCAACAAAAACCAGAACGTCCCATACATGACAAGCGTGGGCAGCTGGCTGCAACTGTACGGATACGACATGGATAAGATGATGGGGTCTCGGTACATCACGGATATGATATTCCAGCCGATAACGTCTGTTACGGGCCCGCAGCTGGCGCCAGACTTTGGGGTCATGTCTGGTCTGCAATGTATCATCGAAAAGGTGAGTTTGTAAAAGTCACACAGATTCGTTTTTAATCGAGACATCCTATGCCATCAAATTTTCCCGTCCATAAGATTTTTAGTTTATTTTTGTTTTATGATCTCCATAGTTTACATGTACAACATTTGAGTATCATGAGAAATAACGTATTTTTTTAATTATGTCCCCGTTTTCCCCCCGCACATTATCCGAGACGTTAATTACAGTTTTTAGTATGTCCATTTATTTCGCCTTCTTCTCTACAAATTCCTCAATTCCGTTTATCTACTCTTTTATTCATAATTTTTTTGTTATTTACGCCACATATTCCATAGAGATATTCCATGAGCGGTTCCCTGGTTTTTCTGTCCGTCATAATTTCGTGTAATTCCCCCGTTCGAAAGTAAAATATTAGGAACGGCTAAAATTGGAGAGTTAACTCTCTTCGAAATATTTTCAGGTCAACGATAAGTTGTCAGATATAGACTTCGTTCCGACTCCTCTGTTGAAAATGGAACCGATGACGAGGAACCTCCTCCCGAGGGTTTCATACAAACGTGGTGTGTTCGGCGAAGGCGTCCTCATCTCGAGGGTCGAGGGGAAAGCCTTTATCAGCGTCGCGGATGGAGCCAACAGCGTGGTGGAGGACGTTATCACCACCGTCTTCAACAACTCGTACTTCCTTGACGTGCACTTCAGTATCCACGACCAGGACGTCTTCTACTTCGTGAAGGACAACTCCTTGAAGATCAGGGACGACATGGAGGAACTACGCAGGCTGTCCGGGAAGTTTAACGTGTCCCAGGACGAAACTAACGACCAAGGCTTAGAGGTGAGTTATCATAAATATGAATGGAAAGTTAGAACTAACAGCAGCCCGCGACTTGGTCCGGCTTTTTTTCCTGCAGGTTTTTGTTCCACACCTTTCTTCTGCTATCGTTTAATTAATAAAAATTATTCTTGTTAAAAATCGTTTTAAATGTGAGCAACGACTGTTATTATTATATGTTGGATTTTTCATTGAGGTTATTGCCTTTATGGTGTCTCTATTATCATCTTTTATAGCCATTTTTAAATTATAATCCACGATGTTCCGCGCCGAAGCTTCCACTGCCCGAAGGATGAACCTACTAATTGTGTCATCAGTCAAGTCGGTATAGCAGATAGGAGTGTCGGTGTGTCTGGATATTGTTACTATTTTTCTGTCTTTATATATTTTTAAGTGACAATATATATATTATGTTGTTTATTCGTCGTGATGAGGAAGTTGTAGAGGCCAAGTGAGTGAGCAGCCATGTGTCGATGTGTCGCAGGTCCGCGTGCACGCCGTGGGCAAGGGGTCGGCGCAGGCGGTGATAGTGCTGCGCTACGGGGTGGACCCGCTGCAGGAGCGCGTCAAGCTGCTGAAGCACGCGCACAAGCGCGCCGCCGCCAGGGCGTGGGAGCGGGAGAAGGCGCTGGTAGCGGCTGGATGGGAGGGCCGCGGCGCCTGGACCGAGGAGGAGAAGGAGGAGCTCATCTCGCACGGGATCGTGGACGGCTGGGCGGCGCGGGACGTGCACTCCGTGTCCAAGTACCCGCAGCTGGCGGACGACCCCGCCAACATCCTCTTCGTGAGAGACGGCAGGAGGAAGAGGAGGAAGAGTGGCCGCGGCCGCGCCCGACATCGCTCGTGACTCTCTTAAACGTGCCATATGACGCCATATTCTATTCTAAATCCGTTAACCCCTCGGCTGACTACTAACACCTAAATCTCAAAATGGCGCATCATGATTTTAATTACTTTTTTTTTTATTTTATGACGTAAATTTCATGGTTTAATAAAGAAAAGGTCGTAGAAATAAAGGAATAATTTAAAAATACATTTTACCCAAATAATATGACTTTTCAAACTAGGGATTTTTTAAGCCAACAGTCTCTTGACCTTTGCATTATAAGATTTGCATTCGTTTGTATATGAAACTTAATAGTTTTAAACAGTCTAGGGGTTAATTCGCCAATCGAATAGTGGATTTCCTATTCGGGTAAGGTTTTAATTATTATTTTTATATGACTGATGCGTGTTTCCTGCCTCGAGGCAGTCGATAGTCTCTTGTGATCGATATGTTTATTATTATAGTATAAGTTATTTGAACTGAAAGGTACGGGAGCGTGAGGTAATTTAACGAGAAAAAAACAACATTATTTTTCTATCATTTCGAATATAAATAATCCTTGCTTTTATTTTATAGACTTTACTTATTTATCGGACTGACGATATGAATCTCCTAAAAACTCACTACAGGGTACCGAGTCATAACAAAAATAAAATAATGATAAATAAATAAATAAAACATCATACTCAGCATAATAATATATAAAACGAAACCAAAATACTCAAAAGCGATCACAATTTTTTATCATATTATTAAGTTTTTTATATTTGTGTTAATTTTATATAGAATTTTCAAGGTGCAATTCAACAAGGCTAGACAAACTTAAATAATTTGATTTACCAGCGGCTTCAAAATGAAACCTATTTATTATATTTTAACCCCGGTGCATCACATTCTATTTTAATCAAAGTATGTATCCTAAACTACTCGAATAAATACAAACAGAACGTAATTTTCATACTGATGACAAATACAGTTATCGCGTGACATCTCTCAGATTGATATAAGAACATCATATTATATTAAACGAAACGTAAATTGTCAAATCGTTATTTTGACAGCTCGATGACATTTAAAACGGCACGCAATATGTAGGTGTCGGTACACATGCGACCTGTCATTTGTATGAAGATGACATTCCGTACATCTTTATTCTCGTATATTATATTCTGTTTAGCCAAATATTAATTTGTATTCATACGTAATATTTAGATATTTTGTAAATAAAAAAAAACATATAGTATTTTATTCTTGTAGATGTTCCTTTACATTAGACCTAAGGTCTTTTACTTCGATATACTTGTTTAAGCAATAATTTTATTATAATGTAATAATATGTCCACAAAATTGGGCAACGAGAAGACAGTCAATGAAAATTTACAAAACCCATTTTTTTAATTCAAGTAAACTTACCACAATTAGGGATATTAAAGAAAATTTATTTTATAATATCAAATTTGTAGACATTCTGTCTTTTTATCTGTATAATGGGATAATAATTTGAAATGTACGTGATCTTAAATTATTGTATGTTTTTATAATCTGGATTTTTTTAAATCTGGAAGAATGATACTAATTATGATTATTTTAAATTCAAGGATTTAATTATTGGCCTGTGAGTAACAACTATATTTTTATCTTTACAACTACTATATACTAAACATAAATTCTATCTAAAGCAAAAATAAATTCGATCCATGACTTTATTGTCTACATGCATTACAAGAATCATTACGTTTTTTCTTAAAAAAATAATTCAAACACGAATGATAAAAGACTTAAATGGTAAAATATACGTCTTCAAATTATTAAACTTTGAATTTTTATAGAAAAAATTGAAACTTTGTTTTACTAGCTATAACATATATACAAGCGTGCTTTATAAATATGGCGACAACGCATAACCTTTGCTCATCACCAGGATTGTTTTATTGTCTTATTCTATCGCCTTCTATCCTTCTATCTCTGCGACTAAGTATCTATTTCCATCCTTTTTATATTAGGAACGTTTCGATGCAAATTTTACTCTCATAACGCTCAAAGAATTTTCCTTGGGAATTATGTATAAATTGTACCAATAATTAAGTATACCAAGTTTTAGATTATTTATCTCTGTTATCAGAATTATAAAAACAAAGTGTAAATATTAATAATGCATGTATTTTCCATTTAAAAGTTTTATCATCGTGGTGGGTTGCCCGATTTATTAAAATTGAAAAACTTAATTGATACGTACTGTATGATACCTCGCTTGTTACATTATTTATTTATAAACCATACATATTTCCATTAGTGCTGTTACAGAGCGAAACTTTTTATTTACTTTTTATTTCATAACCTACACCCGAAGTAGCACAGCCTTCTTAAAAATAATAGATAAAATATTTAAAAAAATGAAATAAAAACTCAGGAAAACGATTATACGTACATTCTGCATGTGTTGTGCAATAAAAGAAAAGTAGGTCTTATTGTATTCTATAGGCAACTCCTTGCTAACTTATTAAACTTTTCCCTTAGAGACTGATTTTTTTTATGCTTCCGAAATGCATTATCCTTTTTATAATATTGATAAAACGCGTATTTAGCTTTGTACGCATTGTAGGTACGTGTAGAGGTTCGTGATCTCTCTGTATGTAATAGGTTAGCAGGGAGGTATGAATTTGTAATTTTAAAAAATGTAGATTATTTATATAGTATATGTATGTCCATAAATGTGTCTCATTTACATTGTGGTGTCTGTTCTGTGTTAGAGGTACTAATTAAATGCTAGCTGACTGAATGAATAATGATGGATGATATTTTTACAAAATAGAAAAAAAAATGTGTGGATTGAAACAGTATTAGTTGACTAATCGGTTTTGAAACGAAATAGTATATACATTTTTTTACAACTCGTTTCTGAATTATTATTATTTTTTTGGTTATGAAATATTTTTTAACAATATTATTGTGATAGTTTAAAAAAAACAGTTTCAAGGGCGTTTAGTTGACTAATATAGTTAGGTCGGTTATGCGGCGAGGTGAAAAAGGTAAAAAACTATGGTTGCTCCCCGGCGCCGGGCGCGGGCCGGTGTGATGGTGATATTTTTGCAAAATGTGACTAAACGAAGCAATACATTGTAATTGTAATACGTCTTAACATTTATTTACTAAAGATTAAGGTGTATTTTTATTTAAAAAAAAATGTAATAATAATGAATAATATATATTATATATCTATTGTGAAAGTAGTTATTGATTTCGCGGTGATATCTAGAACGGTTATCTTTTTTATATAATGTATAAAGAATTGCTAATTTGTAAATAGGTACTTAATTATGTTACCTGTAAAAATATTGTACATATCTCTTACGCTTGGATTATTTATAATGTAAGGATTTTTTAGATTTACATCAAATTGTAATATATATCAGGCAGGACTGCGTTAGATTAACGACGTGGTTATAGAGCAAGTAATTATGTAAAGTGAATATTTTAATGAAACTTCGTTTTGAAAAAAATACTGAATAGTATGATTTTCAATAATCGATACTTGAAACTCAATCGATTTCTTATTAATATTTATTATAATTGAATAAAAATTACATAGTACTTGCTCAATAACTATGCCCACGTTACTATGAATTACACAAGTTTAAATCCGGTATTTAGTAGAATCCCAATAAACGTATAGCTTTAATCCTGTTATATTTATTTAAATGTGACAGGAACATTCTGTTTGTAATGTTGAATTAAGGTTATATGTTTACTGGAATCGATTAGAATGGCCTATCTATATCAGGACGCATAGGTCGTAGAGCTCGCCCGTAGACTATATGCGGCTATAACATCAACAGGTCTGAACAATAGACACGGCTTCTAGATTTTTTTTATTTTAGAAAGCTTATATAGCTTCCTAAACAACTCTCCGTTCTGAATGATTTTTTTAAATAATATGTAATCACAGATAATAGCAGTGATTCACTGTTCATAATCAGAGACATTTTTTTAAATATTAATTTATTTTTAAACTGATTGCGTTATGGATGCGAATTAAAAGCAATAAAAGTGCTGCATACTGAATGCATATTTGATCCATTTTAACACCTATTTTTACTGTTTCTAATTAATAATGATATAAATACCAGGTTTGAAATGAATTGAATGAAATAACTGAGTTGGATTTTGCATAGAACTTCAATAAATCATTTTTATTTATTTCTTTAAACTAATTAAGTATAATTTATTCAAAAAACTAACGAAGTGTATAGGAAGCTAAACAATGCAATCAGCCGAATGAGCATTTACAATGTAGAACGGATTTCCTCGTACTTGCATTTAATTTTTATATATCTCGTATTGTAGATATGGTGCATAGACCCCATTAAATACTCTGAATGTGTAAAGATAGTGATGCAGTCGGTGGCATAATCAGTTAGTTTGGGAGGTGTGCGCATGCGCGCCGCGTAACCCGATGTAAGCATGTACAATAATAATTAATAGAAATTATTCTAATGGAATATGTAATAAAATATTAAAATTATATTGATTCGTTTTATTTGTACCCTCTTGTGTATTCTGAACCTGGACAGAGTGTCATAAATGACGTGATAAAATGTGTTATATAAAAACTGTACAAACAAAAATATTCTCTGTTATTAACTCTTATATCGTATTTGAAAGCGATCTATATAATATATCTTGAACTCATAGTTCTTGCAAGATTTCAAAGAAATTAAGCCATATTAAATTTCCCTACCAGAAAAAACAATAACATTCATATGTTAAATACATAATCATACAATTTGACATGTCATCGTAGTGACAAATTTATATTTTTCGACATTAATAAATTTACAATAACGCGGGAAAGGATGTATACTCCCAAAAAGTATACGCGTGACATAGCTACATTGATAGCTTATAATATAAATAGATTAAGTGAGACAGCAGTACCATCTAGTTCACCTAATGATACTGTGGTGAAATTTTTAAACTAGTAGATATGACAAAGGAGCAGTGATATATCACATAATACCACGAAAATATGAATCGCTTCTCCGGGAAAATATTCGACATAGACTTATTATTAAATAGAAAGAGGGGCTAATATGTTTTACAGAAACATGGCTTAAAGCTAATAAGATGGAATAAGATGCCATTTAACGTACTCAATTTTTCAGTTGCCAGTGTATTTAAGACTGTCGGTGGTGGTTGAATTATATTACTCAAAAATCATTTAGAATATAAACAGATAAAAGATATATGTAATCTCTCAATAGAAAGCATTTGTAAAGTATCTTGTGCAGAGATGGATAAATTACCGGTTCCAATTGTATTTCTAAACGCGAATCCAATTGAGATGAAAACTATTTTATTTATATTATTAGCGAGAAAAGTCTTTCCAGTACCCCCGAATTGCTCCAGTGCCCCTTAGCTTTGATTTTCTTTTTCTCGAACTGACTACGCTATTGGCCTAGCAAGACCTTAACAGCTTCACCGGACTACTAAGGCGAGCGCTTAAGGCACTCAGCCGTTTTTATTTTGACAACTAGCTCAAGGGTGCACGGCACACCTCAGCTTGGGCTATTATCTAATTCATTCACTAACCTAAGCTACATATTCATACTTATATGAGTTATTGAAATATATGTGTACCAGGCATACATACCTCAGCAACTCTTATTTCGTATCGCATAATTTTTCTAAACTATTTCAGTTCGATAATGGAAAACAATAAAACCCTACCACTTTTGTGTAAGCGTGAGTGCGTGCACGTGTGTGGAGGTGACATGTGTAATGTTGTCACTGTATCGCGCGAGCAGCGCATTCAAGGGCTCCACGCCGAGGGAACGGAGCTACGCTTGAGCCGCTGCCGAGGGGAGCCTAGTTTGGTGTGCGGGAGCGAAATTTACCCCCAGACCACGGCAGCGTGACCTGTGGTTACGCGGGCATGGGACGAAACGAATACTTTTTATTTGCTTTAACTATACAGAATTGAAAAGACACGTTCAAGGTTCGATTCAAATTGAATATTCTAATATTTTGAAAATAACCAAGAATTATGAAACTAATAGTGATGGGAAAAGATACTATATTTCTCAATATTTTTTTTGCATAAAAACAAGGGTAAATAATGAACTTTCTTATTTATTATACATTCTCAAACTAGTTTAATTAAAATTCCCTCGACAGACAGGCGAATCTATTGAACTAAATTTGTATATTGATAATTAATTGACATTTGATAAATATGTTATTAATTAAAATCATTAGTATCAATTCAAATAGTTTTTAGTTTTTTTTATTTTAGTTTTTAGTTTCAAATAGTATTCTTGAAATGATTTTAAAAATGGGAATGTTCACTTCGAATTATTCACTTCGATTCGCTATCGAATAATTTGTTAATTCGAATATTCGCACATCCCTAGACTCAAAGACCAAGAAAAACACGTAGGAAATATAACCAATATTTTTGTTTTATGCACTTTCTATATAAGAGGAATAATTCAGTAAAATAAAGGAATTGTCTCGTGGATTTAACATAAGCGAGCGAGCTCGTTACTTAACATATATTATGACTATGTTCATAACCTAAGTCATCATCATCTTCTTACCCTTATCCCACCTGAGTAGGGTCAACATGTTTTCCTTTTCCACGCTCGCCTATCAGATGTCATCTCAGTCATCACACCTTTTACACACATATCATTTTTCACACAATCCATCCATCCTTTTTCGTTCTTTCTCTACTCTTATATCCATCGACCGTCATACTCAAAGCCTTTCTAGTTACATGGTCTTCATCTCTCCTCATAACATGCCAATACCATGCTAACCTATTACTCCTTAATTTCTCTGTTACTGGTGCTATTTTCAAACTTCCTCTGATATATTCATTCCTAATCTTATCCATTCTAGTTACACCACACATCCACCTTAACATTCGTATCTCTGTCACATGTAGTTTGCTCTCATCCGTCTCTCTCGTCGCCCAGCACTCAGTTGCGTACAACATTACTTGTCTTATAATGGTTTTATACACCTTCCCTTTGAGTTTCAAGGGCATTCGTGGGTCACAAGCCACACAAGACACTGAACATTGAACTGAACACATTGAAATTATCGGTAACTCCAACTTCGGACCTAACGTGTGTTTTGGCTTGACTGTACATACAACGAATAAGTTGTAGGTACTTCTCAGGCACTCTTTTCTTTTTCAGTGCCCACCACAGAACATCTCGGGGTACTCGATCATATGCCTTCTCCAGATCAACAAACACCATATGCAAACATATATGTTCATAACTTAAGTATTGATTTAAAATAAAAAAGTGGTTAAAAGTAAAAACTATATTCTTCAAATACGTAAGTAGTACATTACATTAATAGTTTAGTCAATAAATGACTAATTGAAACGTGAAACAATTATCAAAATATATGCGTATAATAGAACGTAAAATAAATTTTATAACAATATATATAAATTTTATATCTATATCACAAAATAAGTTATTATATGAACGGTGAACGGCTTATTGATTTATCTGTAAATGTTATTAATAGCTGCCTTTACACGAGAAGTTCTTTCCCGCGTGATAACACTTTCGCGTGCGAAAGACTGCATGTATAAAAAAGACAAACAATAAGAATTACTCATGAATGCACACGCGTACACGCTTTCCCGCGTTAAATCATGTGCACTTCAATCGTGACTGAAAGGAAGTGCCGTGTAAAGGCAGCTATTGATTAGTCACTCAGCCTTTCCACTGTCATTATAACTTTAAACCAAATTTTCAACAATATATCCAAATTTCAAGATAAAAATACATAGCAATCTGTATATTTCCCTTCAAAACATATATTTAAAATCGCCAGGAAATAAAAATGGTTTAGTGCGATTTTAAATCCTAATTAATAAGCGAATATACACGTTGTTAGGGATACAGAAAAGGGAACATTTTATTTACAAAGAAAAACCATTGTTGGTAAGTTAAATCTATCGACGATAACACGAGCTAAGCCGCAGGTAAAATCTAGCCTCATCAAATAATTGTGAGGTTATCTGTAAAATAATAAATTATAATATGAAGCCAGACTTATTTGTAACGGTATTAAACCCAACAATAATGACCAAATTTAAATAAATTTTACGTTTACGTTTAAAACCTACAAGAAATAAAAAAAGAGTTTGTTAACAAAAATCAATTCTAAAATCTCATGTATTGATTATTTAGAATAAATTAATAAAAATTTTCTGTAATCACACTGGCAACATCTAAGTCGTTACATTTCAAAATGACCTAAATCCAATTTTAATCGTACATATAACACGTTTCATTTTTTAAGATTTCCTATTTTTATACACCCAGAACGAAGTTCAAATTTTGTTGTCCATAAGATTTTTAGTAATTTTTTTTAACGATCTATATATATTAGATGTACAAAATTCGAAGATCTTCAAAAATAACGTAACATTTTAGAAACGACTAAAATTGGATGTAGCTTATTTTGAAATGTAACAACTCAAATGTACATTATTGTCACGTAAGGAAAAACGTTACACCCCCTCCATGCGATACTCTCTCCGTGTGTGTAAATGTACATATTTTAGTTTTCTATATTTTTTTTCAATTCGAATAACGTAAAGTAAGGAAGCAAATAAAAAATACATTTAGGAAGTTTTAGGAAAAATGTACATTTATTCAATATTAAATATCAAATTAATGGCTAACAAGTAAAAAAAAACATTCGTTTCAAAATTGAGGTTATACAATTGTTTACGCAAAAATGAGATAAATAGCGCTGTTTGATTTATAGAAAATGTTAATATGTCGATTTTTTTTAAATTTTTTTTTCGCTTCAATAGCTGTCACTGTTCAAATTAAGAAGATATTTAAGTGTTGCCAAATTTTGTCGACATAGATGTCTATATTTAATAATTATACTCTAATATGTATTTTATTTTATGATACAGTACTACAATGAACACAAACGACAGCATGCGATGTTACAAGTTTGAATATTTTTACATAGATACACATTTATATGCAATAGAACATCGCATGAAAAGACAGATAAAAATTAGTATAACATTTTTTCCTTACATGACGATTTCTACCATCTAATTCCCGCAACAAGCCGCGTTAAGGAACTTAATTCCAAAAAGTGTAAGAGTTCTGATGAAATTCAAAATGGCAAGTAAAAAACTCTTTGAAGTGCATAAATGTATAAATTAATATCTCTATATAAAATTATATCTGTATAACTTTCAAATGCATATATGGAATGTTTCGTTTGTTAAAAAAGTATAATTAAGTAGTCATGCCTGACTAATTTTAGAAAAAAATGTCTAAAAATAATATAAATCACGACGCATTGAAATATTTCTATGTCATTTAAATTAGAGAAAATAAAAAACATGAAATATTGTATCAAATAGATTTTAACATAATTTACTTTATAAACGACTAGGAATTACTATCACTTTAGAATTTTTGTTATTTGTTTTTTTTAATTAGTCAAAGTTCTAAATAAAAATCTATCAAATTATAATGAATGCCACGAATTACTTTAAAACCCTTGTTATTCACACCATGTCGCGTATAATTTAATTTTAATAAATGCAAATTAATAAGGAACAAATTATTCTTAATTCACTACTTTTAAAAACATATATATCTGCATAGCTACCAATAATCAATGTATCTTGTATTATTGTACAAATATTAATACATTAATGTGAGCTAACTAAATATTCTTAGATCTCTCTATAGTTAACAAATGATAATTAAAATAATGTACATAGATTTCATAAATATTCTATTTTATGACTAATTTCAATAACGTTTTGTGACTAATTTAAATAAAAGAACAAATCCAAATCAATGGCAATGGCTTTTTGACCAACTCTAGAATTAGAAATGTTAACGATTGCCTGACTAACTTAAACCGGCAACAATATTATGACTAATCTAAATAATATTAACAATATCACGACTAATTATCAAATTAACGTTCCAAACTCAATAGTCTTCCACGGGTCCGGTAACTTTAGACCGCATGGAGTCCCACTTCGCGATCATCTCTTTATCAAGTTTGTCGATTGTCCACCGCTGGGATTTGCTATCACCGTTACACAAATTGATGTACAAAACGTGGGTTTTGGGATCATGATCCACGCAGTGCGTTTGACCGCCGTGTTTTATCTGTTTCGATTCCTGGAATAATTTAAACATAAGCCGTAAAAACAAAATTGAATAAGCGTTGAACACTGCCTTTGAAGAAGTTTGATCACAAAAGTGTGTCTGACCCTTGTTTACAAATGAACATTATTTAAATATTGTCTAACACATGTTTAAGTTGACAGTTCTTATTTTATTGTTGTGATTTATTGTATTTCTATTCGACGGTAAAACATGTTTCGTAGTAAATTATGAATTTCTTGGATATAATTAATTTAGGAGAGGGAAATAAATGAAGCAATTTTAAATATTCACAAGTAAATCATAACTACTACTATATGAGATTATTGTAATTTTTGAGATTATACTGTTATTTCACTTTACGCACTTTGAAGTATCATACTAATTTAAGTATATTATATTAATTGAATGATGAAGGTCCACCAAGCAAATGTACTTACCGGGAAGTACCTCCAGAGCTGATTCCCTCCCCCGAGATGGCACGAGTACAACAGTATCGGGCTTTTAGCCGCGGAGTCGGGCAAGTCCCAGCACATGTTACGCTTCGCGCTCCTGTTTTGTCACATTTTAAAATAGCCTCAACTGTTTGGAATATCTCATATGTCTCTTTATTATATTTTTTAATAAATTAGAGGCTACACGACTGTTTCATTTGAAACTAAGCGTAGCTTGTATTAACGTAACTATATAGTTGATATAAACACCCAGACATACAAATAATTATATATTTATCTTTTCCACTTTAAAAAGACTTATCCTCAAAGGAGTTTAAATTTTAAAAAGAGTAAATCTATAGGTATTTACACTTAAAAAAAACCAATGGTGATAAATCTAGAGAGTTATGTGAATAAAGGTGATAGTAAGATTTATTGATTAACTTTTACTAATTGTTTATATGTCATAAAAAAAATACTTCTTTTACATATACCGAGTTATACGCACTATTTTTTAAATCGACAAAATGACTATGTATCCGGTCGATTTCAGCATCGAGCTATATACATTATAGGACCTCGCGAATCACTAAAGACTAAATTTCAGGAATTAGGTATCTTAACCCTCCCAATACATTCTTGATAATCTAATGTACGTCGGCAATAAATTAGAATGCTGGATTTAGTAAAAAACAAACATAATTTAAATACTAGAAACAGTAACAAATTGCTCATTCCATGTTTCACGTTCACCAATAACAGTTAATTAAGTGGTAACAGTGTTTGTTTTTATAGCAGAGTCCCAAAGCATATTACCGAGCATGTCAAGCTGTTTGCTGCATGTTTAATGTCTAAAGGCTATTTAGGGTGAATCAATATGTGAACGATAGTGAAATCTGGAAATAACGCCTCTCTCTGTGCATCCACTAAAAATAAATGTAACCATTAAGGCGTTTCAAAAAAAAAAAATTTTTCCTCGGAACCACAGTCAAAAGTTTCGTTTTAATGCCTGAATACGCCTCTGAAAATATGAGCCCTTAATATTAATATTTAGGTTGTCCGCATCGCACTTTTCGATTTCCCATAAGAATAACACAGGAAAAAGTTTTTTTTTCTTTTGATTTATATAACTAATGAACGATATATCGTATTGCAATACCCATTCATTATTTTTGTAGAGAATTTAACGTTCTACAAACAAGGTCTGAAGTCATTTTTTTATAAATCAACTCAGTCAAAAGTTATTCAAGATCAAAGTTTAACTTACCCTCAATTCAGCTGTTTTATTGACTGATTTGGCAGAATATTATGTTTTTAGAAAAATTGAAACCAAAACATTTTACAAAATATAAATTAGACTTCTGAAAACTGTTAATCTTTATTTCCTGCTTTATAGTAAATGTGGACAGGGTACTTAAAACGAATTATCATTGACAGTTAACCCGACTTAATATTAAGGGCTCATATTTTCAGAGGCCTATTTTGGCATTAAAACGAAACTTTTGAGCGTGGTTCTGTGGAAAGATTTTTTTTAAACGCCTTATTAACCATGTAGATTTGTAAAAATAGGTATCATGAAAAGATAAACCAGATCAAGGATTTTCGAGTTTTTGTCCGAACCGGCAGTAGTTTGGACGTTCACAAGCGCCTTCTCAGAGCCTAAACTGGATAAAATATTTTTGATTTTGACCATCATGACTTTACATGAGAATGTGGGCAAACAGAGTCCAGTATAGCAGACCTGATATCTTTGTGCCAAGACAGTTGGAACTGCTGTTCAGCGTCATCAGTATCGCTGCAGGGCTCCAGTTGCAGCTTCTCCATCTGTTCCCCGTGACGCGCATCTATACACAGGCCGGGGTTCAGCACCGGTTTTATCTAAACCAAATGTTATCATCAATACATCGGTAACCAGAGATAATCCAACACGTTATTGAAATCGATTATCTTTATTTCAAATCGATATCTTTATACAAAATCGATTATCTCAGTCTCCCATGTAGTGAATTTTATATTTTATTCATAATTTTGTTTTATTTGTCTCTATATTTTGTAATATTGGTGGTGTTTTACGTAATATAGTTCGGTTATTGTGTACAAATGAAATGGATGGAAAATAATACCACGGAGCGTGAATTCTGAAATGTCACAAAAACTCCCTGGAAAGTTCTAACAAGGGAGCCACCATCTTGTTCAAGATTGAAATAATCACAAGACACGTGTAACAGATATAGATGATTGGTTGCAAAAAGAAATGTCTTGTAATATTCTCTAGTCAGTAGAAGTCTTTTTTTTCGAATTGACTACGCTATTGCAACAGCCAAAGCCGAGGTGTGCCGCACACCCTTGAGCTAGTTGTCAAAATAAAATCGGCTGAGTGCCTTAAGCGCTCGCCTTAGTAGTCCGGTGAAGCTGTTAAGACCTTGCTTGGTCAATAGCGTAGTCAATTCGAAAAAAAAGA
>MU158718.1:2060609-2127929 GCA_015888305.1 Antheraea pernyi
GATGAAATAACGGCAGTGAACGATCAGTACCAGCCTGTATCTCCAAACAGAGCGTGCTCACGCCCACGCCCGCGTAACCACAGATCACGCCGCCGTGGTCTGGGGGTAAATTTCGCTCCCGCACACCAGACTAGGCCCCCCTCGGCAGCAACTCAAGCCTAGGTCCGTTCCCTCGGCGTGGAGCCCTTGAGTACGCTGCTCGCGCGATACAGTGACACAAAATCTTACAACACTGCGACAATATTACACATATCACCTCCACACACGAGCACGCATACACGCTTACACATGCAAGCGGAAGGGTTTTATTTTTTCCCTTATCAAACTGAAATAGTTTAGAATATTATCCGATACGAAATACATATAAGAGTTGTTGAGTGACAAAGCAACGGATGGAGGCGACCCAAAACCATAGCGGCTTTGTTTCGTACTCTATCTATATGTGACTCAAAATTTAAATGTTTATCTAATGTAACACCGAGATATTTGACCTCGTCGGCCCAAGGTATATCGGTTCCGTATAGCCTGATGGGCTCGAGGTTATTACTACGTCGTAAAGGATCGAAGAGTATCGCGGCACTCTTATCAGGATTAACTTCTATGCGTCATCGACGAACCCATTCACCGAGTGTGCAAACGGCCTTTTCGATGCGCTTCCTAAGAAAGTCCGACCGCAAGCTGGATTTGTAAATAACGGTATCGTCAGCATAGCAACCTACCTCGACCCGTTTAGACCGAGGTAGGTCACTGATGAACAGATTGAAGAGCGTGGGCGCGAGTATGGTGCCCTGTGGCACACCTGAGCGTATCGGGTGGGGCAGAGATAGTTCCCCATCCACTCTAAAGCGGAAAGTCCTATCAGTGAGATAATCGTGGATAATATGAATTAATTTATCGGGTACGTGATATATACAGAATTTATGGACGAGCCCTCTATGCCAGACCTTATCGAAGGCTTTGACGACGTCAAAGAAGACTGCAATTGTGCGTTTCGGTTTACGTTTCGGGTCGGCATTAAAATTAGAGAAAATGTACTCCGTGAGGCGGTGTACTTGATTCGTGCAAGAGTGTTCGGCACGAAATCCGAACTACTCAGGTGGTATTAATTTTAAATCTGCAGTAGAAGTCACTTTCTATAATCTATACTACAATAAAACCGTAAATCCCTTGTACATTGAAATTCTTTCTAACTGAATTGTAATTCAAATTTTACATGTAACTTAAACGTAGTTTTTGACAGCATTAAGACTTTATTTCGTTAAAATCGATTCACAGAAAAAGTATTCTATTGCTATTAATTTTTATATTGCAATTTAACGCTAATTCGAAATTGGTTGCTAGTAATAACAAATATTTTTTACAAAATCTGTCCTTTTAATGTGAGATTTAGCAATATCACATTTACAAATAACAATTGAGTACAAACAACAAACGGGCAGATGGCATTAAAAATTAAGCCAACGACGACTTTTTTATAGTTATCTCTAAATTCGGTGACATTTCTATTTCTACTATATGAAATCTTCAAGGCACTGTGCCTTAAGTGTTGGCCCACGTCACTTAGGCCTTACATCACTTCTCAAATCTCTAAAGCCCACATTAAATATGGTAATTAATTAAAGTCTTATTCTATGAGAAGTTATTGACAATGTTTGTGCTTTGGCCAATTAGCCTTTCTATCGTCGCCATCTAAAACATTTATTCTTGTTTTCATTATTTATTCAAGAAATAAAATCCATTTCAGTAATATCTTCAAGAAAGTAGATCTGGAAATGATTCACTATGATAATAAATAGTAAAAATCATTACTTACATTGCCTTCCCCGAACGGATTGGGCTCTACAGTCGGATACTTCGCTGTTAAATCGAATGCCACCTGAAACAATATCGATACTATAAATTCCTAGTATCTAAATTCAATAAAAGCTGTGTAAATAATTATATAGACGGATGCGAATAATGAGACTCAACACTCCCCCACCCTTTTCCCCTATTCCACTAATCTCCGCTCTCTGTCCCCTCCCCACTCCCGTCCCCTTCCCTTTGCCTGCCCTTCTTTTCCCCTCCCTCTCACCCCCGGCTCCAATTGAGGAATAAAGACCGAAGTTAGTTATATCGATCGACTTCAAAATCATCCAGATAAACATGATTGTAAGAATAATAAACTAAAACTATCGAATCTATTATTAAGACATTATATAAATATTAAAACTTTCATATATTGTACACTTAAATAAATTGACATAAACAGTTCAATGGCAATAATAAATGGCAATGTACAACCACTATATTCGACTCCATTCCTGTGTGTCTCTGTCTCTTTCTAACAAAAAAAAAACTAAAAGTATAGGTAACCTGCGTCATGAACCAACGGAAGGATTTGCATTTGAGTTTCTCCCGCAAGGCTTTCTGTTCGGATATGTCGCCGGTGTCGATGTTCAGATAATGCGGTCGTCTCTTATACAGAAACTGTGCGTATTCGTCCATCCAAACTTCCGCCACTCGTCTATAATTCTGGAATTTTAAAAAAATCATCCTATTTTGATACTGAACTTGAAACCCCACCATAGAATTTAGTGTAACGTTTTATATGCAACGTGAAAAGGATAGAGATAGACACTCAGCTAGAGAGAGTAAAGGAAAGAACGATCTACGTGAATAGCAATGGCCAAGCATGGCTTAATCTATCACGGTCGTCGTTAATTTTTTAATGTAAAATGCAAACGACACTAACATTTCTTACAAGTGTTTAATTTCTCTCACGTTCTTCACATTCGTCAATATACCAGGTGAATGTAACCATTGTTTAACAACACTCGCAGTATTCTATGATATGACACTTCATGGTCACATTTTAACATATAAAATAATAATATCAAAACAAATATTAATAAATAACAAAGAGAACCTTAGTTAAAGTTTGTTTTAAGACTTTCAAAAGTATAAACATAATCGTAATAAACCTAGGTGCAATGACCGGTGCCCAAAGCAATAAGAGGAATTAGTAGCCTTCGATAATAAAAAGGATAATAAACACTTTTGTTTTATTCATGCCGTTCCCACGTTCACTTTCAAGTGAAAGTGAAATTACACGACGGTCATTTGCTTTAACATAGAAGCGTAGAGAATTACGTATAATTTTTTGTATTTTTCTAGATGATTTGGCCAAATACATTATCCTTCATAAATATTGCTACTGTCTAAACTTTCAGCCTGTATACAACAGGAGCCTTTATTCGTGCTTCACTCGCGTTAATTTACATTTTCTCCGGATGAAAGATACTCTATGCTCCTTTCTATACCGTTGAGAAGGCGTATACAGAATTCCATGATAGCGGGTTGAGTAGTTAAGGCGTGAAAGCGTAAACAAACAAACTCACATTAAATATTTATAATATTAGTAAGGATTAAATTCGAACAAGTGTCACTTCTAACGCGTTATTAGATTATAAGCACATCTTTTTTTCGTCCCTACTATTTAATACAGTAACCTTCCACTCAAGACTCATCCGTTTTAGTTATGAGAAGGCTTTCAGAGACACGATTATTAAAAAAACATAAATTACCTTTCCAACGAAGTCTCCGTGACCTGGATTAGGAAATGGAGCGAATTTTCTATATATATGACCAACTCTTGAACAAGGAGCGTCCAACATACGACCACCGCATTGCCATATCTGTAAGCATAAATGAGTTATAGTTTTTTTTAATATATATCATAGGAGGCAAACGAACAGGTGGTTCGCCTGATGTTAAGTGATCACCACCGTCCATAGACACTTGCAACAGCAGGGGAGTCGCAAGTGTGTTGCCAGACTGTGTTTGCGGGAGGAGCGGGAGTGGGGGAGGGGAAGTGATCTTCCAGCACTCTCACTGACCGAACGAAATGCAACAATGCAAGCACTGTTACTTCACGTGGGTTTCCTGTGGGTCGGGTGGCAGTACCGCGGGCGAGTCGACCCACTCATGCTGAAACCAGTAACAGCTTCAGCGTGGCTCTACCACTGGTGGACTGGTGGTTTACCGGTGGAATAGCATTTCGATATCCGCATGTACCAACGAATATTTTGGTATTCGCATACATATACTAATTTACATTGGTAACACTATCGGCTGACGGTGAAGGACAACATCGTGACGAAACCTGAACCTGAGAATTGTTCTTATAGTATACACATACAGTGGGTATGTGGGAAAACATAGAACTATGGATTTCTCAAAGTTAGAAATCGCCAATACGTCGTGGGCCGGCGCGGTGATTATGCCCACACTTTCCTTCGGGAAGAGACCTATAGCCCCGCAGTGGGTCTCTTACAGGCTCGTAATGAAACATATAAAACGTGTTACGTTCCGGCAACAACAGACCAATATCCAACACTAGCTATAGGCTCTATATCCAACCGGGCCGTATACTAGTAAACCCGTCACAGTGTCTCTGTTTCATTTCGACGCGTTTCGAAATCAACCAATGTATACCAACATAACCCTCCATAATTGTGGAGATATTTGCAGGCCGACATCACAGTAACGACCGGATGTAAATTGCCGATTTATCGTTATATTTGGACTGTACGCTAACGACCAGGCACAGTATCATTATTATTTCATGTCAGTAATAAAACATGAGGTGGTCCAACTAGTCCAACTCCGAATTACCTTTAATATGTTAGTAAATGAGAATTAAATTTTAGGCCAAAAATGGTGAATTAACTGTTAGAAACAAACCTTTATGTTCTAGAAAAATCTTCAAATTTTCTATTAAATTTTGACCAATATAAAATATATAAAAATAGGTAAAATTGTGTGCTGTGGACCACCTGTTTATAAAATTAAATAAAAGCGATATACCTTAAAACTAAGTTCATATTGTTCTCCTCCCCAGATATCAAGGCCTGGGTCATAACCACCGAGTTCCCAGAAAAAGACACGCGATATCGCGAACAGACCTCCAGCCATCACTGGACTCCTATTATTAATAATAACATTAATTTTTTTAAAGGAATGTTAGGTATTGCCATATATGTTCAAAAAGCATGATTAGATCAAATCGAGCATCGTGTAAAAATGTCCGTGTTATTTGTAAAACTCATGTTCCTTTTCCTCTATCGTCGCTTCTTATTGGTTAAACGCAATCTGACAATAATTACACCCGTAACTAGTTGTAAGACCAACGCCACTTCAGAAGTTATGCTACTTCAGCTTTAAAATTGTCAGCCCACGTCAAGTCCTTGCTAGGTCAATAGAGTAAACAGTTTCGAATAAAAAGTCAACCTACGTAATTCATAAATACACATTTATGAAATTAAACGACAATAATAATCTAAATAAAATTGATGTTGACTCATTTTAACGATAAATCTACTGACTTTTTAAAATATTACCTACATTACACATCATCAGGCTTTTCCATAAGGGTTACGGTTCACGCAACAATCATAAAATTTAACAAATATAACTTAAATTTGCGATAGACATTATGGGCACCATGTCAAGCGGGTATTAAAGTCTAAAAGCTATTATAGGGTGGATCAGTATGCGAACGATGTTGACGTCTGGAAATGACGCCCCTCTTTGTGCATCCATCAAAAACTAATGTAAACATCCTATGTTTGCAAAAATATGTGTTAAAAAGGTAAACCAAACCGAGTTTCTTGCCGGTTCATCTCTATGACTACTGGTTATTTTTCGGTGGTAGTTAAGACTTCCATTTTAATTTTTTATAAGCGAGTTGTTGTGTGAAATTAAGAAAACTCACTCAAAGGGTTCAGGCATGTTTTTCTCATCCTTTGGGAGAACGGGAAGTCTTTTATAAAAGAATTCCCAATCGAAGGCTCCACGTGCGCCCTCGTCCTGGGGGCGGTATTCGAATGTATCGTACGCGATTACATCAATGAACGGACAGACAACCGTCCGATAATTCAACGCTATCGGTTCTGTGGGACAATTTATACATAAACTGGTAAGCAAAATTCGAACTGATATGTTCCAATTCCAAAATTCGCTTTTAAAACACGCACACATCTAAAAGTTATATCGTCAAGTTGCAGTTCATAAAAAAATCTCTTTATGTACACTGAGCAGGCATATTTAATGACCCAAAGATAGAGCACGTGCAGGGAGATAAATAACACACAATACAAATAACACCGGGAAAAAAGATACAAAGTAAGAACGGTGACAATGTAAGTCACATTGTAAGTGAGATTTGTCGGCGATATTATATGACCATTTCAAATAGAAATAATTTTTGTTTGGCTAAGAATTCTAATTTCAGATGTGTACTGTGAAGAACTGAACACAATGATGGAGAAGCTGGCACATCTCCAACCAGCATTGGTCAATCGCTCGTCTCCGCTGCTCCTGCACGACAACGCGCCACCTCATACTGCACAGCAGACGGTCTCCAAATTGCAAGAACTGGGGTTGGAAGTTCTCCGTCATCCGCCCTACTCACCAGACCTTGCGCCTACAGACTACTACTTTTTTCAGAATTTGGATAACTACTTGGCGGGAAAAAATTCAATACCCGAGAGGCAGTACAAAATGCCTTTGAAGAAATCGTTGCCCCCCGTCCAGGTGATTTCTTTAAAAAGGGCATCAATAAACTGCCACTGCTTTGGCAAAGATGCATTGATGGCATGGGTGATTACTTCAATTAATACAAATAAAAAATACATGAAAAAAAAATCGTTTAAATTTTTTCATACAAAACGGCAGTTTCATGGGTAAAGACCTAATATAAACCAGACACAAATCTGACAATAATGCTCATCAAACAAGTCAGTCATGTGCAAAGTCGAAGGTGCGACCTCTTTCAATAGAAATATTCGGTAGCACTACACCACGGGTTTATTGTTTGTTACAATTCATAAAATGGTTGACAGATAAAGACATTAAATTTTGTACAAGAGTTTCTTGTATAAAATAAGTGAATAAAAACAGATTGATTTAAATTGATCTCCTTTAGATTGTACAGAGTTTGACGTTTTTCATAGTATCCTGGTTTCTAAGATGATATCAATGGGAAATCCCATTCAGTTTCAACTATTATATTTCTGAAAAAGGTTAACTTTAGAATGAGGACCGAATCTTAAATGCAACTAGAATAATCTGTACCAAGTACTAACTCTGTTAACTATTTTCAATGACCTATCTCTATGCAAATATAATCAATAAAGAAAATACATACACAGACCTAGCAGTGGTGGCAGCCAGTTGACAGTGGCTTCAGTATGAGAATCCAGGAATATCAAGACATCAGCCGTGGCCAGTTTAGCTCCAGCCAACCGGGCAGTGATCAGACCACTTCGTTCTTTCAAACGGACCACTTTTACCTTCGGAAGGTTCTTTGCTAGATACTTATCTAGCTTTTCTTTTAGGAAATCTGGAACAAAACATTCTCTTGTAGATTAAATTTTAAGAATCTTTAAAAGGTATACTCTATCTGACGGTAGGATTAAGGAACTATATGTATTTAGTGTGACTAACAATGCCTTATCTAAAATCAGCATATATTGTTCTGAGAGCAAGTTTAACTAACAATAATAAAACAAATTTTCATGTGGAATTACAAATGCTTTAATTATATATTGCCAACATTCCAAACTATGCCCATATTTTTCTCCAAAGAGAATCCACAAGGGCATGATGCCCATGATGTTTAAACAATGTTATTTATGCTATGCTTAACGATATAATGAAACACAACTGTATTTACATCGTAAAATGCTAATTACTTTACTTGTTTAAGTATAATATTTCACACAGCTGTAATTATTGTGATGTGTTAATTATTGTTGAAATAAACTGAAGTAAACAACTTGACATATGTTATTTCAGCAAACGTAATATATTTTCAAGAGAGACAAATAAAATAATTGTTATTTAATACACACCAAGAACAAATTTGTTTATTTACAAAAACAAAGTTTTTGTAATTTTTAAAGACATAATTTTTGGCATTAAGAATCTGTTTATTTCTCAGAACGCCTCAAAACCTTGAAGCTTTAAACTCTTTTAACATATAAAATAATACATACTAATGTAAATTTGTCTATTTCTGCACTCTTTACACAAACTGTCAAAACAAAGATGAGTTTTGGCGCTATGATAAGATTATTTTTCATTGAAAATACGAGGAATATCAATTTTAAACAAAGCCGAAAAAAAAACTGCTTACCTTTAGTGCTGGCGTCATCGACTAAAAAAACTTCCTTAATAAGATGTTTAGGTGATCTGTATAATACACTATAAGCTGTTCTTAACAAAGTACTCCAATGTTCATTATGGAATGGTACAACAACACTGACTGTGGGTAATGATTCTATATACAATTTCTTCTTGCAGCCAGGATGTCGAATGTCTTTTAAAGATCTATTGAATGATATTTCATCACTCAGTGCTCCATTGAAACCGTTTACAGAATAAAGTTTCTCCTCTAAATCTGATTTCTCCTTTGGTAAATAAGCTGGCAATCCTTGCTCTCCGATACCTGAATCAGATAGGTTAGATTTATATTTGGTATTTTATTTAAAGTAAAAATACTGCGGTAAAATCTCTACAAGACAAAGTAACTTTTAAAAAAAAAAAAAGAAACTCCTAGTGCTGTAGTGGTTTGACCGGTGGAACCGTGGTCCGGACCCCGGCATGTACCAACGAATTTTTTGGAATTCGCGTACGTTTACTAATTTAAATTGGTAACACTATCAGCTGACGGTGAAGGAAAACATCCTGAGGAAACCTGAACCTGAGAAATGCTCTTGTAGAACTACTATATGTGAGAAAACATAGTACTGTGGATTTTTCAGAGTTTTAATTAGCCAATACGTCGTGAGCTGGCGTAGTGGTTACGCCCATACCTTCCTTCGGGAAGACGCCTAAGGCCCTGCAGTGGGTCTCTTACAGGCTGATGATGATGATGAAAGAAACTCTGGTACCTTTCTTTCCAAACCCCTATCGATTACTCAAAATATGAGTCTTGTCATATCGAAATAATCAGTATTAAGGTGGACGGATATAGGTATAGAGCAAAAAAGAACGAAAAATATTTATTGGCATTGAGATAAGTGTACAAAAAAAACTATTAAATAAAGTTAACCTATGACAACATTGTGTCAGCGTAGTGTCGCCTGTAAAAACGGCACTCAAAAATTCACTCAAAAATTCGTAATCATAAAAAAAAAACAAAATTAATAAATTCTTAAAAAAAAATACATGAATAAAATCCAACTAAAACTAATATTAAGAGAGAGAAAAAAACAGTCACGTTTTTGTAGTTGTGTTGATAAGGCGTCAAATCTATTAGCAAGAATAAAATTTCTTGTTTATATATTACTATGACCCAATAAGTTATCGATAGATTGTGTGATGACTGAATAATAACTGTATAATTTTATACATATGACTGAATAATAAGGTGTATAAAGGAGTGAATATTGACTTGACAACTGTTAGAAGAGAGTAGAAGAGGAAAACATGTTATGCCGACCCAACTTAAGTGCCATAAGAGTAAGAAAACGATGTTCCTACCCTAAAAAGTCGTCAATATAATAAAAAAACCATCAAAATCGATTCAGCCGTTTTGGCGATAAGTCTAGACCAAACGACAAATACTAGGATGGATATAATGTTATATTGGATATAACAATACGAAATACAATTAAATAAACCTAGGTTGAATGACCGGAGATAAAAACTGCGAGCGGAGATCCAGAATTAATAACTTCAAACTTCGTAAAATTATCATTTGTTAGTTGGTTGACTTCACTTTCAATACACCCAACGGTCATTGACACTGTGCTTTAACATAGACGCTTAGAGGACTGAGTATAATTGTTGTATGTTTCTAAATAATTAGGTCAAATATTAAGCACCTATTTTTTAATGGATTTAGAATGAGAATCGAGTGCAGAGTGTCCTACATAAATATTGCTACTGTCTAAACATACACCTGGTATACTTATTGCTGTTTTTGTTATAGTATGTTTAAATAAAGCTCAAGAAATATAACACTTTTTAACGATCACGTTAATGAGGACTTAAGTGATAGTTCATAAATAATGTGAGACGTAATTATATCTATCTAACTAAACAAAATCCTCTGCCACGTCTGTCTGTCTGTTCTCGATATACTTAAAATCTACTAAGCGCATTTTCATACGGTTTTCACCAATAGACACAGTGATACTTAAAGAAGGTTTAGGCATATATTTCGTTAACGTATACAAATGATTATCACAGTAAATGTATTTTAGTAAAAAAACACTTAAATAGCTGATTATTATCGTTGAGAGACTATCGTATACGATAACCTGATAACTATAGAGTAATTAGATAACATCAAAAACCCCCGATGGCTGGTGCGTAGCTAATTTGCCCATATTTTAATCATTTCAGCTTTTAGTGATACACTCATCAAAAAAGTCTAAGCAACATGTACTAATTTAAATTTTAGGATGGTTCTTCACATTATAACGTTGTATTTTATTTTTAAAATAATATCTTTAGGGTTCTATGATGTAAAAATAACAGCTGTTGTCTTAATAAGTTCTTTTAATAACAGAAATGAACAATATTAGAATATACTGTAGAAACTAAGATACATAAGAAACTAAACTTTTTTCTTACAAAATGAAATTTCTAAAGAAAATGTATTTATTGTGAAAGAATAGAACAATTTAATACAAAGTATGGTCTCCTCTGCTATTCAGAACTTGTCGGCAACGATTGTTCACTGAATTAATGAGACTGTTTATAGCATCTTGCGGTATTCGCTCCCAATGGAATTGTAGCAAATCCTTCAGCTGTTGGGTTGTTGTCGCTCCGTCCAAGTCCTTCAAAATACGTCTCTGGAGCATGTCCTATGCGTGCTCGATGGGGTTGAGATCTGGCGATTGTGCAGGCCAGGGCAATACCCGGATGTTCTCCGTTGCAAAGTATTAACTGGTTCGCCGAGCTGTATGTGAACGCGCATTGTCATGCATTAACCTAAAATCGGAGCCAAAGGTTTGTGCAAATGGGTAGACATAAGGTCTGAGAATATCCTCAATGTAATTTTCAGCATTCATGTTTCCATTTACAAAAACGAGCTCAGTTCGCCTGTTCTTCATAATACCCGCCCATAACATAACTGTTGAGCCGCTGTATGGATGAACTTCCTGAACGCACCTGAGCCTTTCAGTATTTCCGGGCCGACGATACACTCGCACCCTTCTTGTATCAGGCTTAAACCCGAATCGCGACTCATCGGAAAACATAATTTTATCCCATTGTTCCTGGGTCCATGTTATGCGTTCTCTACACCATTCATATCGACGAGCGCGATTCCCGTGACGTATCGGTGGGCACCTGATTGGGCGTCGAGCTCGTAGGCCGTACTCATGCAGTCGATTTCGCACAGTTTGAGGACTTACATCAACACCACTTGAAATTTGTAGCCTCAAACTTATCTCTCGAGCGGTTAACATCGGCTGGCGTCTTGCAGTCAGTTGTATGTACCGGTCTTGCCGAGTGGTTGTACTCCTTTTACGGCCTGGATGCTGTTCAGCGGGTTCTCCTGTATTATTGTAGCGCTACCAAAGACGACAAATAACACTTCTATAAATGCCAAAATGTCGAGATTTCTGAGATTAATTACTTCTCGCTTGCAACATCCCTACAGCTCTTTGCATTTCATCTGCCATCAAATGACGTCGCTTCATGACGTAAAGAATATCTAACAATTCAATTTTGTCGCTAACTTTATTTAAATGGTTGGTAAAATTATAAAATCAAGACTAAACGTAGCAATTAAAACGCACTTAAATTCAAACAAATTCGCAGTCATTTGAATTTTATGAAAAAACAAAACATAATCAAATTTTTTTTTACAACCAGCCAGTATGTCATCAATAACAAAAAAGTTTACTTACCTACGCACTTTGTTTGAGTAAATACTTAGAAATTAATTAATATAAATGGTAAAATTTGTAATATCACGCATGTTGCTTAGACTTTTTTGTATCTGTGTAGTTCAGGATCATTATATATCTAACATATAATATGAATGTAAATGTAACGTGTCTGTACTTTCTTGATTTTCGTGAAAAAAATTGTTGCAGATGTTTAAGAATAACTAATATATATTAATATAACTAAACATTTCAATCATTTTTGAAAATGTCTGTCTGTGTGTCTGTTTGTATGAACACGCATCACTGCTAAAGTACTGTCAAGTCAAATCATAAAGCATATCTTCGGGAGTAACTTAGTCTTTTTTTTATCGAAATCGGTCCACTCTATCAAGAGTCATTGTAATTTGAATGACGGCTCGAGGTAAGTACGAGAGAAAATTAGTAATCCATACTAATATTATAAATTGTTTGGTTGAACGCGCTTAGGAAGTACTTGTCCGATTTGAAATGTTTTCAGTGTTAGATAGATCATTTATCGAGAAATATCATTACGCTAAGACCGATAGGAGCGGAGCACCAATGAAGAATGTTTCAAAATCGTTTTTTTTTCCTTTTAAGAGCTTCCGCTGCGTGTAGCGTTAGCCCAAAGTAACTATTCCACGCGAACGAAGTCGTAGGCAGAAGCTAGATATAAAATAAAGTCATCTGCCACGTCTGTCTGTTCGCGGTAAACTCAAAAACCACTGAACGAAATTTCATGCGGTTTTCACCAATAGACAAAGTGATAGTTTAGAAGGTTTAGTTATATATTTTGTCCAGTTTTTTTTTACTATCGGGCCTGGATAACGTCCGCCCGGCTCGCTAGTTTAGTAATAAATCAAAATGGTCAAGGTTGTGCTATATTACACGACAAAGTATTGATGGCTTATTGTATCGGACACTGCCTCAATCGACGTAGGTTCAAATCCTCGTGACGAAACCATAGCTTGGCGGTAGGGCTTTCTCTAGCCCCGCTTGGCTAGCTACCACCCTCAAGTTGAAAATATGTCGTCAAGCACCTGTTGGTGTGTTCCGGCAACTGCACTTACCCTGTACTGTACCCTATACCCTATACTGTACCTACCTATGGTTGATTTACAATGCGCCCGCTAAAATCAAAAATACTAATTTAAAAATACCATTTTTTTATGTATAATGTAGCTTTGATTTCCACCTAAAAAGAAGCAAACATGCGTACACCGCGCTGTAAAACTTTAACATTGGACACATTCTTCGAAAAATGATGGCCACCGCTGGTATAAAAAAAAATCGGTACTGTTACTCTAAATCTTTTCTAAAGATGTACATATAACATGTAGGAAACAGACAAATACGTACCTTTGCGTGCCCTTTCGCGTTCTATTTGGTGATAATCGTGCCAGTCAGTCTTCTGTAAAACAATGTATTGTTCCATAATTGGTATACTTTATTATGAAGGAAAATCTATATAGTATCCGCCTACTGCTGGGCTTAATATGAGTCAGCTCATAAGTTCTTTCAGTGCTAGATAGCTTATTTATCGAGGAAGCCTACAGCTATCATCACGCTAAAACCAATAGAAGCATAGCACCAATGAAGAATGTTTCAAAATCGAGGTTAACATATGTATTAATTAAAAATATTTTCTTCACCTTGAAACGAAGTCGCGTGTTAAAGTTAGCGTTAGCGTAAAGTAACCATTCCACGTTGACAACATCGCGGGCAGCAGATAGTCACATATATTATGTTTACAACAGTGTTTTGCAGCGAGAATGTGAAACAAGGCATATATTTCCTATATAATATATGTACAATATAATAATATTGTAGCTGCAAATGTGAGTTTGTTTGTTTGCTACGCTTTCACACTTCAACTAATGAACTGATTCTCACGAAATATTGTCAAGGGCATAAAAATTTTGTTTCATCATCCGAAAAAAATTCGACTCCTGTGAGATATGTCAAATCTACAATAAAGCAAGTAAACCCGTAAGCAAAAACTAGTTATAAATAAAACATAGGTGGCAAAATTTTTATCTATTTCTGGCCCCTTTAACTAGTTAACATTCAGTTGTCATTAAATAATGAATGTTAATGAGTAATAAACATTTTTTTATAGCAATAGAACAAGTTATAAAACGTTTTATATGCTAATAAGTACTATAATGCTTTCTAACTTATTATATAGGTTATTATCATACAGGTTAGTAATGTTTTGCGGAGATAGTTAAGAGAATATTATCGATTACATTTAATCTTCCTATACCCGTTTGTCACGTTCACAAGACCAATCTGCATTGTGTATAGGTACACGTAATGTATGCACGAATGTTCACACTACACTCATTTAAAGTAAGTCATGAATCATGCAGCTACTGACAAATTCAAGCCTCCAGTGTTTTGTATAACAAAAAAAAAGTGAAAGTATGTCCTCAGTCTCAGAGACCAATGCGTAGGTATAGGAAGGTTAAAAAACTAGATTATAACAACCTTAAGTAATGTTTAATAAATTTTCAAAAAAAAAGAATTATCTGACTTCAATATCTATCAAAAACCCATAAGGTACTAAAAAGCGGACAATAAATAGTTTATCAAATTAACCAAATTAAATAAAACATATGAATATGTGTGCTACCTAAGCCTAATCAAACTACCCTTGAAGTACATACATCCTTTCCAATAAAAAATGAATCATCGAAATCGGTTAGCGTGATATTGAGTTATTCGTGTATTTATCATGTACATACTTAATGCAAATTTAAAACTTATACAGTTTTGCACTGGATGCCGTTGTCGGAACTGGACCAATTGAAATGGGACCACACGGGAAGTACCAGCCTTCAAATAAAAAAAGAATAATCAAAATCGGTTCACCCAGTCCAAAATTATGAAGAAACAAACATTAAAAAAAACAGTTGAATCTCCTCCTTTTTTTGAAGTCAGTTAAAAAAAGATTTATTGACCTGCTTCTTATAGTAGAAATTATATGATTGTTTTCACTTAAAAACATATATAACATACAGATATATTACATTTATAATTAATAGCATACTTAAGCAATAAGTAAATAAGCATTATGTCATGTTTTAAAATGAACTATCACACAATTTATTTTGCAAATATTGTCACAGGCTGACACTGTATACTTTCAAATCAAAACTGACATCAAACTACATATTTCCATATATTCTACAAGACATTCAGTAGAGAATGTAAAAATAAAATTGTGCAAACATTGGAACTCAGGATTATTTACTCTTTCTATTTCTTTGAAAACATGTAAAAATGTTTACAAGCTTATTAGAACAATAGTAAAAATAAATTTGGACCTAATCAAAATATACAAATTACATTTTCTATACTCATATCAAAACTTCTCCATCCTACTAGATGGAGAATTGATTATATTTGATAAGTTATTCAATAAAATTAATTATAAAAAACAAGATAAAAATTAATCTATACTAATACTATAAAGAGGTAAAGTTAGTGAGTTTGTGACGTTGTAGGGGGTAATCTCAGGAACTACTGGTTCAATTTTAGAAAAACTCTTTCACTGTTATATAGCTCATTTATCGAGGAAGGTTATAGGCTATACATGCTATTTATATATATGTATATGTATATCATCACGCTAAGACCAATAGGAGCGGAGCACCAATGAAGAATGTTTCAAAATTGGGGTTTTTTTCCTCTTCAGAGCTTCTGCTGCATGTTAACGTTAGCCTAAAGTAACTATTCCACACGGATGAAGTCACGGGCAGAGGCTAGTTTCTAATAATTTAAAAACCCTTTGTTAGATGAATGGGGAAAATATAATCAGTTAAGCAGGTTAAAGAGCACCAATATACATTTTTTTGATGTTTGTAGGCTATAAACTAACGATTTGAACAATACCCAAGTAAAAAAAGGCAGCTTGGTAAATAACAGACACCCTAGTGGCTATTGATACTGCGAAATGACTTTATTAGGCTTGGTTCATAAATTATATATTTTCTGATACCTTAAAACTCTTTGGTACAAAATAATTTCCATTCTTCATTGCCATCTGAGGTCCCACATCTGGAGGTGCATGTAGAACGGCTTTCTCCGCTTGATTATCATATAAATTTTGTAGTGCTTCATGTTTTGATTCTTCAATATCTATTCTGCTCAAGGTTTTTGCGACGTATATGAAGATAACTATTATAGTTACAAGTAGGAGATTCCGAAGCCTCAGTGTACGTACACAATACCGTCTCATTATGTATGGAGTCTTACCTATAACAATATAATTATTTAAACATAACATTTAATGACTTGTTTTATAATACAAATTATATTAAAGTAAATGTTGTATTAAAAAAACATAAGGTCTTTCATGAATATTTTACTTAACTTGATTATAAGATTTATTATTTTAAAGACAAAAATAATATAATCCGATATGAAAACAGCTCAGAAATACACAATTTAGCCATATAATAGATAATTTTACACCTTAATGTTTTTTAAATATATATATACAATAAATTTAGACGAAAACCATGAAAAGAATAATGCAACAACATCATAAAAAATATTAATGTTTTATATAAGATGCAAATGGGAAATATATGTTATCAGTAACCCAGTGGCACTGCCTTTTCTGATAATAACTGAAAAATTGATACACGTAAGTACACGTATACATAAAAATCATTCTACTTACAAGACTAGCAGTTAGGCCAACAGGTCAGATAGAAAAAAAAAAGACAGGACTAATATTTCCAAATGTTTAAATTTACTTCTAATAATTTAAAACGCTTATTGGTTCATGTAAACGATACTTATTTTACGTACGTTTTGTATATAAAGAATTCTTGTACTACTGTGTATAAATAAACATCAAAAATATACACTACTATTAAATAGTATTCTCACAAATCACTTTCCACAAATTTTACTTTACACAAATACCTACGACAACAGCACAGAGACCACAGTTTCACATATAAAAATTGGATAAACACAAAACGACTGTATACGATTACGCTTGAAACACAACATAAGTCTTCTGTACGAATGAAAGAGAAACTGCGATTATTGACAATATTGACATTGACATTACCTAGTACCACAGACTTCTTCTTTAATATTCGTCCAATAGGACAGGCGAAGGAATTAATCCATACTGCCAATTCTGAAGTTGTCAATATAGGTAGTTCTTATGTGTTCTATAAAGGCCTAATCACCAAATCTTCTATATAACATTTCGTACATTCTTTAAATCATCTTTTAATTTTGAAGTTGTCAATATAGGTAGTACTTATGTATTCTTTAGTCAGTTTTCTTCTATATACATGTTAATGTAAAGGCATACGTGCCAAATCTTCTCTATGTCCAAATCAATGTAAAGGCATAAACGCCAAATCTTCTATAATATATTCTTTTATCCAACTTTCTTATCTTAATCTCCTTGTTAATAGTAGCGTACCATCTTTGTCCAGAGTGTTTGTCAATTTCCATTGTCGAGTAATTAATTCAATATTCTAACAAGATGGTGGCTCCCTTGTTAGAACTTTCCATGGAGTTTTTGTGGCATCTCAGAATTCATGGTCCGTGGTATTATTTTCTATTCACTTCACTTATGCACAATAAACAAACTATATTACATAAAACACCACCAATTTTACACAATATAGAGTCAAGTAACACAAGATTATGAATAAATTAAAAATAAAATACATTACATGACAGACTAAGACCCCGCCAAAAACTCCGTACCACAGACTACTAAGAGGTTACTTTTTTTTTCGAACTGAGTACGCTATTGACCCTACAAGGTCTTTACAGCTTCACCGGACTACTAAGGCGATCGCTTAAGGCACTCAGCCGATTTGGTTTTTAGGTAACATACACAAGGGCGCACGCGCAACTCGGCTTGGGCTGTTACCTGGAAAAAGTCGCGTCTGACCTAGCTAACTATTCTAAGCTATTCATACATATATACATTTGTGAATCATACAATCGAAATTGCATGATTCACAAATGCATACGTGTATATCGGAATGAAACGAACTAAACTATTCGATTGAGTTCGATTGAGAGAAAAAAAAGTAAAACCCTCCCACCATGTGAATATATATGTGCACGTGTGAGAGAGAGATGATCTCATATGTGTGTTCAAGTGATGTAGGTGAGTCACTGTATCGCGATAATAATATCTCGATGGCTCCGCGCGGGGGCGACCTAGACTCGAGATATTACTGAGAACCGCGATGTGTGCTGGAGAGAAAGAGGATTCCTTCTCTTGCGGCGGCGCGAGACAAAAGCGTGGGCGCAACACGCATTTAATAAGATCAAATTTTCAATCAAAAAATTATTATTATTGAACGGTCGTTTTAGGAGAAGATAGACGTAAATACACGAATTTACTCTATCTTATATGAGTTATTTATTTTAAACGGCGGCGCGAGCGAGCCTTTGTAGTGTAGCCGCGATGGCTGGAAACCTATGTATTGTCGTAACGGAATCTAGAAGAGGATTTCGAACGGTCTCTTCGTACGCCAAGATCTCCGAGATCTCGTGGAAAATGAGTAATTGACCTGCGTAGTCAATACTTGATAATGAGAAGGAATATGCGGGGTGATCCTGTGAAGGATTAGCCGCCTTGGGTCTGGGAATGGGCTGGGACGCGGGCTTAGGAGCCCACTAAGCCTGAGGGGCCCGGAAGGGGCGGTGGGGCGCGCTAGTCGCGGTCGCGGACGCTGCTGGTGCACGAGATGTGCTCGGCAGACTCGGGAAGGCCTCTCGAGACATGAGAGGTGGAGGTCGGGGGCGGGCGGGGGCGGCGGCCGTCTTAGACGGCGACGCTTGCCTGGGGAAGCGAGGGCGCTTCGTGCGCGGGGCGCGAGGACATCCGCGATAATTCGCGGTATGACCCACGCCTCGACACAGGACGCAGCTCGGAGGGTCGGAGGACTCTTTAGTGCGAGGACACTCCTTGGTGGAGTAGTCGCCGAGGCATTTAACGCACCTGGACTTCAGGAGACAGTTTCGTGCCGAGTGTCCGTACACCTGGCAGTTGTGACACTACGAGGGCACAGACGTTTTGCGCGGCGGCTCGACGATAACGTCGGAGAGGCCGCAGAAGGGTCGTGAGATTAAATATCGCTGTCCCTTGAAGGGTGCGATCTAGAACGACGAGAACCATGTCGTATGGGGCTCTGGTGCGCGGAGAGTGCATGCGATGAACCTCGCGAACAGGAATCTTCTGCTCTTTGAGGTCGTCGGAAATGTCGCAGGTCGGAAGTTCTGAAGTTCTGGTATTCACAGCGGAGGTGTAAGGGATGCTGCCGTTTCCAGCAGGCTAGAGATCTCGACCCAAGAATCGTAACGGGGGGCGGTAGGTGGTGCTTTTTGCCAGAAGCTGCGGAACCCGCAGCTTGAGGCGAAACGGGTCTAGAGGGCGCTGGCGTCGTCTTTGGCACTTTCGCGCCATCGACGTTAACGATCTTTTTTGAAGGTAAAGTACCTTCAAGATCGGACGTGGGGTTCTCGCGCTTATTGCGCTGTTTGCGATGCGTGACGGTGGTGAAGCCATCGTCCGCAGGAGGGTCTTGCTCCATATCGGAGCCGGAATCGGAGTCGCGATCGGACAGGATCTCAAAATTATTTGAGGCCTCAACCCTGGCATAGATCGAGGGAGCGGGCTTCGAGGAATTTGGGAATTCGGCGCGACGCTTCGCAGCGTACGCGTCGTAGTCGTCTACGAGACGAGGACATATTTCGGAAATGAATCCGCGGAGGCTGAGAAGTTCGCTCTCTAAGAGGCGAACTTCGCTATCGGAGGCCATACCGAGGCCTGAGGAGGGGAGTGGGGCGGAGGAAGACATCAAAAAACCTCCCTGCCAGAGGAGCAGGGGGGCGCGCCTTAATGAATTTAACGGACTATCCCGAGTCCGGATCAAATGGAGCTGTGGGCGATGTGCAATGCCTCACAGGGGGCCTACAGTGCCTAGGGGGAAGCCCTAAGACTTCTTTCTTCTCTTCAGCCGACGCGGCGACACGACGACACGAAGAGGAGCACGACGTCGCACCGACAAGTTTTGACGTACTGACAAGTACGGTTTCCAACGTTCTGAAAAGAACGCGTAACGAGAGACGTGTCAAAGAAACGAGTCGATTGACGAAACGAGAGGGAACACGATAACCGAGATTCTCAATACTAAATGAACACACGCGTAAGAACACTTCGCGAACTAACTGAGATGACGTCACGAAAAACGATGTAAACAAAGGTATCGAGAATCACTGAGCACACGTCCGCTTGCCACGAAAGCATAATCGGACTCCAGGTTACTACCGTATTATCGTACTTTATACCCCATAACTAATACAACATTCGTTTTGGGTTACGGCGACAAAACTTCTTTGTAGGTTTCGGCAAAGTAGATAAATAGTAGCCCCCATATATAGACACAAGCTTTGACGTTTACTTTGTATGACAATTCATGTAAAGTACGTAAAAGTAGAGAGTAAATGCAGTCACGTTATTTTATATGGCATCAAATGCTTATTCAGTATCTTTACTAATTAAAAAAAAAAACATAAAACTGATTCAGGCTCTCAATAATATTTATATAAAATTAACAAAAATGTTATCGAAAATTTTCGAAATACTATAGAACATTGTATTCACACGAACTCTATAAAACCTTTGTAGGAGCTTCGGGCTCACTACTATAAGATTCTAGACTGATACGGACAGCGTAATAATAATACTCGGAGTGTGTGAAATAGATTGTTTTTAATATGGACATATAAGGTATTTATACGGACACGCGATATTTAATTTATTTGTTCAATTGTTTGAACGACATTCTATTTACAATATTTACAAAATTTTCTGCCTGCCAAAGAGGATGACATACTCAGTAGCTACACCTTCATGTAAATTACGAATGTTTTTCCTAAACTTGTCATGGTAAAGCTTTATTACGTAAAACATAACTAATATTACAAAATATTCAGTCAAATAACACAAGATTATGAATAAAATATAAAATCCACTACATGACATTCCAAGATCCCACCAAAAACTCCTTCATATTTTACTTTCTAAGATGGGCAAAGTATTAAGTAATTTCAATAGAATAAAAATGTTAAATATTTTTAATTAATGTTCAAAAACGAACTTTATATTTTTTACTTTCTTATTACTACGAGGTATTTTTTTAGAGAAAATTAAAGTTTTCTTTAAATTATTAAAACCTAAATTAATAAAATAATTATTTTATTTTGAACGCGTCGGAAAATTCTCGATCGCTACCTTGACAACTGTTTGTTTTTGATTGGTTGAAAATTTTCAGGAAAAATTAAAAATCACCCATCGAGTGTTGAGGTCTTGTTTTATCGGATTATATCCGTCGGTGTTGGAATTGTGAATGCAACACAAGGTATATATTATCAATTTTAATATGTTATACAGTTGTAGTGTTTAGGAATACGTATTAATAATTTTTGATGAGGATATCCGTTATCCGGTTTCTGTAGTGTAGTATATCTAGACCACGCATTGCCGACTGATGGTTTGTGAACTGAATTCATAATTTAATTATACAGTTTCGTTAGATTAGATGAATGTCATCGTATTACCGAATTGAATTATTGTATTAATACTAGAAACTTGTTTCAGATGGCTGTTTTAAGCCAAAATTTGTGTTTATTGAGTGTCCTACTCGTGCTAACGGGAGTCATCGGTACGGTGAGGGCCGACAGCTCTAATCTTGATGAAGAAGCTACAGTCGAAGTTAGTAATTTCATTTTAAGATTTATTGTAGGTTATCTGACCCAGTTTTTACTAAAGAAACAAACTATCGTTATACTCGCGACCTATATTATCCTATCTTAGATAATTTCAAATATTGGCATGGTTCTGTTAATAGATATATTTTATGATTTAGGTATAAAATATCTTTGCATAAATATAATTCATACATTGATATTGTATAGTTGCAAAATTAGACATGGTATTTCTGTCAGCATGGTTTTGCTATTCTATATTTCCTGACCTATATTGTACACATACATATTTAGAGCTGTTACTTTGACATAATTTGTTTTTCAATTTATTTATTAATTAAAAACTAAATATTAGCAACATTCTATACTATAATCATTTAATACATGTAATTTTCATTGACCGGTTTATTTCTTTAAAACATACTTATCTATATAAAATACAACATTTGTAGGTGGAGTACAATGAAATTTTTCTTAATCTGTTATAAATATAACAAAATCCATTTAATCATGGATTAAATGATGGAACCAACCTTTCAATTATAATGTAATATGTTATGCCAAATAAAAAAAAAACAATATCTCATGTGAACCATCTATACATATAATAAGAATGTACATCTAATATGTCTGTACTTTTCGATTTTTGTTAAAAACATTGTTGTCTAGGTATAAGTAATAAAATACATTTCAATCATTTTTAGAAATGTCTGTCTGTCTGTTTATTTGAACATGCATTTAGTAGTGACTAAATTCCTGCGTTTGATAAAATCTTTTCAAAAAAATCATTAAACATATCTTCGAGTAGCATTTTGTCTCTGTTTCATCCAAACCGGCTTGATATATCAAAAGTAATTGTAATTTTAATGATGACGAGCCTTAAGTAAGATAGAAAAGTAAATGGACTTAATACATTCAGATAACTTTATTAGTCACTGTTTTTTATATAAGATAGCCAAATAGGACTAAATCAAGAGGACTAAATCTTGGGCACAGCTGGTTAACAAATAAGAATAAACAATATCATAAATGAATACACTCTTGGTATGATTATTTAAGTGAATAATATACAGAAACCTATTTACATATTTATGTTATAGTAAGTAGTAGTAATGAGCAGTAATTTTTTTTTAAATGTAACTCTATTTCGTTTGTTGTTGTACTCCTGACTGTATATATAATTTCATGATAATTAGTTAAATGAAGTTAAAAATGTGTGTCAAATAAATTCATTTATAATTACCAGGTAGAAGAAGATGAGCAATACAGTAGCCCGCAAATAAACCCGCAAGGCGTGTACCTCGCAGAGCACTTTGATAATGAGAAAGCTTTCAAACAGAAATGGGTCCAGTCTGAAGCTAAGAAACAGGGTGTCGATGAAAATATAGCTAAATATGATGGTAAATGGGAGGTAAATTATCGATCAGTTTATTTATATTTACTATTTAATTAGTATATCAATATCTTAGCGTGACGATATAGCCTTCCTCCATAAGTGAGCTATCTAAGACTGAATTTTTCACATCGGACCAGCAGTTCCTAAGATTAGTGCATTTAATCAAAGCATTAGTGCATATAAGCAAACAAATTCTTCAGCTTTTTAATATTAGTATTGGTTCACAAATCACAGATAAAAGAAAGCAAGTCCTCATTAATAACAATTTTTTTCATAAGTGATTATAAAGTCTAAGAAATATAGACCCATAACTGCCACCATGACTTAGTTACCTTTGTATCTTTGTGAATATAAAGTTTGATGCAGCCCAATCAGGGATCACCGGGGAGCACCAGTTTTACAGACTTACTCGTTTGTAACATTAATCGAATTTGTTTTACATTATATTCCTTCTGATTATTAATCACATATTTTGTGTTAAATTACCTTTGATTTATTCATATATTTTCATAGGAAATTAATTGTATTCATATAATGTATGCGAAAAAGTGAATTTGCTATTTAAGTTTATTAACTTGTTTTTACATACCAAATGTATAGATTGTTATCTCTGACATCAGAAAGATTGAATTATATCCATTGTTAACAATAACATTATATTTATGGTCTGTGACTATCAAATTATATCTCTAGCTGTGTAAACCTACTTTAATAACAGACTTTATAAATTTTCATCCAACTTAGAAAAATAACTGGAAACATTGTTATTTATATAGTAAACTTTATATAGCCTTTATATACTACTGAGAAATATTTATTGCTTTTCAGTTCAAATTTTTGTTGGAAATATGTCAAAAATATTGTCTGAAAATTGGAGTGCTTAATATTAACTCTAAGTACTCGCCCAGAGCGTGAAACGATATCCCATATAAAGTAACATAAACTTTAATAAAATCTTATTAGTTTTTAAATACACAGGAGCACCCTATGATACCATAGCACATTATCATTTTTAAAAAGCACCCTATGGAGCATACTTCGCTGAACAGCTTATATGCCACTCTGCTCCTCATCGTGTCATTGAAGAACACTTATACTTCATTAAGTAGTTAAATTAACAGCAATACTTAAGAGTTTATACCTTATATTGTCTATAATTGAGTGGACTTATTGACTGAAGAACTTATTTATTCATGTGTTGAATTATAGGAACTTCACTTTATGTGAATTATAATTAGTACAAATGCTAATGAGCAATTACCTTGCCTTGAATTTCTATAATCAGTATGATATTGATAACATATTTTAAGAACAAAAACTGTAAAACTTATTAATTGCATAAATATATTTCAGATTCAAACTCCGTCAAGGAAGATACTAAAGAATGATCTCGGCCTTGTTCTGGTTACTGAAGCAAAACATGCAGCTATTTCAACATTGTTGGACAGGCCATTTGAGTTCAAAGACAAGCCATTGATTGTACAATATGAAGTTACCATGCAGGTAAGTTTTACATGAGATATGAATCGACTTAAAAATCTATAAATTAATGATAAATTACCCTTTTGTTGTTATAAACTATAGTGAGCTATTTGCTGATTGAGTTGTTGAGTTTTTACCAATACAATTGTACAAAATTTGAAGATCTTGAAAAATAACGTAACATATTAGGTATGGCTAAAATTGGATTTAGCTAATGTCAAAATGTAACAAATCATTTATTGTTCCAATTGTGACTATGAATATAAACAACTTGTAGTGCTCTCCCTGTCACACCTATTAATTTTTGCATACTGCTTGTTTGTTCACACCTTGGAATAGCACTGAGAACTAGTTAGATTTGGTCAAAGTGTGTGTTATACTTTCATATGATCAGTAGCATCATTACAACTATACTATTGAAGCGATGATGACTTAGTTGATAGCGTGTTCAGACACAGTGTCGATGGATGTAGGTTAGAAACCATCGGGAACCCATAGCATGTTGGTAGGGTTTTTTCTAAGTCCACCTGGGTAGCTACCATCCTCAAGTTGAAAATTTGTCATGTCAACAAGCACCTGTTGGTGTACCGGCAGCTGCACGTGAGAGCCAATCCCCTCTAAATTTTGTGTTTAATACCATCTCAGACCACATCCATTTGACATCTACAACAAACAACAAAATCTACAAAGTATTAAAAAAAATCGACAGATCTAATTGGCTTAAAGTGAAGCCACTCAAAGCATAAGGAATTATGTACAAGACATGAAAGATACTTTCGTATCGAATTTTTATGTATTCAGAGTTATAACTATTAATTAACATAATAATAGGATATATTTCATTTTTTCATACTAATAATACTATGGTGCCATGTTAGATGATTACTATAACTCATAATTATTATAGTCTATGATCACTGGTTATCTATAGCCGACTATACTGAAGATCAAATAGCAATAATCAGAAAGATCAGACAAAGACATTTTTTACACATTTCTCATGATTATATTCATAAAATTATGAAGAAAAATAATATACATAATCGAAATTGTTGGCGGTTCTTCTTCAGAACAGAAGTTTGTGAACCGATGGGTAAGGCTTTAACGTTTAGTACCTTCTCATGGCTTTAATTAAATAAAGTATTTTTGATTTATGTTGAATATCTTAAGCTCTTCTAGCAATACTGGATTATTGCAGACTTCTTAAGGTGTGTTACATTTTTTTTATAGCTAATGTGTTTTAAACGAAAACCCGTCCCGTTTGCGTACTTTTTGTCGACCATACTATTTATACGTAATTTTGACTTTTTTTGTATTTATAGTGTTTAAAACCCACACAATTCAATAAATGTTAGGATCTTTTAATACACTTACTTATTAAGGAGTGAAATGTACTCTTTTATTTTGTTTATTTAATAAGTTTCTGATAGATTATTTTCAAAAACAATATAAAGAAGAATCATAACACAAGTGATACCAAGTTAATATATAATAATATATCAACATATAACAAAATGAGAAAGTTAGGTATATTTAATAGAGAATTTAATTTTCTTTTACTGTCTTATAAAAAATCTTTTAGTCCATACGTTAGTTATCATAGCCTAGATTATGCCTATGTTTACGTTTGTATTGTTTCTAATCTTTCACGATTACAGTGACACTTATTCAGCTTATAGAATTGTTTGCACTACATTCTTTGTACTGAGTATCATGTATTTATAGTAATTCATGTATATTTTTTTTTTATTAAAAACAAACTCTGTACTATATAAAGAAGTAACAAAGTGGTCATTAAACAATATATAAAAATAACGAGTTTAATACATTTATATTTTTATCTCAACTGGCTCATGTCCAATATCGATTCGGGATATGATGCATCAAAACGGTTTTTAGTCTTTATATACTTGCGTCAGCAAACAGGGACAATAAACAATAACCTGTTTATATATGTACTTTACAATCGTAAAGGGCATTTTTTATTAAGATAAATGAATACTGAAATATAAGAGTAAGAAGATGACTATGAGGTATTTTTCTTATCATGTCTCCTTATTTACAGGATATATTTATTGTTTACTGTGGTAGTGGTAACCGTTAGTAGCTGCAAAACCGTGGTCACTAGCTTTCATATATAATTATCTATTTAACAATAATGACACTAAATAAATAAAATCCAAATCCATCCTTCTTTGTGTATATGTTTGCATTTATATTATCTGCATTCTTATTAATAGTTGACTAAAATAACTGTTGCAGAGAACAAAATCGCTGTTCAGGTTTCATAAACTATATATTAATTTTAAAAATGTTTAATGAAAAACAAAATCACAGTACAGCCCCCTTTATACCAAGAAAGCGTTCTCAATAGAGGTTTAAAGTCAAGTGGGTCACGTCTACTATACCCATTGTGGTGTTAACCCGTCACAGTGGGTGCGTTTTCGCATTTCGCGACAATGTCCTGAAATTTTGAATCACTTTGATTTTGATTGCATCAGATAATGGCACGCGTCACTTTCTCGTAAATAAAATACACGAATAATTAATTGCAGGAGGGTCAAAATTGCGGTGGGGCATACATAAAACTCCTGTCCAAGGGTACCAACACGAAAGCTGATCTTCGCAAGTTTTTCGATCAGACCCCTTATACGATTATGTTCGGTCCGGATAAGTGCGGTAATGACAACAAATTACATTTCATCTTCCGCCACATGAACCCTAAGAATGGTACTATTGAAGAGAAGCATAGTAAGAAACCCAGGTTTGTTTTGCAGTTTATTTATATAGTCTAGTAATTTCCTTGTTATTATTCCTACTTTAGTAACCATTTCTCACTATTAAAGGTTATTATTCTTAAATAGTGATCTATTCAATGTTTAAAAAAATGTTGGCCGCGCTATTAGAACTTTCCATAGAGATTTCATGAAATTTTATAATAAACAATTACACTTACATTTTACATGTATCACATTACCAAATATATATGGTTAAACAATGAAAGCCTATGAATATATGATACCATATGACAGACTAACTGCAAAATAACCTCCAATTAATTTTATAATGATGAATATATATTTATAATGATAAATTCAAATTCATTCTTTTTTGTCTCTATATTTGCATTTTTGTTAGTATTTTAATTGTTATACATAAATGCCAACTTTTATGAAGATCGGTTGAGAAGTTTCCGAGTTCATCATGGACAAACATTATGATACTGGATATTTTATATATTTAGATATATAAATTATTTAATAGTTGAATGAAATGAAATCGTGGTAACCTTTCTTAATTTATATTATTGGGACTAAATAAATAAAAAAGTGTGAAAAAAAATGCTTATGTTCCTCTTTTTGTCAGGCTGTATAATATGAACAATCCCTTCATGAGGAATCTCCAGAAATCAGTGTTCAATATTGTTTTCCTTTTTGTTGATCTATTAATCATGGAATTATTTTGACAGCCAAAGGCTCGATGATATCTACAAAGATAAAGAGCCTCATCTATACACGTTGGTCGTTCGTCCGGACAATACCTTCTCCGTGTTGGTTGACAACAAGGAGGTGAACTCTGGTTCTCTCCTCGAGGACTTCACTCCGCCAGTTAACCCACCAGAGGAGATTGATGATCCCAATGACAGGAAACCTGACGATTGGGATGAGAGAGAAAAGGTAATTTATCATGTTGAACATTTAAATTAGACACTTCCAGACTTATTTTCTCATAGACCATTTTCAAAATTAAGCTGGTTCCGGTGGACCCCTGCAGCTACATTTCTACCATAGTCCCAAAACTCGACAAAAATGTGAAGATTAGATCTAAATATGAAAATTTGCGTTCATATAAGTAAATGTGAAACAAGTTGATGCGTTCATGCAAGCAAGCATGCACAACACGTACTGAATATGAAATATATAAGTTTTTACAAGTAACAATTGCTGAGCTTCTTAAAATATTATCTGCCTACTTGAACCACTTTGGGAACTAAGGGCTTAAATCAACCAAATATTTTTATTGAGATAGGGGCATTCAAGTATTACGTAGGCATTGATGCCCCCCCCCCCCCATCTTTGATTTGATTATATTTGATGACATATGTGATGAGGATGTGGGTGGTAAGTAGAGAGGGTGGGAGGTGTAGCAATATTTATTTATTTAACCAGAACAGATTTAAAAATATATAAATGTTTACCTAAGCATGAGAGGGGAGGGCTAAGAACATTACTTACTTTTGCTGACCAGAGAGAAGTTACAAAAATTTTGCTTACACAATACTCTAAAGGCCCCGTATTTGGACGCGACGTCAAGTCTCATGCTGTCTTGTTTGGAAACATGTCACTTGACCGCATGAGAATAATAGAACGAAAACGACAGTATTAGTCCTGTTTATATTATGTAGTTGGGTGCGGAAATAAGTTTTTTTAATAATCTTTGGTTTTATTTACTACTTAGTAATACACATTTTGGTAAATAATTTCTCACTTTCATTTTTTTTAAATTATTCTTATGGATACATTGTTTATACTTTTTTCTAATGATACAATAATATAACGTTTATGGGTGAGTTTTTGACGGAATTTTAGCCTGTCATGTAGTAGTTTTTACATTTGATTTATAATCGTGTTATTTGCCTCTATATTTTGTGGTGTAAGGGGTGTCGAATAACATCTAAGACTTGAGATACCCAAGCCAACCTCACCTGCACGTGGTGCACCCTGCTGAGTAACGAACGAGGCAATGGCGAAAGCGGGGTGGTAGGGTTTTATAGCCCCACTGGGTCGCAACCACCATGTATGTGGCGAAAAAGCCCATCATAGTGATTCGCTTCTGCGGGTCGCGTTTCGGGATCAGCCTGTGCATATCCAGCTTTTTCGCAGGCCGGTATGGCAGCGGCGACCAGCGATGGATAATGTGTCACTCGGTGGTCGCCGTTGTTTTTGGATTGTACTGTGCTTACCATCAGGCACAGTGCAGTCATTTTGTCGTGCTACTATAAAAAAAAAAAGTAATATTGGTGGTGTTTTATGTAATATAGTTAGGTTATTGTGCACACGTGAATTGGATGGAAAAGAATACCACAGAGCATGAATTCTGAAATGCCACAAAAACTCCCTGGACAGTTCTAACAAGGGAGCCACCATCTTCTTAAAACATTAATATGATCACAAGAAACTTGACACTTATCAACTGGACAATGATAGTAACAATGTAGATCCTAGGAGATTGTTTACCAAAAATAAAACTAAATTAAAGTTTATAGGTAACAAGCACTACTCACAATGCTGCTCAGTTAGTGCCTTCGACTGCATTGTTATTTTATGGAAACTAGTGTTTATTTGCAGACATTGTGGGTCGTATTGGTTTTTATTGTAAATTTTGTATTACAATAACCATAATTTTTTTACAAATTTAAAATTACAATTATACAAATACAATTTTAGCCTTTCCTAAAATTTTAAGTTATGTTTCAAGATCTACAGTATACGTGTAAAATATGAAGATCATAAAAAAAAACTAAAAACCTTATGAATGACAACTTATGAACCTCATTCTCGGTGTACCTTAAAAAATATAAACTGTGTAACCTTAAAAAAATTAAACATGTAATTTATTTATTTATTTATTTGGAAATCCAACAGCATACAGTATTTTTATATAATATCTTACAGTATGTAACAATTAAAGCCAAACAGGATTTCACAATTACAGAAAGTGATACATAGTAATATACATATAAGTAGACAAAAGAAAAACATGTATCCTTTACTGGCGTTTAGTATAGTGTGTGTGTACGTGTGTGTGTGTGTGCGCGCGTGTCGGAATGTGTGTGTGTGTGTGTCTGTATTTCTGACTTGTGTGCTTGCTTTATCCTTTTTGTATTATAATTGTATAATTCAGCGTTGTAATTTCTTTATTTCACTTTTAAATGTATTACGTGAATATCGAAATATGTCTACCGTATCGTATACTTCATTATAAGATCGGGCAATGCGACACAGTATTGAATTTTGAGCATAGTTAGATTTAGCATGTGGGACAGCAAACAACGGTGCTTTGCGTATACGGTACGTTGGTACTCGCAGTGATACAGAGCCCAAAAGATCGGGACAATCAATATAGCCCGATAGTATAGAGTGCAATAACATCATTTCGTGTTGTCGACGCCGCACTTCTAAAGGGTCTAGGCGAAAATATTTACATAGTTCACCATAGTTCGTATATTCTTTAAAATCTTTATAGCATAAAAATTTTACAAATTTTTTTTGAATAGCTTCAATACTGTCTATGTATTTATTATACTGAGGCGACCATATGACTGAAGCATATTCAAGAATACTTCGTACGTACGCGAAGTACAGCATTTTAATACATTCTATATTTGTGAATGGTTCGCATATACGTTTGATGAAGCCTAATTGTTTATATGCTTTACTATGATTTACTACTACTATGATTTAGCTCTTTTTGAAATGTAAGGACTCAATTTTGCAATTATAATTCCTATAAACTTATTACAAATTTAAAATTCTCTTTGAAATTTTGTAACTACTTCTTAGCCTCCATACATAATTATTTGACATAGATAATTGTCTCAAAAGTTAGTGAAGCTTGTCTTATCAAAATCGCTTCATTTGTTTGTTCAAAGGTTGTGAAGGAGGTTGCTATGCTCGACTGTATGTATTATTTTACTCTTACGTTCCAATTACCCTTTTTCATTATACATTCAACAATGATATTATAATATACAACTATTATTTTATAATAACTGAGTAACCATGATAAAAACCTTTGGTTATAGAAGTAAGTTGACAAAAGAACCCTAAAAAAAGTTCAAAGTTCAAAATCAATGAACTATGGTCGCATGTCGACCACTGGGCGCCCACTAGTATATGTAATTATTAATGTCATGGTAATTTATGCTTCTTGAGCAGCTAAGAGATATAACTTGTATGTATGGGTTAAATATTTTTAACTTTTCGATTATTATTTTTTTCAGATTGTCGATCCGACTGCGACGAAACCTGAAGACTGGGATGAAGATGCACCGGCGCAGATTGTTGACCCCAACGCTGTAAAGCCTGACGGATGGCTCGATAATGAACCTGACATGATTCCTGGTTAGTTTTTTTTTACCTTTGATCATTTTTTTAAAGATTTAGATCTTTTCTGGTACCTAACTATGAAGGTATTTGTTGAAACCTAAGTATATTTATATTACTGAGAAAAGGTTTACCAATATTCCTACAATTATGGTTATAATATAGTAGAATTTAAAGCGATGATTGTTGTTGTAGTATACGTTGATATTATTGAAGATTAGAATTAGAATTAGATTACACAAAAAGAAAACACTTGAATTGGGCCATCTTGTACTTAAAAGGAAAAGAATCACAGACAACATAGACTATTTGCATAGATACGGATAAAATGATACAGATAATTTTAGTTTCTTAACAGATATTAGTTTGAAAGAACGAAAATTTCATAATGAAACTAGCTACAAGGGCTACTTTGCTTGACAGATTAAATAAAATTATAACTGATTGGGTGGTTTTGTGCTTGGGGTATAAATAAATAAATAAAGTTTATGTTATTCTGGTAGACCCGGATGCAAAGAAGCCATCGGATTGGGACGAGGATATGGACGGAGAGTGGGAAGCCCCGCTCATCGACAACCCCGCCTGCAGCTCGGCGCCAGGCTGCGGACCCTGGACTCCCCCCACGATACCCAACCCACACTACAAGGTAACCACGGTCTAATTTTTTATTGTTATCTAAATTAATTTCATATCCGACAGCCCAACAGACCTAGCCGAGCACCGAAATGTTAACTGAGTGCGACAAGAGTGCACATTACTCTACCTATCTCCTTAATTAATGTAGCTTTCATGTTAAAAGTTCTAGAGTATTGTTATTGTAATTTAAGCTATATTTTGAAATGAAAAAAAAAAAAAAAGTTTTTCAACTTACTAAAATTTTGTTGTTTACTTTTGATTTTTTCATGCAGAAAAAAAAATCCAAGTTTTTTCTTTTTTAAAGAGCTCAATATAAGTCACTATAATTATTATTTGTTGTATGTTTGTTCAATTCGAAAAATTCCTTTCGATAAATCGGAATTCCACAATATATGTATGCTTTTTAAAATCATTTAAGTTAACAAATAATGGTTGGACACAATCGTTTTGTGTTAAAAAGTAGTTAAAAGTACAGATTTTTTTTTTTCTAAAATAGATCCCTTTATGTACCCTTTATCTGGAAGTTTTGTTTGACCGTTAGGGAATATGGCGCGCGCCGCTGATTCCGAACCCGAACTACAAGGGCAAGTGGACCCCGCGCAGGATCCCGAACCCTCACTACTTCAAGGATGACCATCCCTTCAAAATGACGCCAATCGTGAGTATATCTATCTATAAATATATAAAAATCCAGTGTCATGACGTTTGTCCACAATAAACTCCGAAACTACTCAACTGGTGTTCATAAAAATTGTCATTTATCTCTTCTATACAATGACCATTTTTATGTTTCATTCACAATGATCTTCTATATATATATCTCTTATACAATTACCATATTAATGTTTCGTACACTGTGAACTTATTGATAATTCGTACACAATGATGCTATACATGTTTTGTACACAATAATTCTATTTATGTCTTGCACATATTGATTCTATTTATGTCTTGTACACAAGGACTCTATTTATATCTTATTCTTATTGATTCTATTTATGTCTTGTACACTATGATTCTATTTATGTCTTGTACACTATGATTCTATTTATGTCTTGTACACTATGATTATATTTATGTCTTGTACACTATGATTCTATTTATGTCTTGTACACTATGATTATATTTATGTCTTGTACACTATGATTCTATTTATGTCTTGTACACTATGATTATATTTATGTCTTGTACACTATGATTCTATTTATGTCTTGTACACTATGATTATATTTATGTCTTGTACACTATGATTCTATTTATGTCTTGTACACTATGATTATATTTATGTCTTGTACACTATGATTCTATTTATGTCTTGTACACTATGATTATATTTATGTCTTGTACACTATGATTCTATTTATGTCTTGTACACTATGATTATATTTATGTCTTGTACACTATGATTCTATTTATGTCTTGTACACTATGATTATATTTATGTCTTGTACACTATGATTCTATTTATGTCTTGTACACTATGATTATATTTATGTCTTGTACACTATGATTCTATTTATGTCTTGTACACTATGATTATATTTATGTCTTGTACACTATGATTCTATTTATGTCTTGTACACTATGATTCTATTTATGTCTTGTACACTATGATTATATTTATGTCTTGTACATTATGATTCTATTTATATCTTGTACACTATGATTATATTTATGTCTTGTACACTATGATTATATTTATGTCTTGTACACTATGATTCTATTTATGTCTTGTACATTATGATTCTATTTATATCTTGTACACTATGATTATATTTATGTCTTGTACACTATGATTCTATTTATGTCTTGTACACTATGATTCTATTTATGTCTTGTACACAATGACCCTATTTATATCTTATTCTTAATGATTCTATTTATGTCTTGTACACTGATTCTATTTATATCTTATTCTTAATTATTCTATTTATGTCTTGTACACAATGACTCTATTTATATCTAATGCTAATGATTCTATTTATGTTTTGTACACAATTATTCTATTTATGCTCTGTGCAGAATGATCTTGTTTATATATTGTACATGTTGATCACATTTGAATCAGATTGTTTAATTTAACAGCATGCGATTGGATTTGAACTTTGGTCGATGTCCCCGATGCTACTGTTCGACAACGTGCTAGTGACAGACGACCTCGCAGTTGCCCAACAGTGGGCCGATCAGACATTCGCCCTCAAACGTGCCAAGATATCAAAAGATTCGGTAAGTATTTTTTATTATTCCATGTTCCCATTACACTAATTCTGTATGAAATAAATAATATATTAATCATGGTACAAATAAAATACACTTCATCCAATGAGAGGAAATATGAAGGAAATAGTTTTTTTTAATTACCAATACAATTCGGTATTTTATTACAAACACATTGGTTATTAAATGATGAACTGGTGTAAGATATATGTTAAGCTTAGAGAAGTGACCTCTCGAATATATTAGAAAGAGTTATACGACCGTGAAAAAACATTATAAGCAGTTAGGTGTTCTGTCTACTCCGATAGAAATATTATACACTGGTTTGATTATAATCCACTATTAATTAATGCAATTAATTGAACTGAACTATACTATCGATTTCTATACTTCTGAATTGTATCAGTTAAACTTACGTGGTGTTATGACAAAAAAGTTAAATTCGTACGCGAGTGCCTTAAGCGCTCGCCTTAGAAGCCCTCGATAAGGTCTGGCATGGAGGGCTCATCCATAAATTATGTAAATCTCACGTACCCGATAAGTTAATACATATTATCCACCATTATCTCACTGATAGGACTTTCCGCTTTAGAGTGGATGGGGGAACTATCTCTGCCCCACCCGATACGCTCAGGTGTGCCACAGGGCTCCATACTCGCGCCCACGCTCTTCAATCTGTTCATCAGTGACCTACCTCGGTCTAAACGGGTCGAGGTAGGTTGCTATGCTGACGATACCGTTATTTACACTTCCAGCTTGCGGTCGGACTTTCTTAGGAAGCGCATCGAAAAGGCCGTTTTCACACTCGGTGAATGGGTTCGTCGATGGCGCATAGAAGTTAATCCTAATAAGAGCGCCGCGATACTCTTCGATCCTTTACGACGTAGTAATAACATCGAGCCCATCAGGCTATACGGAACCGATATACCTTGGGCCGACGAGGTCAAATATCTCGGTGTTACATTAGATAAACATTTAAATTTCGAGTCACATATAGATAGAGTGCGAAACAAAGCCGCTATGGTCTTGGGTCGCCTCCATCCGTAGCTTTGTCATAGGAGTAAGATGTCCCTCAGACACAAGCTCACTTTGTATAAGACGTGTATCCGTCCCGTGATGACATATAGCAGTCCCACTTTTTGCGCATATGTGGCAAAATAATTTTCATAAGTTGAAGGTTCTTCAAAACCGCGTTTTACGTAAAGTGACCGGTGCCCCGTGGTACGTCCGGAGAGTTGATCTACATAGGGACCTAGAGATGCCTTCTATCTGGGCGTACGTAAAATCACTTACGATTAGTTATTTTGAAAAAGCCGCGAATCATCCCAGTCCGTTAGTGGTATCCGCCGCAAAATACGAACCCGTACCAAACGCTGCGCGTTGTAAAAGACGTCCGCGACATATTTTTAGCGACCCTCCCGATGAAATAACGGCAGTGAACGATCAGTACCAGTCTGTATCTCTAAACAGAGCGTGCTCACGCCCACGCCCGCGTAACCACAGGTCACGCCGCCGTGGTCTGGGGATAAATTTCGCTCCCGCACACTTAAAGTCCACTGGTGAAGACCGCACAAAAATCCGTTCAGTAGTTTTTGAGTTTATAGCGGACACACAGACAGACAGACGCGGTTGGGGACTTTGTTTTATACTATGTAATGATGATTAGTATTTCTATCCATGTCATTCGTGTAATAAGTGGTAAAGAGAAATACCATTGTTTTGTCGTTTGTAAGCTGTGGTTCTGACAAACAGTTTTATCGTAGATAATACCCTACACTCTAAGTATTGTCATCGTTATGTAGCGAAGAAAAAGCAATTAAGTTTTTAAAAAGGATGTCGATATGCGAATAATTATTAAATAAATGGAAATGGCAGAAGACGCTGTGGGGTCGCATGTTACGCGCTATGAACTACAAACCGGGGTGGTGGGCGATCTACGCTGTATATGTTGCGATACCGATATGCTTATATATCGCTTACCTTCTGCGACGACTCAGAGAGGTTTATAACATATATTTAGCTACGTCAATAACCATAGATATCTTTTGTGTGCTAAAGATAAAATGTTGAGGGTTTTTTATCAATTCGCTAGATCACTAAAGTATAACTCAATACAGTGCTTGAAAAGAGTTTTAATTATATGGTGGGGTGGTGAATTTAGCTCCTGCACACTCGCCGCGATCGCCATTTTTTTTTCTTCGAACTTCTTTAGCTTAGCCGAGTTGACACTTTACGAAATATATATTTGAGTTTGTGAGGCACACATGCTGGTACACATATATGCTTCATTAACTGTGTCTTTAGATTTCAAAATAAGCTAAAATCAATTTTAGTCGTTCATTAAACATGTTTAATATTTATAAGATTTCCAGTTTTTATACACAGAGAACGCAGTTCAATTTTTTATGATTTTCATGTTTTACATGTACAAAGTTAGAAGATCTTGAAAAATAACACAAAATATTAGGAATGGCCAAAATTAATCTTATTTTTAAAACTACTCAAATATATGATGATATATCACAGAATAATTTTATTATTGCAGTGCCTAAACCCACTTGGCTAGAATTGTAAATAAGCGCTAGGGTGCCACTCACAAAGGTGACAGCCAGCACATATTCAATTGTACGCCATTGTAGTAATACCAGGACATAATTTTAATGTCTTGTAACGTTTGTTTTTATTTTTTTATTTTATGTCATACATATATTTGTAACTCTATTTATTCAACATTGTATTGTCCGTATATTTGCTAGAGTAAATATATTTTCTTTCTTTGTAATTATCGCTAGAAGTAGTTAGTATGTAGCGGCGCTAACGTTTCAGGACTCGTTCGTGGAGCGCGGACTGAAGTACGCCGGAGAGAACCCTTGGGTGTACGCCGTTGTTATCATCGGTTCCTTTATATTCGTCGGTATCGTCGCGTACATGTGCTGTGGACCTAAATCGGTAAGTTTATTTATTTATAAAAGTAATTGAAAACATTGTTGAGGTCGTCGGTAGTTGGAGATAATATAAAGGCGCTTCTTGCGCTATATAATTCTCCGTATTAGCACTGTAAAGTACCTATAAATAACTATATAGGTATAGGTACTATAAAGACATATAAATTATATGCCGCAAACAATACTCCGATGAAAAAAATGTATGAGGAAAATCTATCACGTCGGGTCCACCAATACGTAAAGGAATGAAAGTGTATGCAATATTTTTAATATTTTTGATCTTATAACCTAAATGATAATGAAGTGAAAAAATAACCTTAAAATTAAAATAACCAAAGTACCTATACTATATATAGCATAGTATATAATTATATACAAGTAATCTTGTATTGGTTAAAATAAGAGACAGGACAGTGTTTTTCCCAATACTGCAATAGAATTACTTATACAAAAACTTCGTGAGAGAAATTACAAAACTTTATGATAATATTATAAATTACAAATCAGTCGGGTATATTCTTTGTAACTTACTAACATTTGTTTGAAATACAATTTGGAAATTATAATTAAATATTTTTAACGTCCTTAAAACCCCACCAGGATTCAGATGCGGAGATTAAAAAAACCGACGCCCTCGTTGAGGATGATCCTCATCAATCTGACGCGGAAGTAGAGGCGGAAGCGGACGAAGACGATGGCAAAGAGGAGGTGGAACGGAGTCCTCAGGATAAGTCTAGTAAGGCAGACCTGGAAAAACCGGAGCCAGAACGTGAACCAGAACCCACCGAGGCTGTGACAACCGATGATGTATGTTCCATTTACTTTTAACGATTTCATTTCAATATTTGCCTATATCTTTGGAACTGTCATTATTTCTGAATATTTTTTATAATACCAATTCATCAATTCAGTACTCTAAAACTGTTTTATAAGGGCACAAATATTATTATTAACGAATGTCTATACTGTCCTCAATATCTACCTTTGTATATAAATTATGCACACACATTAAAAGTGAAACCTTAAAAAAGTGATAAGATATTCATATAAAAGGTATTCCGTTTTCCTGTACCTCTGATTATGTGTTACATGATGTGTGACAATCCGATAAGTAAGTTAAAGCGCTACAAATAAACCCACATTCTCGCTTATAATATTAGTATTCAACAAACTTTTTAATCACTTTAAGTATAATTATATGTTCAGATGTATGCATAATATAATATCATAACATAGTATAAAACAAAGTCCCCTACCGCGTCTGTCTGTCTGTCTGTTCGCGATAAACTCAAAAACTACTGAACGAATTTTCAAGCGGTTTTCACCAGTCGATAAAGTGATTCATGAGGAACGTTTTGGTATATAATTTGTTAAGGATTTTTTTTATAATCAGAGCGAGACAACGTCAGCCGGGCCCGCTAGTATGTAATATAATACAGAACAGGGTTTAAGTAATATTATACAAATCTAAAATTGGTATTTATGTATCCTTATATTGTCTTGATATTATAAATATATATATCACTAGCCGACCCGTGCCCACTTCGTTGGGCGGTAATACGTAAGCGTGGAATGGTTATTTTGCGCTAAAACGCAGCGGAAGCTCTGTAAAGAAAAAAAATACCTTGATTTTGCAACATTCTTCATTGCTGCTCCGCTCCTATGGGTCTTAGCGTGATGATATATTACCTATAACCTTCCCTGATAGATGAGCTATATAACACTGAAAGAATTTTCCAAATCGGACCAGTAGTTCCTGAGATTACCCCTTACAACGTCACAAACTCTCCCTCTTTATAATATTAGTATAGATTATAGATAATATAATTAGTTAATAGCTTCTGCCCGTATATATATATATATATATATATATATGTGGTCTTAAGTTTGGCGGGTATTATAGTTAGGATTACTGTGAAATGTTTTACTTATATTCTCAATGTTTGTTATCTATCTTATATTCTAAATCTGGAGGGTTTGTTTGGTTGGATGAGCGCGCTAACCTCGGGAACTACTGGTCCGATTTGAAAAATTCTTTCACTTTTATATAGCTCATTTATCGAGGAAGGTTATAGGCTATATATCATCACGCTAAGACTAATAGGAGTGGAGCACCAATGAAGAATGTTTCAAAATCGGGATTTGTGTCTTTCGCTGCATGTTAGCGTTAGCTCAAAATAACTATTCCATGTTTATGAAGTCGTGGGCTGAGGCTAGTTTTTCATATAGTTATCGTATTATATGTATTTACAGAACACACCGCTCGTGGAGAGTGCAGGCTCTGGTGATGGTGACGTTCAGAGGAAACGAAAACCACGTAAGGAGTAAAAGGATATCATGTAGAGATTGGTTGTAAACCGACACGTTACTGTATTTGTGTTAAATCACTGATATAAACGGTCGGTGTGAGTGTAAAGTTTTTGTCCGGGATGTACGATATTTAGGATATATCAATATTCGATTTACATAAACTTCTAGGGATCTTAAAAAAATTTTGAGCTCTATATCATTTAATTTCGAATAATAACGATACAGATTTGATATATTGTCAATATCGAATAACTCTAATGTGTATTTGAAAGTATATATTGTGAGCGAAAGAACATTTTTAAAACGGCATTATTTATATTAGGTTTGTATGGATAAATGTAAAATTCATAATTTGAAATATTGTTGTAGTGAACTTGGTTACTTTATGTATCAACTTTTATATCATTAATTCCGGATTCCAAAAATGTTTTAAAAGGAGACAAATATTAAATAACTAAAGTCAAACTTAAATGTAATATGAAATGTTAACAAAAAATGTATGCATTTCACACACATGCAATGTTCGAGCCAAAGCAACTATACCAGTAGTGCAGTATACCATAAGGAGAACGCAAATATAAGAAACACTGTAAATTGTATTCTATCTCGTTCTGTCGCACGTTAACTACTATAAAAATATTATGTTTGTCTCTTTTTAATGATACTTTTATGTATTATTAGTTTCATGAAATTGAAAATCATGATAGGGCTAAAGAAGTTTTTGGAGAATGAAAGAGTTTTATTTAATAACTAATTCTACGAATGGCAGCATAATTATGCCAATCTTTTTATCTATACATTTCTTCGCGATGTCATCCAATAAAGTATTTTAGCCGTTATTAAAAATGTTTCTTTCACACCACTCACTATTACGCTGACTTCTTTAGACAACTATAGGTATAAACTATGGATATATTACCCGTATGAGTCGCTTAGTAGAATGATATACATTTTTGTGTATAAAAATATGTTAATCAGATGAATTAAACAGATTCTGTATTATAACGAACGAATGAATAATATCATTTTAGCTACACAAAAACTCTTCAGGTAACATTTCTGCTGATTGTTTCATCTCATTTTATCGACTACTTACTTATAAGTATGTTTTGTGTAGCTTTTTCATTGTTTAGACAATTCCATTTTTATAATGCACGTATTTATGTTATTTTCTTCTTAACATTCTAAAAAAAATCTATATAAAATAATAAACCTCTCGAAAGGAGAATGGTTAGTTTTTATGCATTTATTATAAGAAATTTAGTATCAATGCTTTGAGTTGTGAATATATCGCTATCTCCTTACCTTCTAGGTGTATGTTTGTATAATGATGCTAATAGGTATTGTTTACTTTTGGTTTATATTTCTGTAAACTACCAAAGATGTTAGTTTTCATTGTCCCCTTAATACATATGACGAATTATAAAATATACCTTTATTTTTCTGTATTGTAATAATGCGTGTAAATGCGTAAATTGTTTTTGTAAGTTGTAAAATTTCTCGATAGTTAAATTATACCGATGTTTTGTTATCATTAAAATATTACATAAATATATATGCTTATTGAAAGTGGCAACACCGAGCGCCGTCATGTGTTACCATTCTTAAAAAATTGACCAACAGAGTGAACAAATAATTTCTGTGGTAGAGGTATTATTAACTTAGATATATACAAATAATATATAATAATTTATATAGTGTCTGTGTGTGTATAGACGTAAGATATTATTTTGTTTATTTTCGTGTTTCAAATGTTTATTTCTAAGTAGACTATCTAATTATTCTATGTTGTTTTTTGTCATGATGTGACAGACTGCTTATGAAATAAATAATTTATACTACACTAAATACTGTACTTATTGTGACGTGTTCGCAGCTTCCTTATAATTTATAATAAAATGGTTTTATGCAATGAGAATATAAATTGCGTAATAAACACGTCGGTTCTGTAATTTTTTTTTTGCAAATGTTTGATTTCATTATGAGTCCGAAGTCGTTGATTGAAATTTAGTTCATGCTATTCCGACTATAACACTCGATGTGTTTATGGCTTGTCGTTTATTTAATAAAGATTTTTTTTTAACAAAAAGGCTTTTTTTGTGTAATCCGGTACATTAATGGCCGTTTGCTGCACATAATATTCATTTTAGAGCAATGAGGGTTTTTTAAATTTCGGTAGTTACAAAATACGGCCAGTTTTGTTCGTAACTTCGTTTTAGTTATAGATTAATTCTTGTCCGTTTATTCCGTTTACTGCGAATATATAATAGGTGAACATTTATGGACCGTAATTTATAATAAAAATAAACATGATTATTTGTATATCTGAGTTTTATTTAGAATTTACAATATTATACCATATTTTATACATTTTCAGATGAAGTGTTAAATAGAACTTACCTCTACTTAAATCTAACAGACGTGATTGAAAAAGTGACATTGTAAAAAACGTTGTTTAAAAAAGCCATATTATAACAACGATTGAATTCTTTACATGTTAAACCTATATATCGTAAAGAGATTGAAGAATAACTCAAAATTTAAAATTATCGTTAATACTGTATTGTATATTTTGATTTAACCGCTAGCAACATTGGACTTTGTTTGACAGATTTGACGACTATTTGTTTTTGAATCATTTTGGTGATAAATTTTCATGGAAAATTAAAAAGAATATTGCAGAGTATGTACTCCGATTAACATTATATATAGTGCAGTCATCGTTAACATTATATATATGGTATCTATAATATACTATATCTATAATATCATTTCTTTACTTTTTAAATCGTAAGTTCTAACTAGTTCTAAAGTAAATATATCAGTTATCTAATGATATTGTGCCACAATTTTTCTATAGCTAACATGAATCTTCTAAGTTAATATTATATTTTAATTTTAGATGGATGTTTTTTACCAAAGGTTGTGTTTATTGTTCGGCCTGCTCATCCTAGAAAGTGTTACCAAGACAGATACCTCACTATCTGATAGAGACTCTACAATCAATGTTAGTAAGATTACTCATAATAACATGGTTACTTTTTAATAATAATAGTAACAGTGTGTAAAAGTTTAAATACTACATAAACCCTAATGTATTAATGTTTCGAAAAAATATCACCAATTGAATTGAAGTGTCTATGAAAAGGTAAAAAACTGGATTATTACAAAGACATTGGTAGTATTTGGAAATGATCCTCGCTCTGTACATTAGTTATAATAATAATAAGAACAATAACCTATATAATTTAAAATATATATAATCAAGGAATCAAGTTCTTTTAAATTTGTGTTGTATAACCAAAATGCTTTATAAACTAAAAGATTCTTCTGCTTTTTTTTTATGCAGACAGTTTCTTCATTTTATATGCAGTTGGTCTGGCATATTTTACAATGAATATCTAAATTTATAGAGATCTTAGCCGCACAAGTATATCAATATATAAAGTGAGATAAAAAATATGTAAATGTAAAAACGGTCTTCATAATTCTATTCCTATTGATATTATAAGCAAGAAAGTTGGAAATGATGAATGTTTATGTAAATCATGATGATATCTGGAATTCAATACACCTCTTAGTACATCCCCTAAAAGGAATTGGAAAATGTGTACATTAAAATGATAAACACAATCGAGTTTGCTGCTGGTTCTACACTATGAGTTGTTTTCCAACCCAGTGGTAGTTTTGATGTTCACCGGCACCTTCTTAGGCGCTAAATTTAATAAAGTATTTTTTATTTCAATTTTACTTTTTATGCTTTCATGCAAAAAGGATAAAATGGAATTTTAATAAAAATTTATAGTAATATAGCTTAAACATTAGAAAACAAAATATAATGATAAGGGTCATGTAAGTTTGAACAAATAAATAGTATCTCAGGGCTATCACAGCATTCGTTCGGCAATATGCTGAACGCGCGTCTGGAGGGCCTGGAGAATCGCCTCCTCCCAGAGGTGCCCGTCCGCCCCCCGTTGGCAGGGGATAGAAAGAAGGGTGGAGCGGTGGCTCCACCGGCAAGGCCGGTGAGACCGGCACCCGGGGCTCAGAACCCGGTTACCCCTCTGGGGATGGACTGGGCCGGATTGCCAGCTCCTTCCGGACCTGCGGCGCCGGCTCCTGTGGCGGCGGCTTCCGGCCCCAGCTGGGCCATGGTAGCCCGCAAAAAGAAGGCTGCCAAGGCTCCGGCGAAGGCCCCGACGGCCCAAGTGGCCCCACCAAAACCGGCGGGGCCGAAATTGCCGTCCGTCCCGCAGTCAGCTGCAGTCATTCTGACGCTGCAGAATGACGCAGCCAACAAGGGCCTAGGGTACAGGGAGGTCCTTGTGAAGGCGCGGGAAGCCGTGGCCCTGCCGGACATAGGAATCCATGATGTCCGGATCCGGCATACGGCCACGGGAGGCCGAAAAGTTGAGCTCCCGGGCCAGAGTAAGGAGAAAGCCGCCGAACTGGCTCGGGAGCTAAAGGTCGCATTGGCCGGAATCGCCACGGTCGTCATTCCGACCAAAAAGGCGGACATCCGGATCGTCGGGCTGGACGATTCGGTGTCCCCCCTCGAGGTCGCGACGGTCGTGGCGGCGAAGGCCAACTGCCGGCCAGAAGAGATTAAGACCGGGGAGATTAGGAGGAACTGGGGGGGCCTAGGGGCGGTCCACATGACGCTCCCCGCGGCGGCGGCCAGGGAGCTTGTCCAGGCCGGCAAGCTCCTGGTCGGGTGGAGCGTCGTCCGCGTCCACCTGCTGGACGAGAAGCCCATGCGGTGCTACAAGTGCATGGGCTTGGGGCACACCCGCCCTATGTGCCCCTCCTCGTCTAGCAGGGGGGACGGCTGCTACCGCTGCGGTGCGGCGGGCCACAAAACGGCCGAATGTAAGGCGGAGGTGGCCCGCTGCGCCATATGCGCGGACGCGGGGAGGCCCTCGGGGCACGTGATGGGGAGCCGCATTTGCAGGCCCCCCACCACCAAGGGTAGGGACCTCCCCGTAGTGGGAGCAGTTCCCAAGGTGGTGGCCGCCAGGCGGGAGGAAATTGATATGGACCAGTAATGGATAGGTCCATATGCAATTTCCTCCAGGCGAACCTCAACCACTCCGCCGCTGCACAGGACTTATTCGTGCAGTCAGTGGCGGAGTGGTGTATCGGGCTCGCGGTCGCCACGGAGCCTTACTTCGTTCCCTCCCAGCCGCAATGGGCTGGAGATCGGAACGGTTCCGTGGCGATCGTGGCGGGTCAGGGTTCGTCCCTGGCGGCGAGGGAAAGCGGGGCCGGGTTCGTGACGGCCGTCTGGGGAGAGTACGCCATTGTGGGGGCGTACTTCTCCCCTAACAAGCCCCTGAGGGAGTTCGAGGCGTATCTCGGCTCCCTGCAGGGAGCTGTCAGACGGCTGTCGCCGCTCCCCGTGGTCCTCATGGGAGACTTGAATGCTAAGTCGAGGACCTGGGGAGCGGCAGTCACGGACCCGAGGGGCATGGCCGTTGAGGAGTGGGCAGCCGAGTTAGGGCTGTCCCTCCTCAACCAGGGGAGCGTCCACACGTGCGTGCGATGGAACGGAGGGTCGGTGATAGACGTTTCGTTCGCCGCCCTGACCGTCGCGCGCCGTGTCCGGGGGTGGAGGGTGCTTGAGGAGGTGGAGACCTTATCGGACCACCGATATATCAGGTTCGAGGTCTCCACCTCCCAAGCCGGAATTGGCACCCGCCCCCGGAGGGGCGCGAAGTTCCCCTGTTGGGCGATGAGCCGCCTCAACCGCGAATTAGCGGAAGAGGCGGCCATCGTCCAGGCGTGGGCCATGCCTCCCCCCACAGGGGCTGATGTCGACGCGTCCGCAGCCCGCCTCCGTGGAGCCCTCACGGAGGTCTGCGACGCGTCGATGCCGCGGAGCGTACACCGCCCAGACAAACGGGCGGTGTACTGGTGGTCGCCGGAGATCGCCGATCTCCGAGCGGCCTGCTCAGCGGCCCGGCGGCTGTTCGGACGCAGCCGCCGACGCCGACACCGGGACCCGGAGGCGGAGGCCCGGTTGTATGGCAGCTACAGGGAGTGTAGGAAGACCCTGCAGGCTGCCATCAGCCGGGCGAAAGAAGCAGCATGGGAGGAGCTGCTCCAAACACTGGAGGGGGATCCTTGGGGGCGCCCGTACAGGATCGTGCGCAAGAAGTTGCGATCCTGGGCGCCTCCGGCGACGGAGACCCTCCCACCGGAGGTGGTAGCGAGGGTCGTGGGAGAATTATTCCCCGACCCTCCGATGCTACCGGCTCCTTCCATGCCTCCGCCTCGGGGGGTAGTCGAGGAGGTGCTCGACGGGCCTCCCCCTCCGATAACGGAGGAGGAAATGGGGAGGGCCGTGGAACGCCTCCTCAACCGGCGAAGAGCGCCCGGCCCTGATGGGGTCCCGGGTCGGGTGCTCGGCCTTGCCTTGGGCCACCTAGGGGGGTGGCTTCGGGAGCTGTTCGACCGGTGTCTTACGGTCGGACAATTCCCGAAGCCTTGGAAGCTTGGGCGGCTTTGCCTCATAGAAAAGGCGGGCCGCCCCCTGGATTGCGCGTCCGCGTATCGGCCCCTCGTCCTGCTGGACGACGCCGGGAAGGTGTTGGAGAGGGTTATCTCCTCCCGGGTCGTCCAGCACCTAGAGGAAGTTGGGCCGAATCTGGCGGACGCGCAGTATGGCTTCCGGACAGGGCGTTCCACTGTGGACGCCCTGTGCCTCCTCAAGTCGCTGTCTGCTGAGGCGACCTCCCAGGGGGAGAGGGTCTTGGCGGTGTCACTCGACATCGCTAACGCCTTCAACACCCTGCCGCATGGGGTCATACGGGAGGCGCTTCGATATTTCGGAGTGCCCCCGTACCTGCGGCGGGTGCTGGAGGCGTACCTCGAGGGTAGGGAGGTCGCCTATGTGGACGGCGACGGGTGGATGGTCCGGCGGGCGACAGGGCGGGGGGTTCCACAGGGGTCGGCCCTGGGGCCACTCCTGTGGAACATGGGCTACGACTGGGTGCTCCGCGGCGTGCTCCCATATGGAGCACGCCTCATCTGTTACGCGGACGACACCCTAGTCGTAGCCCGGGGGGGAGACTGGAGGGAGGTGGAGCGCCTGGCTACGATGGCCACAACCCTCGTGGTCAGGCGCATAAGGAGGTTGGGCCTCAGGGTGGCCCTCGAGAAGACCGAGGCCCTACTCTTTCATGGGCCTCGGCGAGGGCCACCACCTGGGGCCCACATAGTGGTGGAGGGCGCCCAGATCAGGGTGGGGACCCGGATGAAATATCTGGGCCTCACCCTGGACGGGCGCTGGCGGTTCGGGCCCCATTTTGCGGGGCTCGGACCGCGAATTGGTGGGGCGGCTGCGGCACTCGGCCGGCTACTCCCCAACGTAGGGGGACCGGGTGCCGGGTGCCGCAGACTCTATATGGGAGTCGTGCGAGCGATGGCCGCCTACGGGGCTCCGGTCTGGGCCGACGCCCTCGGTGCCGTCAACGTGCGTGCGCTGCGAAGTGCGCAGCGCACGGTGGCACTGAGGGCGATCCGGGCGTACCGGACGGTGTCCTCGGCGGCGGCCTGTGTGCTCGCCGGCTCCCTGCCCTGGGAGCTGGAGGCAGGAGTTCTCGCCGCCGTGTACGAGTTCACGGCGGCGAGGAAACGAAGGGGGGAGCCCCCGGCTCCCAGGGAGGTAGAGGCGGAGAGACGGCGTCAAAGAGAGGACGCCGTCGTAAGGTGGCAGCAGGACCTGGCGGACGAGCGTTTCGGGCGATTCACTGTGGACGCCGTCCGCCCGGTCCTGCGGGCGTGGAAGGAGAGGGAGTGGGGCTCCCTGACGTTTAGGCTGGTGCAGGTACTCACCGGACACGGTTGTTTCGGGTGGTACCTGCACCGGATCGCACGCAGGGAGCCGACCGCCGCCTGCCACGAGTGCGGCGCAGCCGAAGATACCGCGCAGCACACTCTGTCTGAGTGTGCTGCGTGGGGGGAGCAGCGCCGCCTTCTGGCGGCGGCGGTAGGACCGGACTTATCGCTGCCGAGCGTGGTTTCGGCCATGCTCGGCAGCGAACAGGCGTGGCGAGCGATGGCCTCCTTCTGCGAGGAGGTCATCTCGCAGAAGGAGGAGGCGGAGAGGGCCCGCGAGGCAGACCCTCAAAGTGGCCGTCTCCGCCAAAGGAGGACAGGCAGGAGGAGAAGGCGCTTCGCCCAACTCCTCCTGCCACCGTAGCCGGACCTGAGGGGATGGGCCGGGGGGCCCATCTCCTCATTGCACGGGTTCGGCGGACGAGGGGGGGCAGCTGGTGTGTACCCGGTCTGTCCCTCTATAGGTAGGAGCCCGGCGGTCACCTTCCGCCGGGCGGACCGTGGGGGCGGCTCTACAAGGTTGATTAGCTTGTTCGATCCCTTGCCGCCCCCACAAAACGGTCTGTCGGTACACCGTGGGGTTTTAGTCCGTGCGACTCGGACATAACCCACCCTCTCCCCCGGGAGGGTGGCGTATCCATAAGGGATTTCCCCACGTTAAAAAAAAAAAAAGTATGTTTATGAATGATGACATCATATTACAATATTACCTTCCAGTAAATGGTATATGCTGTGATAGCCCTTTTTTTTTTTTTTTTTACGGGGGGCATATACCATTTACTGGAAGGTAATATTGTAATATGATGTCATCATTCATAAACATACAAATGCAGACAATGTCACAGGCAGTTGCTAGGTTATATACATAAGCTAATTAAAGTAGAAATGAAAACTATGAAATACCACAATAAAACTCCATATATCCAGGTACAGAGAAATGATGCATATCACAGTCCTCCAATAAATTCCAAAGGAGTATACTTTGCAGAGCATTTTGATGATGAGGAATTCTTTCAACAGAGATGGGTCCAGAGTGTTGACGAACATACTTATGAAAGTAAATGGGAAGTAAGTGATCATTTGCATAAACTGACATATTAAATAAACCACTTACAGATTTAGGCCAAAGTTTAGAAGAAGCAATATTCAGAATTACATAACAAAAAAAAAAAATCAAAAAGTTAATATCTGTAGTAACAAGAGTGAAAAGACTATAACAGGGTGTCGATTTTTTCGATTTTTATTGAAATGCCTATTAAAATACGTAACTTAGAATTGTTTTTTTATTGTTCTGATTACTATTATGACTTAGCTTGTTACCCGATTCCGACTTGTCGTCGACTTCTGGGATACCTGTAGGTATACGCATATAGTCAAACTTGAGTGAGTAGAACTTAATATGTAAGAAAACTTTATAAGTGAGTGTAATTGATAAAGTAATATTAGCAATATATTAATATCAATACAGACAGAACTTATATTTTAAATAATCTTGTAAAACAAGCTCAGAAGACATTTCAAGTGTGACATACTTATTTCTAAAACAAATTTAAATATATGTCATTTTATTATATAAAATATATATTATTACATAAAATGACAGCCTCACTGATTACATCCAGATAATAGAGGTTTTAACAGTAATTGCCAAGTGCCACCATTTAAACTCTCTTTATATAAGAAGAAACAGAAACTGCTATACGAGAAAGTCATTTTTACCTTGTTTTTACCTAATTGAAACTTCTTATTTAAACATAAATATAATCACAAATTTTCTTTTTTATCGAAGCACGGCAATATGACTTTACTGTGCCTGATGGTGAGCACAGTATAATCTAAAAACAATGGCGACTACCGAGAGACATACTATCCCCCACCGGTCGCCACTGTCATGCCGGCCTGCATAAAAGGATTCTCATAAGGATTTCTCGAAATTAGTTTTTATTTAAAAGTTAGTTATAACTTACTCTGATCTGTGGTATGATGTCTGCCGACTGGATCCGACAGTATCTATATATGTATATCTATATATAAAATAGATGTTGGTAAGTTAGCACATGTAAGTGTTCTTTAATAGAGAATATTTTCGCTATCTTATGCATAGACTAGGTAGCTCTAGGATATGTTTAACTGTTATGGATATTGTAATTTATAACTAAAGTTTGTTGTACTCATTTCAGATTCAAACTCCATTAAGGAACAAACTGAAGAATGATCGTGGCCTCGTACTTGTATCAGAGAGTAAACACGCAGCAATATCAACAGTTTTGGACAAACCGTTCGAATTTAAACACAAGTGGTTGATTGTTCAGTACGAAGTTACTTTTCAGGTTAGTTATTCAGCTGTAACCAGCCGGGTTTGAACTCGATAATGATCTCTTTAATTTCAGTCACGGGGTGGTTTATCTGGGTGTGAACGAATTATTTCATATGTACATACAAAAATTTTTAAAGAATTAGTCTTTCACCCTACATCCAATTACTACATTCCAACTATTGGATGGTTTAAGCTGATGTAGAGAGTAATTCTTTTACATTTTTTGCATACTATAATACTTTTACATTTTACAGCTACTACACGACTAAGATGGATAAGGCCTAATTTTTTTTAAACACATTTTCTAAGAACATGTGGTACAATTAGTTAGCACCCAGCTAAATCACCCGCTACGTGGAATAAAACAGATAATAAGGACCCGGTTTTAACCTGCTCATATGTTTTAAACTAAGTGGTTACCTATCACTTATTCTTAATAACATTATAAATACGAATGTGAGTGTATTTGTTTTATACGCTTTCACGCCTTAACAACTTAAACAATCATCATCAAATTTTCCATACACTTTATCAGGGGTACAGAAAAGGATATAGAGATACCCTTATCCAGATAAAAGTACTGATCCTAAAAGATAGGTTAAGTCTTCATTAGTAGTGGTTTAAGTATTACGTAAGCAGAATTTTTGTAATTTCTGACTACTCTCTCCCCCGGTCAGCAAAAGTAAGCAATACCCCGCTCCCATGCTTACGTAAATATCTATAAGATTATTTTAAAACCTATTGTGGTTAAATAAATAATTATTGCTGACGTAATCACCACCCACACCCCCCATCCCTTATGTCATCAAAAATAAGCAAAGCAAAACCTCCCACCAATGATATTATAACTAAAAAACTGTAGATAGGTTATAACCGCTTCGACAACGCCTTGTTAAAACTTGGCTAGCTAGCGTACTTGTTACGGCTGCCCCGTTAATCCGCCCCTGTTTCTCTTTCACCACCGCTATTGAGAATATACCATCTTACTTTCACATATTATCTAAGACAGTGTGGCGTTACAATATTACTTCACGTATGTGACCGTTATCGTGCCATTTGTTTTGTCAAAATATTATGAAATTAACGTATCCACAGGTTTTAGGTTATAATATCATCGCCTCTCACTGACCATTGCTTACGAAATACTAGAATGGCTCCTTAAATCGAACAAAGCAGCAGTCAAAAGCTAGTATGATGTAATGCGAATGCTTTAAGAAACTTTCGTACATTCCTTGCAGAAGATATGATAACAGTATTTGGAATATTACTTTGCAGGAAGATCAAAAATGTGGTGGAGCCAAGATTATGTTACTGTCCCAAGGTGCCAAAACCAAGGCCGAACTGCGCAATCTCAACAATCAATCCCGTTATACAATATTGTTCGGACCAGACAAGTGCGGGAACAGTAACGACCTGCATTTTATCTTTCGCTACATAGATCCTAAGGACAGTACTATAGAAAAAAAATATACTAAGAAACTTAGGTATGTATGTTGACGTAACGGGCAGTTCATAAAATACGTCACGTAAGATTTTAGCTTTTTGTACTCCCTCCCAATCATTTCGTCATGCTGTGGCATTTTCAATATGTACTACCTACAGTTTTATGTCAACAAACTAATTTAAAGCGCCATCTGTTCGCGATTGATGAAACTTATAATTAATAACAATAATCAACATTTATAATCATTTAATATATAATTAAAATATATTGAAGCCATTAATCGAAATATAAATTATCCTATATCTCAAGTTTGACCAAATCATTATCATTATATAGTATAAAACAAAGTCCCCACCGCGTCTGTCTGTCTGTCTGTTCGCGATAATCTCAAAAACTACCGAACGGATTTTCATGCCGTTTTCACCTGTGGATAGAGTGATTCATTAGGAACGTTTTAGTATATAATGTGTCAAGGATTTTTTATACTCAGGGCGGGACAACGTATGCCGGGACCGCTAGTTATATATAAATGACAACTTTCACGAAGATCGGTTGAGTAGTGTCGGAGTTCATCGTGGACAAACATTAAGATACTGAATTTTTAAATACTGTTAATGTAATCGCCATCCAGACCCCTCCATTATTACGGACGTGATATTTGAGTGGCCCCAGATTTTGATCAAAGCCCAACACATATAATGTATTATAACTATCGAAATAACAAATATCAGACTGATTTTACTATCTGAAAACAGCAAGGGACTTGAACATATCTACAGCGACAAGGAGCCTCACCTGTACACACTGATCATTCGACCTGACAACTCCTATACGATATTGATCGACAATAAACTGTTCGTCTATGAGTTCTTTCCCGAGGACTTCACTCTGGGGCAGAAAGATGACCCTAATTTAAGCATTTTAGACAAATGGGCTGAGAGGGAAAAGGTATAACATTTTATGGTAGTAATTTATGATATTATAAAAAATCTAATTCCCCTGTGAATACCTCCTTTAGTATTTCAACTCTATTTTAGATTGTAAGTATAATGTAAGTAATGTAAGTATATTGTAAGTTGAATTATAATATAAATAGCAATAAAATATAACATGGAGTCTTCTTGTAGCGGGTAATAACAAAATGGTTCTCACAAGAACGATCTTCATAATGAAGCACTTAGATAGGACTCACTTCATTATATATTTTTTTCTTTATTTTTGGCAATCAATTCTCTAGATTATTATTGGCATTGTTAAATTAGTAATAATATTATGAACTTCTTGCTATAATTTCAATGTTCTAACAAGATGGCGGCCCTCTTGTTAGAACTTTCTAGGAGGTTTCTGTGGCATTTCATAATTCATACTCTGTGGTATTATTTCTCATCCATTTCACTTCCACACAATAACCGAACTATATTACGTCAAACACAAACAACATTACAAAATATAGAGTCAAATAACACACGTTTTTATATTCTATTAATATTTATATGAATTCAATTATTCATAATTCATTTTATTACTCTACTAGCCGACCCGTGCCCACTTCGTTGGGCGGTGATACGTAAGCGTGGAATAGTTATTTTGCGCTAAAACGCAGCGGAAGCTCTGAAAAGGAAAAAAATACCCCGATTTTGCAACATTCTTCATTGCTGCTCCGCTCCTATTAGTCTTAGCGTGATGATATATAGCCTATAACCTTCCCTGATAAATGAGCTATATAACACTGAAAGAATTTTCCAAATCGGACCAGTAGTTCCTGAGATTACCCCTTACAACGTCACAAACTCACAAACTCTACCTCTTTATAATATTAGTATAGACTAGTATAGATATTCTGTAATATCAGTAGTGTTTTACGAAATATAGTTGGGTTATTGTGGACAAGAGAAGTGGATGAGAAATAATATCACGGAACATGGATTCTAAGTTGCCATAAAAACTCCCTGGAACGTTCTAACAAGGAGGCAGCCATCTTGTTAGAACATTGAAATTATCACAAGACATTTATGACGCTTATGAACGTCAAAGTTACCACCGGTTCGGCAAACCACCCAATCATCGAGAAGAACCGGCACACTCGATCGGATTTATCTGTCCATGATACACTTTTTTACAAACATATGCAGTTACTTTCGTTTTTGGTGGATGCATAAAGATGGACGCCATTTCCCGACGACACTATCGTTCACATATCGATCCACTCTATAATAAGCAGTTAGATATTAAACCCGCGTGACTATCCGGCAAATCGGTGATGTGCTTTGGGGACTTTCTTATAAAACCTAACACTATTATATAAAAAAACTTTTATTGGTCGCAGTGAACCTGAAACATGGAATGACCAAAATATCCTTTATTCAATTTAGGCCCTGAGAAGGCGCTTATGAACGTCAAAGCTACCACCGGTTCGGAAAACAACCCAGTCATCGAGAAGAACCGGCAAGAAACTCAATCTGGTTTATCTTTTCATGTCACATATTTTTACAATAACATAAATATTTACATTCGTTATTAGTGGATGCACAGAGAGGGGCGTCATTTCTAGACGTCACAATCGTTCACATATTGTTTTTGTTTCTAGTATTGAAATTATGTTGGTCTTTTACTAAATCCGACTTATCTAAGTTTTTCCGGACATAAATAATAATGTATTTGCATGAGTTTTAATAAAATTGACTTTTTGGATATTAGTGTATGCAGAGCGCTACATCGACAACGTACATGGATTGCTTCAAGAAGATTCGATTTATTCCAATGTTGCCAATCGTGAGTACATCACTATATTATTAGTATATCCTGTTGGTAATTTATCTTATACTAGCTGTGGCCGCGACTTCGTCCGCGTGGATCTTTATATAAAAAAAGTGATTAATAAAGTCGTCTGAATGTACTACATTAACATAATAACTAATAGACCGGACTGATTTCAATGAATCTAAGACTAAAAGTTCCTCAGAGATCTCTTTAAAAGGTTTTATCATGAATTTATTTTAACAATGATGCGTGTTCAAAGAAGCATACAGACAGACATTTCTTAAAATGTCTAAAAATAAGTAGACATACATTCGGATAAGTTTATTCTTCCATTCCAATTTTGGCAACCAGTCATCTAGTAGACTATTACTGCCATTGTCAAGTGAGTGTCGATATTACAAGTTTCTTGATATAATTTCAATGAACTAACAAGATGGCGGCCATCTTATTAGAACTTTCAATGGGGTTTTTGTGGCATCTCAGAATTCATGGTCCGTGGTATTATTTTCAATTCACTTCACTTATGCACAATAAACAAACTATATTACATAAAACACCACTAATTTTACACAATATAGAGTCAAGTAACACAAGATTATGAATAAAAAATGAAATCCACTACATGACAGACCAAGATCCCGCCAAAAACTCCCGGATAAGTTTATTAGCCACTGTTTTGTACATCAAATTCCACGCGGACGAAATCGCGGGCATAGCCTAGTGTTTATAGTAATAAATAAATATGTGTAAATAAAATAAATGCTATTCGTATAATACAGTCTGTGGTTATACAGTACTCGGTTGGTTTTGCACTATGGGCGATGACTCCAATGGTCCTGTTCGACAACGTGCTTATAACAGACGATCCCGCTATTGCCCAACGGTGGGTTGCGCAGATATTCGCTCCCAAACGTCCCGACATATTCAAGAGTCTGGTAAGTTTTTTTTTTTTATGTACTTCGGCACGGAGAAACACTACTTATTATATTAGGGTTTTGTTTTTTACCAAGTTGGCTTTTTTGACTTGGGTATCGTTCAAATTTTTGGCTTATAGCCTAATAACATTTAAGGAAAAAATTATTCCTTCCGATGTCGTTTAACGCGCCTAAATGACGGTACTGTTCCCATTCATTTAACATGGAGTCTTTTCGTTTTTTGAAAAGAATTTTTTCTTACTTTTTTTATTGAATAACTTACCAAACATTATTAATTCTCCATCAGCTACGAGCCCTTCGGATGGAGAAATTTTGAGTTGGGCGTCAAAATTATTACAAAAAACGGTAAATATAAATTTTGACCCTATAATAAAACAAGCAAGATAAAAATTATTTTCTTGAAAAACCCCATGTTAAATAAATGGGAATAGTATTATCATTTGGGGACGATTAAACGGCACGTTAACGATTTGAATGATACCGAAGTAAAAAGCCAACATGATAAATAACGGACAACCTAATATTGGAATAAATAATCACCATCATAGTTAAATATTGCTTGGAAATGGCGAGTTTTTGAAAATATTAAAGAATTTGTAAGTATATAGAAATTTCGCTTCCTTATTTTTGAATTGATTTTATTATATACTTAAAAAATACATAATTCGTTCTTAAATGTAAATCAAAATAGTTATTTCAATAATTAATTAAGTTGTTGTGTTATTTTACATCAACGAATGTTACAAGCTGCTGTTAATTATTTTGTTGTTAAGTTGCTGTTTTCTATCTTATTGCAAGCTATAATAATGACAATGCACTTAAATGAATATATTGTTATCCTTATCGTGACTTTGAGTGTGAGCCACTTGTGGTTTCTCTTTCACACCCATTGATTTTTTTGTATAATACTTGCTTATTTTTACGATAACACCGGTCGCCTATCGTCTTTATGGTAAAGCTTGAGGCTATAACAGAGACGAAAGATGATGACAAAGAGGAGTTGGAACTGAAAATTCAGAACAAGTCTAACAAAGGGAACTTCGAAAACCCTGAGATGGAACTGATAACCGCTGATAACGTAAGTAGTATGTTTGTTGTGAGCACTCATTTATATACATAGAATATTTAAAAAAAAAAACAGGTTGCGGCGTAAATATACGCGATAGAAGTGAAACTTTTGTATTACAGGGAAACATTGTATTAAAAAAATACAACGAAAACCCAACGTCGCATAAAGTACTAACTGCGCCCGACGTTGCTTAACTTCGCCTATCGTACGAGAACCGGTGTTTCCAACACTTTCCGACACAGTGTTTACCCCCACCACTACATCATCACATGAAAAGGTTGCCGATAAAAATTTCAAAGCGCTTCCATAAGTAGTTTCATTTGAAAATGTGCGTTTGCAACTCGGTTGTTGCAAATCAGGTAAAACCTCACACTAAAAGGAATTTTATAAAGCTATAACCTAGTTGAGTCCATTTTATTATTTTACCCCAAAATGTTTATAGAAAATCTATGCTGCTTGATTACGTCTGGTTTTTTTTTCCTTTCTTTGCACAGGTAAATGTATTTTCCGTCCCTGAACACAGAAACACTGTATAAAATAACATTGCTCTACAGTTTGAATTTGAAATGTTAATAATATCGTGCACTAAGAAATTTCAGTTCAAATTTGTTTGTATTATACGAGTAATAGTTTTTTTTGGCAAACAATCATTTAGTATATTATTACTGCCATTGTCGAGTAGATAATGGTATTACAAGTTTCTTGCGATCATTAATTCAATGATCTTACAAGATGGTGGCCATGTTACAATTTTCCGGAGAGTTTTGTGACAAGTCAAAATCCATGCTCCATGATATTATTTCCAATTCACTTGAGTTATACACAATAATTGAATGATATTACGTAGAATGTCATCAATATTACAAAATACAGAGCCAAATAACACAAGATTTTATTTTTTTATGTCATAGGTGGCAAACGAACAGGTGTTGTCGAAATGGTTCGGCTCGCCCGGGGTAGTACCACCCTCTCATAGAAAACCGACGTGAAGTAACAGTACTTGCATTGTTGCGTTTCGTTCGGTCAGTAAGAGCGCCGGAGGCCCACCTCCCCTCTCCTCTCTCCTCTCCCTCTCCCTCCCCTAACCCTTCCCCCCAAAGGGTGGCAATGCACTTGCGACTCCTCTGGTGTTGTTAGTGTCCATGGACGGTGGTGATGACTTAACAGCAGGTTCGTTCGCCGACCCATCTGTTCGTTTGCCACCTTTGACATAAAAAAAAAATTAATTACAGGAATATCTGCTGGTACGTAGACTGAAGTACGCCATTGTCGTTCTGGGTTCATTTGTATTTATGGGTTTCATCACTTATATATGTTGCGGACCTAAATCGGTAAGTCATAGAGAACACAGGGGTAATAAAGAAAATTAAAATACAAGGTATAGCTGCGTACAATACAACTGAACTAGAAGTGTATCGTCACCATAGGGATGTCATTATTATCATTCAATCACTCAGTTAATGAAGATCTAATAGTATTAAGAATAAAAACGGAATACTTAAAGTAGCAGATACTATAGTACAACAAGTTGTAGTAAATTTCTCGTACCTAGTCGTTGACCAACCTCCAGAGTGTCTAGTAAATAGTAATTTAGCGTAGGTCAATAGTAGGTCATTAGTACCATCGACTGGTCAATAGTATTGTCTCTTAATTTTTATAATATATTTATAACTGTGTATATTTCTCAAGTCGAAATGTAAATAAAACACGCAGAATTTAAATGGGGGGATAAAAAATACTGACGCAAATACGAAATCCATAAAAGCAAAGACCCACACGGAGACGGGCGGGAGACGGAAGAAAGATCCACAAGAAACCGAACTAGAGATGGACGGAGGAGTCAAGGAGGAAGTGGACCATGACACTGGATATCAATTAAAGATTGTAGATAAAGAACACTCTGAGCAGATGGACAGAGATGTCAGAGAGGAAGTAGGCCATGATATTCAATTTAAATCAAATATTATAGATAAAGAAAACTCTGAGAAACATGAGCCTGAGCGGATCATCACAGATGTAAGTGCTTTCATTGTATTGCATCATTTAAATTGTATGCATTCCATTGTGTTGTTTCTTTTTGTGTCAAAGCGGCTGCTCTTTACCTAATGGTAAGTGCATTGGAATCTAAAAAGAACAGTGACCATCGATAGAATTAGAATCCATTGGCAGTCGTCGATGTGATGCTTATCTGCAAGTCTTTTGGTGGTGAAATACCCTGATTAATGCTAAAACGCGCCAAACTAAAAGAGAGACACTTTGACGGGTTTATTACCATGTAGTTGAACATCAAATAAACAAAAGAGACGGACTCTGTAATACAAAATTCATAGTGGACGATGGAAACTTATTCCATACATGATAAGATCCTTCGAAGCAAATATTATTAATCTATTGTTATGAGAAATAACCTCATATGTTGTTGTTTGTAATGAATAAGAAAGCAACAGTTACGTTCCAGGACAAATTATTGAAAGAGGAACAGAAGCACTTTGGGGTGAACCCTTGGTTGTACGCCGGTGTCATTGTTGGATCGTTTATCTCCATCGGTCTAGCCACTTATATGTGGTCCGGGCAGAAATCGGTAAGTTAGAGAAAACCCGAGTAGATTGCGTGTAAAATTCTTGATAATGATAGACGACACACAGTTTTGCAACCCGAGTTCCTTATATATCGTAGATGAGCTTTAAGAAACTCTTTGTCCATCCCTTTTCCCGTTAGTTGACGACGAGGGTTGGGGTCTCCTCCCATTTTTGAGCCAAGCCTCACTTGTGTCTTGGGTTGTCGATTCGTGCAATTGGGCTTTCTTGAGGTCTTTCGCAATAGTTAACCACCATGTCGAGAGTGGGCGGCCTACCTTTTCCATTCTCTTAGCTTAGTTTTTAGCTTTAAAAAACCGTTTTTGATCATTCATCTCCTAGCTGGGTTAAATTAAATGATAAGAACAAAATGGACCCTGAAAATACATTATACACATCGGTTAATAACAGATAAATTATGTAAACGGGTATCAATATTGGGTAGATTTATGGTTGGAAACGTATAGGACAATGTCGCTACGATACCTATGGCTATATATTAAAATCATTTTAAAAATTAATGCAGGAATCAGATGAAAGGACAAAAAAGAATGATGCTGCTGTGAAAAATCATAGTCGACAGTCGAAATCCGAAGCAAGAGAACATTCTAGAAATAAAATGGAAAGGAGCACTCGGAGTAAGTCCGATAAAGCCACGCTTGAGACACCAGCACCCGAACGGATAGCGAACCATCATGTAATATCGAATTTTGTTTTTTCCGCTCATAGTATTCATTTTTATTATTTTCCAATTATTCACAACTGTTTTTTTTACTTTTGAACTGAAATAATAACGTTAGATAGGGGTATTTGTAAATCTCTAGTTTAATTACAGTACGAAAATATACATGCAAACATTGTCTTGTAATTGTCCCGTACCTCATCTCATACCGCGAAAAGTACGTATTAATTACAGTCTAAATTCGTCCTGAAGACTTGTAAAGAGAAATTATAACAGGGTATAGAATATGAAGTGAAAATTGCCAACTGTAAAATTACAAAAATTAATAATTGCGTACAGGTATCTGATGGGGATAAAAGAATAGAAGTAACTGATGATGACGATTTTCAATCAAACTCTTCCTCAGAAGATGTTACTTGGCGTGGAGAGAGTAGAAATAGTGTTATTAAAAGACCCACGAGGACTGGGATATAACGTGCCTAGAAGGAAAGCGCTAAATGTATTTTTACACTTTAACATTATATAAAATTATAAGTATTGAATTCAAGAATGAAGTGTTTCATGCAAGTATTATTGTACTCTATTGTACTTTTACTAATAAATATAATGAACTGACTGTATTTCCTTTACTAACTCTACTAACAAACTTTTCATTTCCTGTAGTCCTGTCCTGTCCTTCAAAATGTTGCTGTTACTCGCTTTTTTTAACTCCGCCCACTATTTAGGTTCTCTATAACCAGTAAAGTAATAAATTAAATTAAAATACATAGGATTTACCTTACTAATTTTATTAATATAAGCTTCCTATTGCTTCTGTAAATATAATTCCTTCCAATAAATGTATTTAAATTTTGCTGTGACTCGCTACTTCCTATCACGTCCAGTATTTGATTTCTCTATTTCCAGCAAACTAATAAATAAAATTAAAAGATGTATGGTTTCTTTTACTAACTCTATTAACATATCTTCAATTGTTTTTGTAAATATCATTTCCTCTACACGTCATTCTGAGTCCTATCTATTGCTATCGCTTTTAGAACCTTTTCTACGTTTTACACGATTTTCAAATGGTTGACTAAGCTATATTTTATTATTGGTAATTTGCTACTGATGCGATTTGTTTTGATAGGTAAAGATATTTTTTCTGAACTAAGATGTAATGATTTTGAAATGATGGATCTATGTTGCCTCGTTTAGACACTGCTTCGATCCACATAGTTTGCTGCAATGAGCCTGAGTTTCCTAGCACCGCACACAAGTTGATAATTTGTAGCCAAGCATGTATAGGTGTAATCTGGCTTAGTACCTTATAAGGTGGTATATTTGGTATACCAAATAGTCACTTAATATCAGGTAAGATTGTAGTACAAAACGTGATTTACTTACTGTGATTTTTTTTAATAAAGCGTAATTGTTGGTGAACACTGTGGTTTTATTTTTTGTGAAAATAATTAAACACCTTTTCGATTTTAATTTCAATGTTTTATAAATAACCTTACAATTAGGTATTTTAAACATTTTTCGAATATTCATACAAATTTTACAGAATATACATATAGGTACTAAAACATAGTATCTTAATCATTACATAATATAAAACAAAGTCCCCTGCCGCGTCTGTCTGTCTGTTCGCGATAAACTCAAAAACTACTGAACGGATCTTTATGCGGTTTTCACCAGTGGATAAAGTGATTCACGAGGAACGTTTTGGTATTTAATTTGTCCCGGATTTTTTTATAATCAGGGCGGGACAACGTCTGCCGGGCCCGCTAGTCTTAACATAAAACTCAATCACGGACGTATCTAAAATTTTTATAAGTAACAATAGTTTTGGGATTCTACTAGATAGAGTAAGTACAATGTAATTACATAAGCAAGGTGAGTTAGGTAGATATCGGTAAGATCTGCTGTAAAGGGTTACTTTGATCTACATCAAATACTCAATACCATAATGGTCAAAAAAGCTTCGCAAATAACCTATAATTTTTATCAATTTTACACTAATAAGCGATGATTGCTAAGTAGTTAGCGTTTCTGGAAGCCGCGTTGATCGAAGTAGGCTTCTTCTTTTTTTGCAAAAGACCCGGAGGTTTCAGTGAAGTACAACGAGATGCAACCATAGCACAGTGGTTGGGCTTTTTCTAAGCTCGCTTAACTAATAACCATCGTTAAGTTGAAAATCTGTCGCCAGGCAACCAATAAGTGTGTCTCGGCAGTTGCATTGAGAACCAGTCCTCCTTTAGATTTAACTAGTTAATAGCCTCTCCTGGGAATGTATAAAAGAGGGACTCAAATACCACCGGGTATCCCAGTATTTGCGTCATCAAGTAGGCTACTTGGAAATCAGGCAGGTCACATGCGTCGGGCAGGACGCACGCGCCTACCACAGTGAAATATCGTTCGGTGTTCCACAGGGGTCGGTTCTTGGACCACTCCTGTGGAACATCGGGTACAATTGGGTGCTGCGCGGCGCTCTCCTGCCTAGCGCAGCTGTGACTTACTATGCCGATGACACTGGTGATAGCTCGCGGGAAGAACCTCCGGGAGGCACTGCGTCTGGCTACAGTAAGTGTGGCCCAAGTTGTCGGGAGGATTCGTATATGTTCGATCTCGAGGTGGCCCTCAATGAGACGGAAGCAATTTGCTTCCACGGCCCTCGCTGAGCACCGCCTTCCGGCACGCATATCGTCGATGGTGGTGTCCGTGTCGTGAGGTCCGCTATGAAGTATTTGGGCATCATTCTGGATAGCAGGTGGAACTTTGAGGCGCATTTTAGGGAGTTTGACCCGAAGGTCATGCGCACAACCAGCGTGCCTGCCGACAAGCTCCACCGCTTGGGGAATAGTCGCCTACTCCTATGCGGAGATGTATCTCTGGTGCACTGAGAGGCTCGTTTGAGAAGAAAGGACGGCCCCCAGAGAAATGGAGGCCCAAAGGATCCATCTGCAACGGATCAAGTTGAAGCTATGGAGTGGATTAGTGGCCTCTCCTTCAGCTGACCTTAGAACGATTGAGGCGAACCACCCTGTCCACGAACAATGGGTGGGACGACGTTATGGTTAGCTCACTTTTCGACTGGTGTAGATACTGACTGGTCTGGGCTGTTTTGGTAAGTATCTGCACCCGATCGTGAGAAGAAAGCCAACACTTGAATGCCATCATTGCGCAAGCCAGACGGATTCAGCCCAGCACACGCTGGAAGAATGCCCTGCGTGGGAAGAGGAGAGTGTTGCCCTAGTGGCTGTTGTAGAAGATGATCTTTCGTTACCGGCTTTGGTCCGAACTATGGGTGATCGGGATAAGTTGGGATGCCGTTCTCACTTTTTGTAAGTGCGTCATACCCAAAAAAGAGGAGATCGGCCGACGCTCCTGCACTTCGCCGTGAGAGAGTCGGTCGAGGAAGGAGGCGCGATGGAGGTCTCTTTCACCGCATGCCTCCCTAATAAATATCCAGGTGACAAGCGCGGGGCCTGTTGTCATATATTGTGATGTTGTGTGTCGTGATGAAGGAGCACGGTTTGCCGCTGCTTCTGAATGAAGCAAGGGAGAGAAACACAACATCTCCCAGAGGTGATGGCCTTCGTATCAACATGTTCGGGTAGACCCAAACACGTAACCAGGGTTAGTGGAAGTATGCTTCTCGTGCACTCGCAACTCGGGTCAACTTACGCGCCTAGCGGCCCAGGGATTTTAGCCAGTAGGAGTCCGGCATAACTTCGCTGTCCTCCGGCAGTGGGAGGTGTACCCCATGTAGGATTTATCCTGGTAAAAAAAGGTAAATCACTCCTCTGTAGGCCTTTTAAAGATATTTTGCGTACTACGACTTAAATGTATCTGTTAAAATTTAGTCAAAATTAGCAAAAGCAGCAGAAAAATATTTTTCAAATGGATTACAATACATAAAGTTTACTGAGGATCGGTAACGTATAATATGCATGTATTGTACAAAATAAATCTTCACAATGAATTTCTCTAAATATTACTGGACCGCATCAAAGTCCATTTCATAGTTTAGAGTTTAGAAGAACTAGGACACAAATAACAAATGTGAATATCCACTTTCTTTTGCACTATTTTTTGATTTATCATTCACAAATGGGAAACTTTTCAAACCTTGTCATAGAATAGAACATATCCACATATATTTTTAATTATCCAACTCGCCCGGGCTGCGTGGGTGATTGCAGGTCAGCCTAGCTACCTATATAGATAATAATCAACTTTAGTCTAAACTAAACAAAGTGCGTTCACATTTGAGATAAGTTAAACTTTTTACTAGTACGAGGGTTAACGACACAAGTTTCTTTCCTATCTAAATGTTTCTAGATTTTGCTTGCGGCTTCTCTCGCTTTAATATAGTTTTGACCTGAATATTATTGTTATTCCCACCGGAATATTACCCTTTTTCTGAATAAAAGGAATCAACTAAAACACCAGAAGACATTATTGAAGAGTGTAAAAAACCACTTGACGACGGAAGAGTGACATAAAAGTTTTCAAAATTGCTTTATTCGTTTGTAAAAGTGTATTGAAACTAAGGGAGAATGGTTTGAGAAACAATAAATGGCTTTATGACCAATTCATGGTATTCTTCTTGTTCATTCGATAAATCTGAAAAAAAAAAGTGTATTTAAATGGATATTAATTTAATACTTTTTTTTTTCTCTTTATTTTTATTGAGGGTTTGTTCAAGGAGAACACGCCACCCTCATCCATACTACAAACAATCACACTTTACAAAATAACTTGCAGATATACATCTTAAAAATACTAATAAAAAAGCTAAATTGAAAAACAATATTACAATCACATTCTTGCCCTTATACCGACGTCTACCATATTATAGATTAATTTGGCTTCTTCCGATGTTGGGCGTGACAATATTTCATTACAAACACCTATATTATAAGTATTCTTAAATACCTGTCTTCTTTGGGATTCGTTCCGGACACATTCCATTACATACAACACGTCTTCTTCTTGAAAGCAAACTTCGCAGTTGCTGTTTTCCCTTGTTCTCATTAAGAAGTTAAACTTATTCAATGGAATATGCCCAGAACGAATTCTCAAAGCTAAGACGATCATGCTTCTTCTCATATTGGAGTCTTGGAACCATGGGACCGATCCCAGAGATGGTTGTATCGTCTTATACCAAATTCCTTTCGTTAACGACCTTTCATTAAAATATTCTGACCATAAATTGACTGCATTTCTTTTGAACTCTGCTGTAGCATCGTTATATGTTGGTAAACAATCATATAAAATTCCCTCTTCTATAGCTTCTTTTGCTAGTCTATCTACCATTTCATTTCCTTCTACTCCAATATGGGAAGGCACCCACTGTATTACAATAGATTTATCAAAAGTTACAAGTTTTTGTATCAACTTAATAATTGAATAAGCCAGAGGAATGCCACGAAAGTTAGGTAAACTGCATTTACTTATATGTTGAATTGCACATTTGGAATCTGTATATATTACAAACTTATTATACTTTAAATCTTGTATATAAGATAAGGCTTCTAAGATAGCAATCAATTCTGTATGCATAATGGAGATCGTACTTCTTATACTTAATTTGATATGACTGGAGGTTTGTGGGTCTACAAACGCTGCTCCACTGTATCTACCTATTTTAGATCCATCTGTAAATATTGCATAAAAATCTGAATATAAATCATTAAGATATTTACAGCAATTTATTTTTATAAAATGGGGGTTATAATGCCTTTTTGCCATGTCTAGGAATTCAATGTTGGGCTTCAGAACTTTTTGTAAATCTATGTAGCTTACCCAGATATCTAAGGAAAACATTTCTAATTGCTTAGAATACATAATTTTGATTGCTTTCAATTCATTATGTACCATTATCATCAAGGGTATTTTCCGTCGTCCCCAGTTATGCGTGTTAATGTTACCTGACAACTTCTCGCAATGCTTGATTATAGAGTGATCCACAGATTTTAATTTCAGCCAGAATTTTCCTGCCAAATAACGCCTACGTACAAATAACGGAGGAAGTAAAAGTTCAGACTCCATAACGTGAATAGGGGTACTTTTAATAAACCCTCCTATAATCCTCATACATTGATTTTGTATTTTGTCTAACTTGTATAAATTATAATAACTACTGTCGTCATATATTACACTGGCATAATCTATTCGACTTCGAATAATACTGATATACAGCTGTCTTAAAAATTGAGGCTGAATTCCCCAACCAGAACCTGCTAAAACTTTAAATATATTTAAAAACCTTTCTAGTCTGGTTTTTAATTCACTAATGTGTTTTATCCATCTCAGCCCTCGATCTAACCATACTCCTAAATATTTAATATTATCTACGACTTGTAATGGAGATTCGTTAATTTTCAATGTTAAAGGATCTCTAGAATATCCCTTTTTGAACACACATATTTTACTTTTATTAATCGAAACATTTAAACCTAAATCTGAGAGTAACCTGTCGATTATATTTATACCATTTTGTACAACTCGAGTACTTTCAGCTATGTTATTACCTGAGTAATATAGAATAAAGTCATCCGCATACTGAGATACACAAATATTTGAATCAATTTGTTTCAAAATTTCCGTGGTTGCAACATTGAAAAGTAAAGGAGAAAGAGGATCGCCTTGGGCAAGACCTCGGGCGCACTTTCTTTTAATGTAAATTCCATTGATTTTAATCTGAATATATCTTTCGTTAAAAAAGTTCCAAAGGTATTCACATATTTTTTTTCCTGCACCTAATTTATCTAAATTATTTAGTAAAACTTTGATATCTACATTATTGTAGGCATTATCGATATCTAAAAAACACCCAACTGTATGCTTTTTTTCCAGAAAACCTACTTGAATTCGAGTCACTAGTTCCGTTATACCATCTAAGCAGGAACGTGTTTTTCTGAAACCTATAGTATTAACTGAAAACGTATTCGATTTTTCAAAAAACCATTCTAACCTTAACTTAATAATAGACTGAAAAATTTTGCATATACAGGACATTAGTGAAATTGGTCTAAGGGATGATACTTCATTAACCTGTCTTCCTAGTTTAGGGATAGGAATTACATTTATGTTGTAAATTTGACTTAGTTGTATAAAAAAGCGCATCACGTTGCACTTTCCTACGTAATACCTACCTACCTACCTATTTTTTAAAGAAAGAACAAATCTAAAAAGAGCTGAATAGTCTCACCTTTGTATTGTCTCGAATGTTACATCTTGATTAATATTCTAAATTCGGATGTGTTTGTTTGTTATGCTTTCACGCATTTACTTGAAATTTTGTATATACGTCAGGGCTACAGGTAAAGGCATAGTGTAGTAGTGTGTAAGAGAGAAGAAACTATGATTCGAGGGATAGACTTAATGTCCATTGTCGCGAACAAAAATTTATTCTGTAATATTATTTATAACAATAATATATTTACTGTTAAATCTTCACAATAATATTATAGTTGTGCCTGCAAGAACCGTCAGATAAAATTACCCCACTTTTTATTAACAAAGTTTTTATATTTATTTAGGTTACCAACAGAGTCAACATTACTACATGTTATTAAAATACAGTAAAATGTACAGTTCAACATTTTTGCTAGATATGACTCTATTTACAGGCAACAACGACATGCATATAAAAATTATAAGAGCATAATATAATTTAAATAATTAACAAGTTAAAAATTTCAATATGAAGTAATACAATGAATTATAAATGAACACATAAAGAATTGAAGAATTATATAATATTAAAATGATAAAAATGATTCAGAAAACTGAACAAGTTCGAATTGGAAATCATAATCGGTTTCATTGTTTAATCATTAAGAGCATATGATTTCTTAATATCCGTAATGGTATCGAAGAAAATATCAGTGTTACTTGTAGTACTCTTAGATGCAAAGTTATATAGTCTCATTAGTCTAT